>JAHHFK020005689.1:0-441892 GCA_024533555.2 Aedes koreicus | reverse complement strand
AGAATTAACTAAAACCTTGTGCAGCTCCATGGTGAATCAAGTATCCTGCAAATGGCTAAAGCTGGATGGCTACAATAGGCGGGACATATTGTAAGAATGCCGAAAAACAATCCCGAAAAAATGGTGTTTACCTCGAACGCCTGCTGAAACAAGACGCAGAGATGCGCAGTGAGCAAGATGGTCAAGACCAAGCGGAGTCGAAGAACTGAAGACAAGCAGGCCTCAACCGAGTGTCGTAGAGAAATATTATAATGCTGGTGCGGTCCTTTTCAGACAATCAGAAATAATACAACAGTGTAGTATAATATTTTCCTACATTTGAAGTAAAAATCGCATGTGATTGTGGTCTTTATCGTATTATGTTTATTTTAAATCGTAAAGAGTGCAATATTTTGACTTACTGACTAACGATGCGTCATTTTTCCATCGTACTGCGCCACAAACTAGATCGGATTTCATCTTAAGACTTTGAAAATATAATTTGTAATTTCAGATTGAATCGCATGTAATATCAAAGTAACTCGTTGGAAAAAAAAACAAAAAAAGAAATTTGCAAATACGCGGCCACCACTTTTTGACGTAATATGGCTTATATATTTGCATTTTATAAATTTTTTTGCTTACATAAAGATTGCCCTCGAAAAAAAAATGCAACTCTTTCACTTGTATAACGTTTTATTGCATGGGTATTGATGAAATTTTAAGTAAAACTAGTCTAGACAGTAATGTTTACATGTACAAAATTTCGTCACAATCTGCCAAGTGGTTATCGAGATGGCTTCCAAGCAAGAAGTGCATTGACAAAAAATTATGGGCGCGTTCGTGAAAAATCCAATCCAGTCCCACAGGTGAATCGTAGAATCGACAACTTGACCGTGTCCCATGCGGTAAAATCGTTCATGGAGACCCAGACGACCCAGCGGCGAGCTGGCAGTGGAAGAAAAGCGACTGGACGTCAATCAGATCCTTGGCAGCCCAGTTGAGTTTTTCGTAGGCAAGTCCCGCCTGGATGTTCCGGAGAAGTTTCGGAAGAAGAATATGGACAAATTTGCCAAGAAGTACTTGTTGAGGCAGGTGATCTGTGGGTGCGGCAAATCCAGCAAGCCGTACATAACGACCTGCACCATCAACGGCCAAATATATACAGAAGAATGCCTCCAAAAGCGCCTGTTGCCCTTCCTCCAGTCCCAAGAAGGTGGCACCCTGTTTTGATCGGATCTGGCATCGTTCCATTATGCGAAACCGGTGATGGAGTGGTACGAAGCCAACAATGTTGTTTTTGTGCCGAAGGAGTCTTATCCCAAGTATCACACCACGATCATAATTAGTTGCAGCAACTTGATTATGACTAACAAAGTCACATTTTTGTTTTCTCCACTTAATGGCAGCATGTGTGCTACTAGGGATCCGCCAAACTTACCAGAACTTCGCTCAATTGAAAAATTCTCGGGTGTTTATGAAAGGTAAGCTCCAAAAAACAGGAAAAGTCTTCAAAAACGGCAAGGATTTGAAGAAAAAGTGGATGAAAATGTGTAAGAAAGATGGCTTAAGTGTTGCACAGGATTTGATAGATAGCATTTAGTCCAAGGTGCGGGAGTTAAGCCAGCCTAGAAGTGGTGGTTGAATAAACTAGCTTTGCGAAAACATAGCTAGTATGTATTTATTTATTCTCTGAGAGTTTTAAAAATATACGGCTTAAAATGAATTTTTGGTGATCATTTTTGTCTGTTGCATTCTTTTTTCGAGTACAATCTTTATATATTTTTTTATCACGAAAACCACTGGTTACTGGTGGGATGAAATGAAGACCCTGATCAATTAGTCATCCGACTTGAAATTTCTCATCACATACCTTGATCAACGCTATATCGTTCTCTCCAGTTGAAGTGTTGTATTTGCCATGTGATATCACAGATACAACATTTCGTCTAAAAGATCCTTTCGCCTCATCTCCGTGATCAGCTTGATTCAAGCTAATGTTTCCAGCGATGATGAAAATATCACTTGGGTTGACGATTCGGCTGTAAATACGCATTTGCAATAGAATTCGAAACCATGCACACTAACTCGGTTCACTCACCTCACTCTTGTTTGCACATCTTGAACATGCATGCAATTTGCAGTGGTCAAAATATACTTATCTCGAATGATTATCCCACTGCAAACTTGCTTGGAAAAGCCATTACTTGCAAGGTTTCCCACTAATGAGGGCACACTGGATCGTATTGATACCTAATGAATAACTCTGGAAAATTACCTTCTGATTCAATCATGCACCGTGCAGAGTACCTCTTACCTGATATGGGGCTGAAACGGATTGCCCTTTCATCAATGCAACCCAAGCTAATATGGATCCAATCACTAGCCACATCATGATCAAATCTTAGCTAATTATACATTAAAATAATTAAGGTTTGTAAAACAGATACTAATCACATGCGATGTGTCTGCTCGTTCTGGAACGATTATTGTCTACGTTTGGCAAGAAAAAGATATAATCAGAAACAGCATCCCCTAGATGAAGTGTAATCAGTGTGAGCTGATAATTAAGTTTATCTTGGTACAGAGTTTGCATTGTGCAGTAGGTGTTCATTGTTAAATAAACAAAATGGTGTTGTAAATTTGTGCATTTGTGCTCTGATAGGAAGGCTTGGATTCAGGGGCCATTATACAAAATGAATTTTTCTTCTACTCTCTTTCCTCTTTTTACTAGTTTATAAGGAGTGTATCGAAAAGTTATTGTTACGTAGTTGAGCGTGCATTGCATTAGTGCATATAATTTTAGCGTGTATTTGTATTACGTTTTGTTTGCATGTCAAAATTCCTTCTTCGGTTAGTTCTTTTTCATTATCACTTTTTTTTTGCAAAATGTTACGGAATGAACGTGAAGTATAAAAATTCTGCTCACTAGGAGTTCTGTAACGTACAGCCAGATTGCTATTTAACAATCTGGCTGTACGTTGCATCCAGCAAGTGTAAAACGAGCGATTGAAAAGTATGGTGAGCTATATATCTTTCAGGATCTGCCAAGAACTGGACGAATACCCGGTTCCAGAAATTCCGAGTTGGACTAAAAAGTTGTCGATTGTATTCAGAAGAACAAATCAGCCTCTACTCGCGATTTGACCAAGAAAAAAAGGACCTATACAACTATACAGTGGTTTTCTGATAACTAAGTTGAGTACGTTGAACCCACCGATGCTTCCTCAACTGCGACTGATCGAACGCTACTGGGCAATCGTCAAAAAGGCAGGAGAATTGGCCAACAACACGTCAGACTTTGCAAGTCAACAGCATCCAGGAAGTGTACAAAAACCACTGTGTAGAACTTGATGGACGGAATTAAGTCTAAATTACGATCATATTACTGAAATCAGCAACTGCATAATTTGTTCTTTTAATTGGTAGCTTAATATGTTAAACTGTAATAATGTAATGCTGTAATGCATACAGCCACTGTACAGAAATTTAAATCTGCGCTTGTACAAAGCATCACAACTGCAGAGCAGATGTTCAGAGGTTTCATGTTCCATGTTACAGAAACGACAGATATCATTCTCAGTGTTCGGTCACTAGGCCAGTATACTTCCCCTCTCCCTCCTCCCTTCAAAAATTTTTAAAAAAATATAATTTTTTTTTTTTTTTTTTTGATTTATGGTTATTATTGCTTAGCATGAATGCTTCCAACATTTCTCTTGTATTCCCCCCCCCCTTCCTCCTCTTCACCCCGCTCCGCACGTTTCTCGCCCCCGCCGCGCGCGCCCGCGCCGCCCGCGTGGGCATTCCGCCCCCCGTTTTGAGTATTACCGTCTTGAAATGATCCAAGGTGCTGACCTTGTATTCGTTCAGCTTCGCCATCATATAGGACCAAACAAAAAAGTCGAGAGGATTCAAGTCCGGGGAGCTGGGAGGCCACAAAGTTTTGTCCAGAAAGTCGGTTAAATTGTCCCGACACCAGGCTTGAACCACATTTGCCGTATGGGCTGGTGCACCGTCCTGCTGGAACACGTAGTGCTCATCGCCGTAGAGGCTTCGGAGACTGGGGGCAACAACCTTTTCCAAAACCTCAGTTTTGTAGTACGCCGCGTTGATTTTGACGTTTTTTTCAATAAACACCAAGGGTAGCTTACCACGTTTGCATACTGCCCCCCAAACCATCACCGACGCGGCACTTTGGAACCGAGGGATGTTTATATTGGATTCAGGAATGCTGTCCCTCGATGGCGCCCACACCCGGTCATTTTGCACATTGTGCGGCTGCTGCAGCACGAACAGTTTCTCGTCCGAAAAAACAAACTCCTGACCAGCGTGCCGAGAGAGGATCCTCTTAGCTCGATCCAACCGCTTTTTGCTGGTAGCCTCCGAAACGCCATGGACCTTACGTTTTTTGTAAGGCCTGAAACCAAGGTCCTTGGTGAGTATGGTGTGAGCGGTTCCAATGGAAACGTTGAGATCTGCAGCCGTTTTCCGGATTGAGCGGTTCTTTTTGCGCCGAATTCGCTCCCTCACGATCTTGATGACCCGTGGCGTCCTCGCTGAACGCGGCCGACCGGATCTCGCACGGTCATTGGTCGAGGACGTCTCCCGGTATCGCCTGATGGTCGTGTAGACAAAGTTCCGCTTGACCCCATGCGATTTCAGCAGCCGGAATATATCGCCGGGTCGCTCACCGTTCAAAAAACGCTTAATTACGAAGTCCCGATACTCTTTCATCGCGCGTAACAAACAAACAACAACTAACAGAATGTCAACACCGCGCACATTCGGTAGCGTATGAATGAAGCTAAAGCTGACACCAATATCAATGCAGAATATGTACATGGCGCATACCTACGCAATGATGAAAACTTGTATTCGAACTTATTGAACACCGTGTATGTGCAAAGAACTCTCACATTGATCTTCAAGAGCTTTTTACTGATTGAACATTTAGAATTATAAGCCTTTTTGATTGATCACACTCTGTGGTGACCAGCCAGTTGTTCATCGCCCTTTGTTTTTTCCCAAGATTTTAGTAGCTTATACTTTTATCATAGCATTTCCATTACCAAACAAGCGGGACAACGTCTAAGCTTATAAAACAAGTTTTTGTTTAATAAGTAGTTTCACAAAACATCTAAAGAAGCGTGGGTCCACAAAGGTTCAAAGAAGCGAGAATTAATGAATTTATTAACTCAATTACACAAAAGTAAGATTTGTCGAAAAATTCGTTATTTTAACGCTTAGATTACGTGATATTTCATCGAGACAAAATACTTATCTGGAATTCTCTGTATTGACAAAACCAAAAATTGTTGCGTGAAGCACGTAACCAATTATAATGTTTTAAAATGGAAATATTCTTCTTATCAACATGCAACAGCAATTTTTGCTACAACCAAAGATATGAAGAGAAAGTATTGATGTGTCCGAAAGAGCACGGCAGGTTGTGAAATTGAATACAAGTAGTTGAAATTGAGCGTAGGGCATGTTTGGAAGGCGGCATCCGATCGAGCACCCAAGTTCTTACCTAGCTACCCCAGGGTGGGGTAGGCAAGGGGAAGGGTACCCCTTTGACAGGCAAAAGAGTGTGTGCTTGATCGTGCTCATATACCGCCAATGGCACAGAGCAGTTCTAGCGATATGAAATTTCTGTTTAACACTTCCTAAAGGCTACATGTGATAGAAATCAATTTCCAATTAGAGAGACAACTTCTAATGTTACAAATGTTATGTTTCTCTCGTGATGTGATGTGATGTGTGATAAGAACCCACCATCAGTGCAAGGATTACCTATGGCTGCAGGACTATTCTCCGCAGGTTGTTCTGAGAGAATAGCCTACGTGATGGCTTCTTGTAGCAGGGTCAGCCGATCTCAGTGAGGACCTTCGGAAGACTACGACCAGAAGGCCGCGTGTCTTCGCATGACAAGGGACTGGCGACTCCACGAACCCTTGTCCAGTCAACAAATCCTTCGACTGCCTTAGGCTACCCCCCTTAGGCAATCCCCGTTATATAGTTGTTAAAGTAACAGTGGAAATTTTTAGCATAAATGACTTATAAAATAAAAAATAAAAATGTCAAGACAAAAAGAAAATTCCACTGAACTTTAGATTCAATTAACACATTTTATTTGTTTCTATTTGCACTAGTAAATGTACTGGGATATTGCAAATTTCTACTGTTCCTAATGATATAGTTGTGGGCAATAAAATGAGGAAGGATCTCACCAAAAAATTACATTTCAAATAACTTACCATAAAAGCATATCAGTCTCTATGTTGCATGATAAAATCAAGGGATACTACTTTCCAACGCATCTTCCGCTGTATGTTATTCGTATAGGACTAATTTGCTTTTATAGACTGATCCAATATGAATGGATCAAGAAGTTAACTGCATATACTGTGCTGGTTTTTACAAGCTCTCACTCTTCTCATATAGAAAGACATCATGAAAGACCCAATTTCTATGTATACAAATTTCAACTTGAATAATTTACATGGAATTTTACACTATAAAAATTAAATTACTTGGCTATGTAAAAAGCAGCTACAATAAGTCAATGCGCTTCCAACCGTTCACTTACCGAAAACCCGACCTACCTCTTGTTGCATTACTAAATCCTCGTAAATTGAAATTTAAAGTGATAGTAACAATCCTCCCAACCTCCCTCACGTCCTTACACATTAAATGAAAAGCAGGCAAATATTAAATAATACTACAACCATTGAGTTAAGCTAAGGTAATGAATAAAGAGCTTTTAATTTATACTGTTAAATAGGACAGATTTTGAAAAAATTCAAATAGTTAATTTTGACGCTTTTGTTACTATCACTTTATATTCAAGACATACATGCGTTTGTTTATTTGTTTCAAGACATAAATATGATTTTGCTACTATCAAAATTTCTTAATGACAATGAAATTTACCAAAGTGGTTTAAAAGTTTAAAAGCAAAACAACATATTTATGCCTTGTTTCGAAGAGAACCTACCGCCGTACTTCATGCTTGCACTTTCTTTTTCCTTTTTTTTGTATTATACGATAAGCTGGCTAAAAAACCATCTTAACTTACTCAACTTCTTCACCATCTGAAATTTCACTGCAACTATCGTTAAAAATTTCAACAGCTTTTTTCTTCAATCTATCTTTATCTTTACCTAATCTCTGCCAATCGTTTTTACTCATACCTTCGTATCTTGCAAGGTCCAGTGTTAAGGAATCTTTCCAGGTGAAACTAGGTCTACCTTCCTTTTTTCAATCAAATTTTAACTTATACGCTAACTTAAGTGGATGCGATGATTCTCTCCTGATGATATGACCATAATACGAAATTCTTCCTACTCTAACTCTTCGATTTTTTGTTTTTCCCCTCAATTTCTTCCTTACATTCAACTTCCTGTTTTCTTTTCTACAGCTATTCCAAATATCTTTCACTATAAGTTTCTCATATTTTGCTAATTGTAATCTACTCCGTTTCGTAAGAGTTGCTACATTAGTTCCATACTGAATGGCAGGAGAAATAACAGTGTTATGTATAAGTTTACCTATTTCCCACGATGGTCTGAAATTTTTGCAAAACTGAACTACGGTTTTGGCTGATTTCATAGCATCAACACATCTCTTCCTAGTAGTAGCTGATCGATTAAGTGTATTAGTCAGATTTACTCCAAGGTATTTCAATGACTTACAGGTAACAAACTCCTTTCCGTTTAATTTTATCTTATCTGGAATAATTTTCGTTGCATTAGGTACTCTTATTAATATTTGACTTTTATTTGTATTAATTTCTAGTCCTACCTCTGCCAAACACTCCTCTAAGGCTGCAATGATCTTCTCTAAGTCATCTTGATCTTCTACTATAATAAGAAGATCGTCCGCAAATGCCGGGATAATTGGCAGTGCAAGCGAACCCATTCCAATTAATCGTAATCGTGCTATTTTACTGCCCACCTTTTGAAGAACATTATGTATTACTAAATTAAAAATAAAAGGCGACAAAGGGCAGCCCTGCTTGATTCCTTTTCCCCTTTTTATCTCATCTGAAAATGGATTTTGCCATTTAACCTTTGCTCTATCTTCTTTTACACACAATAAAACCCTATCGATTACATGAGTTGGCACCTCCAGTTCCAATAAAATTTCCTTCAATTTCTCCAACCTAATATTATCAAAAGCCTTCTTAATATCTAAAGATGCTATGCTACAAAAATGGTTTCTCCTGCGTTCCAATGTTCTTCCATTAACCTACGTGTTACAAATATGTGATCGTCTGTTGAGCGACCTTTCGTGAAGGCTGCCTGATGCCACCCCGGATCACCTGTGAAACCTCTCAATCTGTTACGTAACCATTTTGCATAAGGTTTGTAGACGACGTTGCACAAACTTATTCTTCTGAAGTCATCTACTGTCTTCGGGTTTCGAACTTTTGGAATTGGTACCTGGATAGATGCTGACATATCCCTTGGCATAATATTCTCTATCCAAATTCTCCGCCAGATTTTCAGTAAATGCTGTGCTGTATATCCATCCGCATACTTTAGGAATTCCATCCGAACCCCATCGGCTCCTGGGGATTTTCCGTTGCAAGAAAACTGTACTATTCTTCCCATCTCTTCGGCTGTCGGGGGCGGCGTCACAGGACACATATCTTGCTCCTCCACAAAAGTGATCTCCGGACCAGTACTAAGCTTTAATACCTCATTCCAGAGCTTAGCAGGTATATGAACTTTCCTAAATGCCTTCTTCTTTAGGTAGGTCTTTAAGCAGGCATAGGATTTTTTAATTCTTACAGCAATATCAAAATCATCCAGATTTATATAGAACTCCTTAATTACTTTTTCCTTATGCTGTTTAACTGCTTGTTGATATTCTTCCTTCCTCTGACTTACTTTATCTTTATGTGTTGTCATATAGCGTCTCTTGTTATATAACATTAAAGATTTATTTAATCTATTCAACGCATTTTTTCTCTTAGGAGTAAGTGGAACTTTAGACGTTTTCAAAGCCTCGGCTGCAGCCTTTTTCATTCTCTTAGCTACTCCTCCATAATAGCTATGAAGATCCCTATTTTCCTCAACTACTTCTGTTTTTTCTAATTTCTCATGATATTTTTTCTTAACTACCTCATATTTAAGTGCTTGTGCGTCCAAATATTGGCATGTCTTGCTTTTGACTTTAACTACTGTGTCATTTTTCAATGCCACGTCCATAAAAATTAGTTTATGATCAGTATTGACCGTAGACCAACATCCTTTTATGAACCTTATATTTATACGACTAGAAATTGCTTTTACAATATGATCTATTTGGCTATTCCTGCTTCCACTTTTCCAGGTCACTTCTGTGTTTATTCCAATTTTCGATGACAAATTTTGTAATTGGCGTAACTGCAAAAAAATCTTGAACTCTTCCCCATTCTCATTACAATCATCAAAACCTAGCTTCTTCCCGACAAACTTGTTATCCTCTACCTCGACCGATTCTCTTCCAATCTGAGCGTTCCAATCACCCAACATAATTATTTTATCCTTCATGTGGTCTTTATCAATCTTCGTACCCAAATTGGAGAAAAAACTATACGCCTTCTTGTTTGGACCATGAACATTAACTAAAATTATTTGGAATTTCGGTCCTATCTTAATCAAGGTAGAAATAGCTGAACTGTTTAGTTGGTTTATTTTGCCCATTTTCAAATGTATTCCTTTCCTAATAACAAACGCCAAACCTCTCTGCTTGTTATTTTTAGCTCCTACCATATGCCATATGTAGTCTTTTGTTTCTATTATACTAGCTACGGCATTTACTTCTTGAAGGGCTGCTATGTCAATATTATGAAATATCAAAACATCATTAATGTCATCCCTTTTTTCTTTCTTCCTACATCCTCGTACATTCAATGTAGCAATCCTCACATACTTTTCTTCGCTTGATTCTTTATTAGTCAGTTGACCACTAGTATTGACGGTATCCTTATTTCTCATAACCTCTACTATTTCCTTTGTACGGTATTCATTTGTGAAACTTTTCTTTCTCTGTTTTTTTTCCTGCTTTAACCTTTACCACCATTTTGTTTTCCGATTCCCCTACTTCATTATTTGCTCCATTGACCTTTTTTTTGTTTTTAAAACCCCCATTTTTCTCCCTGATGGCCACTACACATTCATAATGATTTTTTATTTCTCCTCCCGTAAACAATATTCTCAATGGCCCATTTATGTTTGTGTCATTCTCACCTATCTTGATAGTTGGTTGATCTTGCTGGTAAACTTCAATGCACATCCCAAATATTTCTGATACTATGACTAGCGATTCATGACCCAACCAAACCCCCAGTGTTCTAACTACAAATGTTATGTTTCTCTCGTCGTCATTAACTTTAACAACATCAGAGAGAAACACGGTAAGGTGTTGTATGCTGATCCTCTTTACAGCATGTTTTTGATGAAGTCCCCATCATGGATTCAAATACATTGAACTATAGTTATAATTACAATTTATAATTATATATATAATCATGTTTTTTGTTGTTGCATGATGCCACGTAATCAATTAAAATTTTTGAAATTTGAAATATCCTTCTTATCAACATGCAATGCAATTGCAATAATACTTAAAGTATTTTTTGTGTAATCTATATTATAAAAACATTGAAAAATGTAATTTGTAACTATTTATTCTGGAAAACACGCAGTTTTTCAACATCTGTGGTAACGTTAATCATAATCACGAATATTTGCCGTGGGAGTGTTACACAAAAGCACGGTACCTTTAACACATTTGATAGTATACTATGATCAAAAAGTTCTGTTGTCGACTGCCCGTCTACAAAACTGTCTTGATAACTTCCTACAAATCTGCTTGCTAGTAGTGAGTGAGTTCTCACATTCCAGCTTGTCATTATTTTTTGTAGATTGGGCAAGTAACTCTGTCTTTTCACTGCTGCGGTGCTATTCAGTATACCAGATCCTGCCTAACAGTCGATGTAGACAAGTCGCAAGTCACCATCTTATCCGGGCCCATTTTTATAATTTCCACTCCAATTCCATCTTTCTCAGCTGCCTTGTTATGCTTAAGCTGTTTGATAGCATTCTCAACCTCACTAAACGTGGGAGTTGGCTTGTCTCGTCCACCAAACCGTTTATGCCTCCTGCGTTCCTACGCTGTGCAATTCAGGTGGACTTTGGCATGTTCTGCAGCTCCTTCAAGTCTTCCGTTTTGGCCTCACAATTATTGGAATAGTTCCTTCCTGCCCTTCGGTTCAGTAAGGCGTATGGGCGCGTTCTGCCAACTTGGTCGAGGACTGGTTGCCACATCAATGTTCAAAAGTGCATGAACCAAATGAATAGCTTGTAATGATCACTGCCCTGATATTCTCAAATGTAGCGCGTAGTAAAATGTCTCTTGCCTTCTATAAATAAACCATGGTGGAATTGAGTAAACGCGTCATGGGGAATGATCTCTCATATACATCCGTTGAACTATTCTGAGCTATTCTTCACCATAAAAATCTCACATGCTCATTGCATGTTACCAATTACTACACGGCCAGCCATGTTAACTCAGTTTTGAGTCGATTTTGACTCACTTTCGTCAAAAGTGGAGTCACTCAAATTTGAGTTAATGTAACTGGGATTGACAAGTCGACAAATCAAAAACATCGACTCAAATCAGATGGATGTTTTTGATTTGTCGACTTGTCAATCCCAGTTACATTTACTCAAATTTAAGTGACTCCACTAATGACGAAAGTAAGTCAAAAACGACTCAAAATTGAGTTGAAATGGTTGGCCGTGTAATGCCTTCTCTCTTTTCTCCTTTCTCCTGTTCTCTTCTCCGCGAGTAATATAATGTGTCAAGTACGTCGTGGAACTTGATCTGTATCTCTGATTTAAGCTCTTCGAAAAGCAGAAACACCAGGATAAACACCCGAAGATCGTGAAGTAGTTTAAATATTGACCAGGTGGATACATTAGCTCAGTCGGTAAAGGCGCAACTACAAAGCAACACCATGCTCGAGGTGGCTGGGTTCGATTCCCGGTCTGGTCTAGGAATTTTTCGTTAAGTAAAATTTCTCGACTCCCTGGGCATAGTGCATGATTGTACTTGCCACACAATCATACTAATGCAAAAATTGTACTTGGTATCGAAAGCTCTTAAATAATAGCTGTGGAAGTGCATTTAGAACACTAAGCTGAGAGCAAGATATAACGATAAGTAAGTAAGATAAGTAAGATATAAGATATAACGGGGAACGGGAGAGACTATCAGGGCACCCAAGTGAAACGATTTGGATAGGGAGCATGGGACTGCCTCCTCCCCTATTGTTAACATTTCGCGGAACGAGGGCAGGCTCGTAGACCTCATCTATTGGGTTTATTTTGGTAATCGAGGGCTCGATTGTAGTGCTGTGAGTGTGAACTTGCCTTTGGAAGGAGATTATCTTCGCTACATTCGCAGGTTTCGCGTAAGTGCATCTACTTACGGGCCCACCCAAACGTTCTTGGCCTTTCATACAGGAGTTTGATGATCACAAACAACAATAGGATCAAAAATAATTCTGATCAAATCGTTTTCAGATTATTGCTACAATAGATGGTAGTATTGCACAATCATCATCATTATCATCATCATCATCATCACAACTATTGGAATAGATCCTCCATTTGAGGTTCGCCCAGGTTTCTATTTAGTTTTAGTTTTATTTTTTGTCAATCATATATGTAGACCGGTTTTACATTCTTGCCTTAATTCTACTATTGATCGCAGCTGGGGGACGTTGGGAGATGACGTAAAATACCTAGTCCCCTGCTAGTTGGTGCCGTCAGGAGTAGATTCCGTTATCCATTATGACCTCGACGTCGCACTTAACCGGAAAGATGTTTTTCACCAGCACCTTAAGTCGCTCAGACACGGTCAACTGACGCTCAACGTCTCAACTGACGCTGCCGTATAACAATGTCCATTTTGCCCAGGTATTTATTCACATTTCCACCAACCCCCAGGTGCAAGGCAATCGCATGAAAAATCGTTAAAACCATTCGACTTTTACGTTCTAATTCTCCATTATTATTTGCATACGTTATAATTTATCTCGCACACCTTTTTTTCTAATACTGATCGAACCCATAAAAAAGCCCCTGCGTTACAATATTTCGCTACGAAAACTAGTTGAGGGTTACCTTGCATAACACAGTGACCATATTTTTGCATCAAGCATCAAACACCTGTATCTGAAAAGGGATCTTAGAGAACTATTGGCACGAAAAAAAAAATTCAATTAAAAAAGGAATGAAGAAGCTAAAGTTGTGGATTTCCATATGATGGAAAACTAGTAACTAGTAACTAGTAACTAATTCTACCAATCACTACTGCAGAGAGTTTGTGTTCAATCACGCCGATTCAAATACTATTGAGTCTGCTTGCAGCATCGGCAGTAAACGGTTGTGTCGATGCTTTGTTGCGCACTGTTTTGTTATCGGGCGAAGTACATTATTTTTTTATTACAGTTATCTACAAAGCTCCCGGGGAGATGTGGTGGTTCGTCGGATATGGTAAGCCGAGTCCACATTATTCGATCATCGTTGGCTTCGTGCCACTCCATCACCGGTTTCGTGTAATGGCACGATGACAGATCCGGCCAAAACAGAGTGTCACCTTCGTGGGACCAGAAGAAGGGCAGCAGGCGCTTCTGGAGGCATTCTTCTTTATATATTTGGCCGTTGATGGTGCCGGTCGTTATGTACGGCTTGCTGAATTTGCCACACCCAAAGGTAGCCTGCCACACCAAGTACTGGCAAGTCTTGGCAAATTGCGATTCCCGGAACTTCTCCGGAACATCCAAGCGGGACTTGCCGACGAAAAGCTCCAGGCCGGGGATCTACTTGGCGTCCGCTTTAATGTACGTCTCGTCGTCCATTGCGATGGATTTCGGCTGCACCAACCACTCTCGATAAAGCTTTCTGTCGTGGGATTTGGCCACCGTATTCAGTTTATCGGTTCGGTTAGGAGCCTTTCTTACCTTGAAGACATGAAGTCCGGCCCGCTTCATTGTCTGCTATATGAACCAGACGGAAGAATTGACCTTCTTGGCCATGTCCCGAATCGAGTGGTTCGGATTGCGCTTGGAGTAATCCCTCACATTCCCTGCGTTCACGGGGTCGGTCTTCTTCGCATTTCTTCCACTGCCAGCTTGCCGCTGGGTCGTGTGGGTCTTTTTGAACTATGATACCACTCGGGACACGGTCGAATGGTCGATTCCTAACAGTTTCGCGATCCACCTGTGGGACTGGTCTGGATTTTCCACGACCGCGCCCATATTTTCTTGTCAGAGCACTTCTTGCTTGGAAGCCATCTCGAGAACCACTTGACAGATTGTGAAGAAACTTTGCACAAACTTTGCAACATTACACTCTCAAACTAGTTTTGATATCATCATTTTTTTTTCCCATGCAATAAAAAGATATACACAAAAGAATGTGTTGCATTGTTTTCGAGTACAATCTTTACTCTCCTATATCTGTTATTCTAGAATCACTCAATGGACTAAAGGACTCCGTAATGTCGCTTTTGAGCGATAAAATCAGATGAGTCTGTTTTCTGTTGAAATGAAAAGTTTTCTAAACTATTGTGAAGATAAAGGTTTCGGGGTTTTGTTGCCTCTTACATCCGGGTCGATCATCACTCTGGTCTCTCTTCAAATGTCGAATCCGGGTCGATCATGTTGTCTCCTTGCGCTAGTTAAACTTTGGAGTGGATTTCTTCAGAGATTAATTAAGACTAGAATCTCTGAAAGTTAGCTAAATACTAATTTATTCAAACAAACTTATCTTACATAAAACCTAGTCTCTAGCATTTGGAACCACTGGACGTTGACACACCACATCCAGTCCAGTCAGCATTGCCAGTGCCGCGGCGGTTGACTTCGTCGAATGATAACGATATTGCTAACGCAGATCCACGGCATGGTGATCGAAGACAATGACATCCGTTGTGTAAGCCAAACATGTTTACCCTGGGAGTCTGGTGTAGTTGCTAGGGTCGTTGGCCGTAAACCCGCTCACTATTGCAGCAGTTTCCTCTCATTCTGGAAACTTTTGTTCATCCAGTGTTCTGGTTGGAGCTAACTCAGATTAACAAAAAACAAAAATGGGTGTCCCACATCAAATTGCATCACGGAAAAAACGCTGTAGAAAATTACCTAGGTGATCAATCTTTTTCAGACAATAAAAAATAACCCATTAGTAAGCTTTTGGAACATTTATTTCATTTAACTTCAATACCATAACCGAAAGCTCGCACCTTACGCATAACTCCACTCTTTAGGTTCTGTAAAACATCTGGTTGCAGCTTCTTCTGTACGGAAACTCACTTTTTGTTCATGTCTTCCTCAGATTTGACCTCTCCGGCATGCTTTTGTAGTGCTTGCTTCATAATAGCCCAGTATTTTTCGATGGGCCTTAGTTCCGGTGCGTTGGGGGGTTCATGTCCTTGGCTACGGAAGTGACCCCGTTGGATTCGTACCACTCCAGGACAACATTTGAATAGTGGCACGAAGCTAGATCCGGCCAGAAAATCGTAGGGCCCTCGTGTTGCTTCAACAGAAGAAGCAGACGCTTCTGTAGACACTCTTTGAGGTAGATCTCTCCGTTTACAATCCCGGTAGTCACGAACGACGCACTCCGTTTGTTACATGAGCAGATCGCTTGCCAAATCATGTATTTCTTGGCAAACTTTGAAAGTTTCTGCTTCCTTACTTCCTCCGGAACACCACATTTGTGCTGGGTGGTGAAGAACAGTAGCCCCGGAAGCTGCCGAAAGTCCGCCTTGACGAAAATCTAATCATCCATGATGAGACAATAAGGCTTTGTCAACATCTGGGTGTATAGTTTCCGGGCCAGTGACTCTCCCACCATATTTTGCCGTTCGTCACGATTTGGAGCCTTCTGCACTTTGTACGTATGCAGTCCTTGGTTCTCTGAAGACTTGGACAGATTCAACTTTTTGGCAACATCCCTGACCGAAGCATTGGGATTCCGCTCAACCGCTTTCACGACATGCTTGTGATCCTGATCACTAATAGAAAATCCAAAACATTTTCGAAAATTTTCGAAAAACTGACAGCTGTAAGAATACAAAAAAAAAAACACTCTAAACTACTTCAACCCAAATTTTCTACAGCGTTTTTTCCGTGATGCAATTTGATGTGGGACACCCTTTAGATTCATAAGTTTAATTAGAATACAGCTGAAATAAGGGCGAATCATCGATATCTCTCCATCGATTTTCCCTGTTTTAAATCAAGATGACAAAAAGCAGATTTGCTGGCATAGTTGCACCTTAGATTGAAAGCTTTCATCTTAACCTAGCATTTTGCGATAAAAACAAATGCAATCAAATCTCCTTGTTGTTAGCTTATTTGATATCTGATATCTGTAAAGTCTAATCTGGCATTTTTCCAGCTCTTGAAATAGAGAATGGTTTGTGATATGAAAATAATTTTGAAGAGTATTGAATCAATCGAAACAAGCTTTATTCAGATGCATTTGGACTATTGAGAGTTCAGTGTATAAAAATCAATTAACAACATAATCGAAAGATTGAATACATGGTGGTAGAGAATATCGTCTATTCCAACAGTGGCATGTTGAAACATTCTAGATCCATTGAAATCATCGATTGGATATAAAAAATAGGTCAGCTTTCCAGAATAAAGAGATGACATTATGGATTAGATTTTTCATTGGACAAAGACATACCTTTCATTAGGGAAAACATTGATAATATTTAAATCAGTTTATCGTATACATAAACTAAGCTCTATTCAACGTTTAACTAACAACCGACCAATCTGACACGATATTGATGTCGTGATATCCTATTTGACGTACACCTGATGACATTCAGACCATATTGACCACAAATTATCCCGTTGTTGTCTTGAGCTAACAATGAACTTAACCAAAATTCGTAAAGAAACTGATAGTCATCTGTTTAAGCAGTTGAAAAGGTCATCAGTAGAGATACATGGCCAATTTGGTGAAGTTAGCCAGCTATCTTAAGAAAATTGCACCCAAAAAATATCGTAAGACGACTTTGTAAAGGATTCTTTCACAAGATACAAGATTTAAAAAAGAGATACGAGGCGAGTTCATGTTTAGTTTCCATTTCTGATCATGCATATCATGAAACAATAGCACTATTCTGAGACACGATTTTCCTTCTGATTATCATGTTTCGATATTCCAGGAATACTTCCAAACTGGCTAAACTTAGGAACCAGCGATACTCTTCGCTCCTGAAAATCTGACTGTCCCGTGGGATCCACGTTAGCAGCTTGATGTTTGTCGTACTTTTTGAGCCAAACGAGGTGAATCAGTTTGTAACAAAACCCGCAAACGATTGCAATACATCCCATGTATCGGAATGCCAATCTCGTCCCGTACTGAGAAATGAGGTAGCCCCCGACAAACGAGCCAATTCCTTTACCCAAACAGAAGTGTACCATCCCGGAGATTCCGATCAAAGTTGCAACTAGGCTGTTGGGAGCCAGTACCGAACAATACGTGGTGGCTACCACCCACATGAAGTAGCAGGAGATTGCTTCGGTCAACTCCACCGGGAAGCACCAGAAGGGATTGCTGAAATGGTTTAAAATATGGTATTCTTGAGTGAATTCGTAGGTTAATATTACCTTACCTCATAAATGAATATCCAAGAATTCTGATGGCGTGTGCGAAGAATGCTACCACCAAAAGATTGACATGTCCCATCCATCGAGTGATTGGCCCAGTGAGATACATCATTGGAATGCTGGCAACAGTTCCAACCGTGTACGTTAATCCAAGAAGGTAGTTAGGGGATCCCATTTCTTTCATGATTACAAACAAATAGCTTTCAATGAATCCCCAGAAATTTCCCAAGAAGAAAAGGAAGAACAGGAACATCAAAACATGTGGTAGACGAAGAATTTCCCACATGTGCTTCATAATGCTTTCCGAGGGTAATTTTTTGCCAACTGGAAGCAGTAAAACCGATATAAGCGATAATCCAAGTAGAATGTCGTAAGTGTAAAAGGCTGGAGTGTAGTAAGTAGTGTGGCTACTATCTGAGAAATAGTCGATGAGCAGTCCGGTGAGGGGAGTAAAGATGGCCATTCCAGCGCTGGAGAATAGTTTTTCCTGCCCAAAGTCACCACCATACTGGTCGATCATTGTCAGAGCGATGGGATCGGTGATAGTCAGACTAGCTGAAAGCATTGCAGAGGCTATTAAGCGGAATAGGAGGTAGTACCAGAATGTTCGATCGTATTGCGTGGTGTTTGGGCATTGTACGACCATTGAAGGGGTATTTGAAATTTGAGATTCATCTGGAAAGCAGTCTGGGAGAATTATAATGCCGCATTTTTTTCGACCAACTGGCGTAGTTGCAAATAGCTCCAATTTCGTTATGTTTGATGTGGCTGGAGTGCATTTTCCCATGAGTTTCTTTTCAATGATCGATAGTGTTGGGCATTCACTGTTGCTGCATGGCTCTTTCTGGAATAAAAAATGAAAACAATTAGTAGGGGAGGATGGTACAAAACGCACCGTTTGAGCAACATTTCTTTATTTTTTTTTTAAAAATAAAACAAAAAAAATTATTTTTTTTTTTTTTAACCTTTTCCTTTTCCACCCACCCCCCCGAAACTTTTTTTTTTCCCCAATCCCCCCCAAAAAAAAAACCCCCCCCCCCCCCCTACCCCCCCAAATAAAAACAGCCCCCCCTCCAAAAAAAAAAAACACCCCAAAAAAAATACACACAGTTTAAAAAAAGAGGGGTGCAAAACCTCCCCCCCTTTTTTTAACCCCAACCACCCATTGGCATGAAATAAACAAGTAACAATTTTCGTTTTATTCCAGCCGTATAGCAATCCTCCCGGCTGTGTTGATAAAAATACATTCAAAACTGTTTTGTCTACCAACACCTCCTATATGCTTCTTTAAAGCCGAAATTTGTACAAAATTGCCCACTCTATAGACGGTTGTGAAAACAAGTTAATAAAACCTTTATAAGAACATAAGGATTTTGAAAATGTTCTAGTGAAAGGTGTTATGACCACTTGAGAACCTTCATAAAACCTTTTGGCTGCCATGAAAACCAGAATGTGGCCAAATGGCCACAGCTGTCAAACTTCACTGTGAAATCGAGGTTGTTTTTTGTTGTTCTGCTTTGTTCAATTCTCTGCTCTTCTGATTCATAAAGATCTTGAGTTGCATGAAATTTCGTTTGATAGAAAAATATCCAAAACAAATTGTGTTTTCTATAGCGTTTTATGCTCCAAATTACATGCGCATTTATTTTTATGGTGAATATTGGCACGATAAGAGCCGAAAATTAATGCGCCTCGGAAATTATGCGAATTTACAACAACATAAATCAAATTAAAACAAATATATTCGATAAATTAATCATGAATTTCCTGAAAAGTGCTTGAAATTGGATGAGATTATCAAATTAAAACTCCCAAGTAACAATTTAAGTTTTATTCTAGCCGTATAGCATTCCTCCCGGCTTTGTTGATAAAACTACATTCAAAACTGTTTTGTCTACCAACACCTCCTCTATGCTTCTTTAAAGCCAAAATTTGTACAAAGTGGCCCACTCTATAGACGGTTGTGAAAACAATTTAATAAAACCTTTATAAGATCATAAAGATTTTGAAACTATTCTAGTGATAGATGCTATGACCACTTGAGAACCTTCATAAAACCTATTGGCTGCATTGAAAACCAGAATGCGGCCAAATGGCCACAGCTGTCAAACTTAACTGTGATATCGTGGTTGGTTTTTGTTGTTCTGCTTTGTTCGATTCTCTGCTCTTCTGATTCATTTAGCAGTAAATAATATCTGAGAAAAAAAAGTCTGCGGGAAATGTTGTTCCATTGCAAAATATCCAAAACAAATTCAGTTTTTTACAGCGTAGCATGCTCCAAATCAGATGCGCATTGAATTTTATGGTGAATATTGGCACGATAAGAGCCGAAAATTAATGCGCCTCGGAAATTATGCGCGTTTACAACAACAAACACAAAATAAAAACAAATATATTCGATAAATTAAACATGAATTTCTTGAAAATTTATGAAATTCAATAAAGTTATCTAAAAGAATGTAGAAATTGGTCTCCGATATACAGTTCATTTGCATTACATTTAAAATTTGGTGCATTTATTTCTCCACATTTCTATTATTTCTAATATTTCAATATGGCGATTTAAAAAAAAATCACAATTCTGCCATAAAGCCAAGTTATCTTCGCAATGACTACTTTAAAACTATTTGGTTCTTTGGTGGCTTTCCTCAATGCCAATTTGCCGCCTCATGCATTTACTGGAGGCAAAATGGTTTTAAAATGCTTTTTCAACTGGCCATAATAAGATAATATGAATGAGTCCTAAAACGGCATTTCAAAACAGCATTTTATGAGTTCATAAAGTCGAAATAAAACCTTTGATAGGAGTAAAAGGAATTTGAGAAAGCGAGGTTTTAAGATCGTTTTAAACAAGCTGTGTAGGTTCTCATAAACCTGACTAAAATATGAAACCTATTGGCACCTCTTGGTGTCATAATAAAACCAAATTGATTTCTAGTGGCTTTGATAAAACTTTAATAAAACTTAATAAAGCTGGATGGTTTTGGCAATGTTACTTGGGTATTAATTTTTTTTTTTTTTTTTTTTTTGGCTATTGGTGGTTTTATGCAACATTGTCTGATTCATTGACCCAACAACAGCCTTGTTAAATTTTAATTTCTCTTTACAACGTATTTAACCCCACCCAATATTTTGATTCTGTCTACGTATCTCTATCTTGTCTATGTATCAACTTTAAACGCAACACAAAATGATCAGTGTTACCCAATTTAACCTCTAGTTCAAATTACATCTTTTAAACTCCGAAGACTTGTAGTAATGATCTTCGTTCTCGACTATTATGCTACGCTCAATCTTAATATGTATGTTTGCCAATTTTTAATGTGACGGTCGCTGGAAAGCGAAAATGGCCGCCATCATGGCTGATTCACAACGCTACCTTGAATCTTTGAAGGCAGAAATCTAAGAAACTGCAAATATTTCTCATGCCAAACATTACAAAGATTCTAAGTGATTTGACATGTGAGATCTTTGTTCTTTGGGTCTTTACTTCAAAAATCAAAGAAATTACACCGAAATTCGAGCTCAATCTTGAATCCTAAAAAAAGGATCACAATAGGTAAGTATTTTTGAACAAATTTCAACTTATAACTTATGAAAGCAACCCAGTATTGAGTAATTTTCCTCTGTAGCTTACTTTGCGGATCTGATTTAATCAGATTGGTACACGCACAGTGTAAATATCGCTGTGCTTAGCTAACTCAAAACGTGATAACACAAGTGCTGATAAGGTGTAGGGAATACAGTACCCAACAAAACAATTTGTTGGGCTATTAAGCCCATATTATCTACGTAATAAAAAATCCATTTTGGCTGATTTTAAAAAGCTGAATAGAAAATGTATTGCACGGTGTTCCATCAACCCGATTATTTATTCAAAGCATTAAATGCTCCATTGGTTGAAGTCATAAATTTATTTCCGATGACGACCAAACAAAATTAAAAATGTGCTAATAAATTGAGGAATGCTCAATTGTGGATTACTATAACTCAATATCTGTCTAGATCACATTCTATCGAATGTGCACAGACAAACATACATGATAAGAAAGCAGTTTTAAGGTTAAACACTCTTAATATTTCAAGCTTATTACGATGAGATACTATCCTTAAGCTGCATTTTAATTTTTTTTGACGACGCAGCCGGGTTTTGGTGGCATGCTCATATAGCTCCTTATAAATCAAAATAACTAAAACGCGCTTTTATCATCACATATATGTAACATTGAAAAGTGATTCAATCAAATCTAAATATGTAAAATAAAGCAGGGAATCCAAACATGTTTGGAAGTTTTATCACAATTCTCAGAAAACCTTTCGCCTTAGCAATTTAATTCACCGACGAAAAGAAATCATTTTTTATTATTTTTCGATTGCTGAAAATGAATTTCTACTAAAGCTATGAAAAATAGTATGTTTGGTATATTTTCTAGTGATTGACCTATCAAATTTCTTTAAAAACTGCACAGTTTTGCCGAAATAATGGTGCTCATTTCTCCTGTGTGCTCAATTTACCCCTGGTACCCCTATACGCAATCAATTTATTCACGGTAGAAAGGTTTAGAACGCTTAACATCTGAATCCTAAGATTGAGCAAACCATATTTCTATACCGTCTTTTACATAAGTTAGAATAATAACCCAGTACTAACCAAGACCATAATTCCGGTGTACGGTGAGTCCATAGTCACATTGACTTCCACGCTTCGCAGGTCCCATTGCTGTCGAATTGGCACCAAATCCAAAGAGTGATGAGCAGCCAAATTTATTACCAAGCTAACCAAGAGAACCGGCTTGTACCGGCCGAATCTGTCGATGATATATCCGGTGATGGGTGGACTGAGACACGTCGTGAATAGCAATGTCAAATAGACGGCGGCTATTTCTTCCACTGTGAGACCGATGCTTTGCATGTGCACCGTAAGGTATGGCACCAGCGACGAAGTGGCTCCGAATATCAGGAACAAGGAAACCTTCAGAAGCACCAGGTGCGGATTAATAACACGGGCTTTCGTGCCGCCGGTCTTGGTGGTTCCATTTTTCCCGGTAAGAGGTTCATGTGTATTCGCTTCCGACACCATTCTGCAACTGTGAATGCAACTGCAACTCCATAAAGGTGACAAATGCGGTATGCGACAGTGTGGCAAGAAATTAATTCACTCCAATTTTCTGCTCGTGCTCACTTAGAACGCTCAATCACTTTCTTCGGTGGAAGCCGCGCGTTTCGTAGGAAGATATGAGCTTGGCTAAAAATGTGTAACTGTTTGGGATGACTGATACGGATGGACTGATGATTGGCGATGGCAGCTGCTATAAGGACAGATTAATTTGATACTCTAAACTAGCGTCGAGCATTCACGTGGCTCGTGATTGTTCAATCGTTTTATCACTTTACTCTGGTTGTGTGATAATCTAGCTAGCTCATTTGAATAAGCTTGTTGATAGGAGCTTTTTTGCGAGGGTAATGCAAAGTTCTCAAATATATGTGGCATGTTGGTCTAGCTTAAATTAAACAGACAAGTCCTACAGAGAAAAGAGGTTCTTGCATGAGCTATAAAATTTATTCGTATTTGAAGAGAAGAAGAACTTTATCATGGCTCTGCAGTACAATTCAGATATCATAAACATTTAATGTGTGTAAGGTACAATGGTTAGCCACAATTTACGAGGCATGTAACAATATCGAACGTTATTCCAGCTAAGCGTTGTAACATTTTCACTGTGCGTTACTGGATATGAGAAATTCCATCGATTGCTATTTCGTTAAATAAACATTCTCATATAAGATACGCGCAAGCCACGTTCTAATTCTCCGATGTTATCAACGAACGCATCTAACGCAGTACGAATATCGATTAGAACCACTATTTACAGTTGTAGTATCCATGCACCTAAAACATACGGTTTATAATGCACGTCGAAGTCGGCCACCGCGACGAAGTATTTTGACAAAGAATATGCGAACCAGCTGGAAGCCATCTACCATAGGTTACTCTTAAAGATGGTTTGAGAGATCCTCCAACCGTCATAAGTAGCCCTGTTTTACATGCATAGAACAGGCAAAACTCCACCGAAGTGAAAATTGCCAATTGGACGATCGAGTTTACTATGCGTGGAACTGTACCGTGTCAACGACGCATAGACATTTTACGAAAAGTTGAAAAGCTCGTAACGGGTGGCCACCAAATAGCGGGAATGGAAAGAATGGCTCGAGAAAAAAAAGCAACAAAGAAGTACAATTCAATCTGATTTTAATATTTTCTTAAAAAGGTTGACCTTAGTCTTCAAACTCACTTCTTCCCATTTCCTTCCTTTGTTGTGTGTGCGTTATGGGGAAGTGTAGCTTGAGGATGGAAATGGGTTAAGGGCCGGTTCATAAACCACGTAGACTTATTTTTGAAAATCTCAGACCCTCCCCCCTCCCCCCTCGTAGACATTTTTCCATACATTTTTTTGAAATTTTGTATGGAGCGTAGACTTTAGTCACATCCCCTCCCCCCTCCCCCCAAAGAGTCTACGTGGTTTATGAATAGTCCCTAATGAATATTAGTCTACCGTGTTGCGCAGCTTAGCCCTGATGGTAGCACAACCGTGGGACGGCTGTTTCCGGATGCTGCTTTTGATCCTTTTGATGAGTTGCTTCGTGTCCTTGGCCTTCCAATAACCTTTGTATTCAGAGGACCAACAAAAAAACCTCAGTGGGACAAAACTGCGGCTGATTAGTCGGATTCCAGTCTTTTGGCACAAATGGTCTATATTTTGGCCCTCCAGGAACGTTAGCGTCTCCTTCACGTAGTGTGATGATACCTTTGCCCGGCCAAAACACGTACTCTCCATCCGAGTGATGTTTCTGAAGGAACGGGATGATGATCTTCTGCAAACACCCTGTTTGGTAGACTTGCTGGTTGATGGCTAAGCCACTTGGTTTAAACCTCGGCTCCGAAATCCCCTTATCGGAAATTGCGATGTACACCATCACTTTTTGTTCAAACTTGTGCTTGAATTTATATTTTACCTTCGTAGGAGTTGTAGATTAGTCCTTGATGTAGAGCTTTTGACATACTATTTTCTCCTTTTCCGAGTCTTATCGATGAACGACTTCGAACAATTGAACTTGCTGTCAGCTTTCCGCTGGTTAACCGAATCCTTGTTGTTAAACATATTGCGCAGCAATCGGAGCGTTTTCTTATCCATAATCTTTGTTGGAGGGCCATTAACTTTCTTTAGGATTACTTTCATGGTTGTCAGAGTACGGTCAGAGTACGGTATACGATATTTTTAAAACGGTCCACCTGCACATTCATAGTCGCTCCAGTGATGAAAACCTTCGGTTTATTTCCACAACTGTAATCCACAATTCCAGATTTTTTTTAGATTCCATCCTGAATTTCCATGTGACATTTGTGTTAGTCAAATCAATGTGCATGACATTTTTTGAGGGATTAGGACATTTAGATGCATCCAAAGGCTTGAGACCTGATAATGTGCCTCTTTTGTTTATGAAGACTTTGGCTTCGGAGCTTATTTCTTCATTATTTAGGATTACTAATATGTCACTGGTATCCGGAACCGTAACGTTTGCATTAAACAAATGGACTTTTTCCGGATGGTGATAAAAAAAAAGCAAAGACAGATAATTTAAGCTTACTTGCAAAAAAATTCTACGCCCTTGCGAGCGGCCTTCCGGCAGTTAACCGGAACATTCGCCATGGCGGACGAAAACATAGGGGGAAGGCATGTATTTTAGTTCTTTCTTCGTTTTATTTATCAATTCCTCCTCAGTTTTCGCGACAAAATTGTTGTAGTAGATCTTACGCTTCAAGTTGGCCCAGAAATTCTCGATGGGACGCAGCTGGGGGACGTTGGGCGGGTTCACCGACTTGGGTACCACATCGATATTCAGCCGCTCCATCTCCTCCAACGATCGATTCGAGTAGTGGGCTGACGCCAGATCTGGCCAGAACACCGCGTCTTTGCCCTTATGGTATTTCTTGATGAACGACGCAACTTCCGGCAGGCATTTCATACTATAAATTTCCCCGTTCACGGCATGTCCGGAGCGAAAGAAGAGCGGCTTTGACATCCCCTTCTCGCTGATTGTCAGCCACAGCAGCACCTTCTTGGGGAACTTGGTGTGTGAAATGAACTTCACCTCGGAGCTCAGTTCCTTCGTGGGGGAAGTAAAATACGAAGTGCCCTGCCAGTCGTTGCCATCCAGGGTGAGAGAGGTCTCGTCGTCCATCACCACCGCCACGTTGCGATTAGCTGGGAGAAGCGATTTTATTCAGCCGCTGCCGCAGCGTCATTGCCTGCAGCTCCGAAACCAGTGGACGCGACTATCGCTTTCTGACATGTATGTTCATGTTTGCCAGGTACTTTTTCACTGTTTGGCCGGTGGAACCGACCTCCCGGTCAAGCGCACGCAGCGATGTAGCCACTTTTCTCTCGGTCTTCCTCTTCAGCATCCTTTGGAGCTTCTTGTGATGATCACCAAAAATTAATTTTTAATCGGATACTACTCAAATTTTCAGGGACTAAATAACTATGTATCAGCTATGTTTTGGCATAATTTATTTATTGAATTTCCTCCCCCAAGCTGAATGCTCGTACATTTCTCTTAACACTGTCCATGAGATCTTGGGCGAGGCTTTGTCCATCTTCCTTACACAATTTCTCCCAGTTTTTCTTCAAAGCTTCATTGGTTTAGAATGTTTTTCCGCTTTTCTTCAACTTCTTCTTCATTATCTTCCAAAACTTTTCAATCGGACGAAGTTCTGGTGTATTTGGCGGGTTCACCTCCTTCGAGACCACATTAACGCCCTTCGCTTCGTACCAATCCATTACAGGCTTGGCGTAATTGCACGAAGCGAGATCCGGCCAGAACAGCATGGGGCCACGGTGAGAGCGGAGGAAGGGCAGCAAGCGCATCTGCAAGCATTCTTCTCGATAAATCTGCCCGTTTATGGTGCCGGTTGTAACAAACGGCTTGCTGTACCGTCCGCACTCGCAGATCGCCTGCCACAACAGGTACTTCTTCGCGAATTTGTCCATCTTTCTCTTCCGCAACTTTTCCGGAACCTCCATGCGGGACGTACCGGCAAAAAACTCGAGGCTGGGGATTTGCTTGGTGTCCGCCTTGATATATGTCTCGTCGTCCATGACGAGACAGCCTGGCTTGACCAGCCACTCACGGTACAGCTTCCGCGCACGCAATTTGGCCACCGTGTATTGCTTGTCAGTCCGGTTTGGCGCCTTCCTGACCTTAAAAACACGTAGCCCAGCCCGCTTCATGGTCTGTTGGACGAACCACTTCAACGAATTGACCTTTTTGGCCACGTCTCGGGTGGAAAGGTTCGGGTTATTCTTAAAGTACTGCCTTATCTTTCGCACCTTCTCTGGGTATTCCGTTTTCGGTTTTCGGCCGCTTCCAGCGCGCCGCTCGATGGTCTTCGTCGCCTGTAACATCTTCACAACGCGGGACACGGTGGAATGGTGGATTCCAAGCCTTTTGCCGATCCATCTGTGCAACTGACCAGGATTATCGATCACCGCGCCCAAGATTTGCTGGCGTAGCTCTTCTTGTTTCGAATGCATCTTGAAAACTACTTGACAGATTGCGATACAATTTTGCACAAATAAACATAACACTCTAAACTAGTATTACATAAAATGTCATTAATTTTTACTTACGCGATAAAAAAGTTACACCCAAAACAAAGTGTCGCATTTTTCCCGAGTCTAATCTTAAGAATAAAATTCCATGAAGAGGAATTTAAAATTCGATTATTTGATTTCATATGGCATGCTTTTATGTTTTTCATAGGACTTATTTACATATGTTATATCATCACACACAACTTTACCAAACAATTATCATGATCGTACCTTGCACAGAATTTTATTTTTTATTTTAACAAGCGCGTCAAATTTCCCTTTGTTTAATTCCAAGCCAAAGGAGGCGTAAACAACGAAATTGTTCCCAATCTTTCATGCGCCATGCAACAATTTTTGCAATCTTTCATTCAACAGGCTAGAGTCAGGCGTTATATGGCATAAATTTAAATGTAATATCCCATTACTTTCTGCCAAATCTAGCATTCTCTTTATGGGCATTAGAGTAGAACGTTAGAACGCAAAAAATTCAATGTTTCTTTTTATCTGTGTGATGATAGTAAAAAAAATAATTGTTTTGTATTGGAGGAGTGCGACATGGAACATTATGTGTTTATTTGCTCACAGTTGGTGTTCCTGTTTTAGTTCCTTTTGATTCTTGTATTTCCAGGCGCTAGAACCTTTAGCATCGAAATACTAGGACAATATTTAGTGCTCATGTCCCAAACACCCGAGAAAAAAAGGAGCATCACTTAATCTTTCTGCAATAGATGTCCCCAACGACCAATCAATGAAAACTATCTTAAAACGGAACGTACGGTACCAGATGTCCACGTTTCTTCTACCTTCTGGATCCTGTAACCAAGCATAACAAATGTACCGCCTCACGACAGTATTGTGATGACTAGCCTTCTTGACCCTATGACAGTCTCGCAATTGGGCTATCCACGACAGCCCACAGTGAACCAGTCATACGACATGCAACGTTGCCGTCATTTACTGTACACGGCACGCTTGTTCGTGTGGATGTATTTTGTTCTATGGTCTATGACAGCCTTGGTTGTTCATTCGTTACGCTTCTCAAAGATACGACATGTCAAACTGTCAATACGTTTTTGACATCGCACGCAACTGATATTTCGACAAAGAACAATGGCTTTTGCCGCGAATTGATCGTCATTGGAAACTCGCCTAACCAATCCAAAACGGTCATTTCGAAGAGGAAGAGTTCAACCATCCGATAGAATTGGAGGCTTACATCGGTAGCCTTTGGGCTTGTTCATAAACCACGTAGACTGATTTTTAAAAATCTCAGAATCCCCCTCCCCCCTCGTAGAATTTTCTCCATTCATTTTTTTGAAATTTCGTATTAAGCGTAGACTTTGGTCACCCCCTCCCCCTAGAAAAGTCTACGTGGTTTATGAATAGCCCTTTTGTGCTACCAGAAATTTACGGAAGAAGCCATTGTTTACGTTTGTAAGTGAGGCCCTAATTAAAAATCTTTGTCGATTTTACTCTGGTTTCTCATGTCGTGTCTTCGTGTTTTATATCTACCAGTGCCTGTACAATGCCGCGATGATTCGGTTATTATTGTCCCATTTTAGGAAGTGCCAATTTGTCATTGGTTCGCTATTTGCCTTCGTCAACCGATCGCTGCTAAATTAGCTTGTTTTTATTCGACTTCCGACGGCTCAATTACGAATGCTTTACGGAGCCGATAATCTATTGTTTTTTTTAAAATAAGGGGCTATTCATAAACCACGTAGACTTTTCTAGAGGGGGGGGGGGGGTGATCAAAGTCTACGTTCCATACAAAATTTAAAAAAAATTTATGGAGAAAACTCTACGAGGGGGGAGGGGGCCTGAGATTATTAAAAATCAGTCTACGTGGTTTATGAACAAGCCCTAATGTTATGACCTAATACTAGGATTAGTAGGACTTGGGCTGTTTAAAGGGTGATACGGTCAAAATTTGGTCAAGGGAAAACGCGTGTAAATCGGTGAAATCGTTTATTTAAAAAATCAAATTAAATTTCTTTTTCAAGTTCAATTAGTATAAAATTCAGGAAAAATATTCAGTTAGGCTTCCGCTTTTCCAAATCCGAATTGCCGGGCCTTACGCTTGACCCCTGCCATCAGATTTTGTACAGCCACCTTGTCCACCTTCTTCGCCGCAGAAAGCCAGTTTGCCTTGAACTGCTGCTTGTCCTTAGCAGTTTTTTTGGTCTTCTTTAGGTTCCGCT
The DNA here is from genome assembly GCA_024533555.2 of Aedes koreicus. Classification (NCBI taxonomy): domain Eukaryota; kingdom Metazoa; phylum Arthropoda; class Insecta; order Diptera; family Culicidae; genus Aedes; species Aedes koreicus. Next base: position 412,364 of record JAHHFK020005689.1, on the reverse strand, counting down.
TGACAATAGCCCAGTATTTCTCAATTGGGCGGAGCTCTGGCGTGTTGGGAGGGTTCTTGTCCTTGGGAACCACCTGCACGTTGTTGGCGGCGTACCACTCCATGGCCTTTTTACCGTAATGGCAAGATGCCAAATCCGGCCAAAACAGTACGGAACAACCGTGTTTCTTCAGGAAAGGCAGCAGACGTTTATTCAAACACTTTTTCACGTAAATTTCTTGGTTGACAGTCCCGGAAGCTATGAAAATGCTGCTTTTCAAGCCACAGGTACAGATGGCTTGCCAAACCAGATATTTCTTTGCGAACTTTGACAGTTTCGTGTGCTTGAAAATATCTGCTACCTTTCCCCTTCCTTTTGCCGTATAAAACTCCTGTCCCGGAAGCTACTTGTAGTCGGCTTTGACGTAGGTTTCGTCGTCCATTACCACGCAGTCAAACTTCGTCAGCATCGTCGTGTACAGCCTCCGCGATCGCGCTTTGGCCGTCGTATTTTGTTTATCATCGCGATTTGGAGTCACTACCTTCTTGTAAGTCGATAGTCCGGCTCGTTTTTTGGCTCGATGCACGGTTGTAGACGATACACCCTGCTTATTTGCGGCATCTCGGAGAGATAGGTTAGGGTTTCGCTTGAAACTACCTGCAACTCTCTTTGTCGTCTCAGCAGCTTCCGGTTTTCGATTTCCCCCCGATCCAGACTTCCTGGCTGTCGACAAACGTTCCCCAAACACTTTAATTACATTTGTAACGGTTGATTTGGCAACTTTTAACGATTTTGCCAACTTTGCGTGCGAGTAGCTCGGATTTTCGCGATGCGCGAGCAAAATTTTGATACGCTGCTCTTCTTGCTTGGACGGCATTTTGACAACTGAAGAGTGAATTCCAAAATCAAAATAGGAGCAACATTCTACACACACACCTTCAAAATGAGGGGTGTTCAGGTTTTTTAAATGCAAAATTGAAAGAAATACGTCAAGTTGATATTGACCAAATTTTGACCGTATCGCCCTTTACTCGCGGTTTACCCCAGGTTAAAATAGGTGACATATTTTGGGGATGGGTTGGACGGAGAAACATGAAAATAAGATTCTGTAGTCTCATCAGACTGTTGTTGCCAGCACTATAACATGGTGCGATATGATCTGGGCTTCTCTTTGTGTTCGGCCGGTTGTTATCTTCCAACGATTTTTAGAACAATTCTGAAATGGAAAATTACAATAAATCCATGTGGTTTTTTATGCGATCCTTTGAACTCCAGTGTGTGACTCACGGCATCGTTAGAGTACACCAAATTTTGGTTAAAGTGGAGAATAAACGGCATGAATAAATGTAGGTATAGTTAATAATAATATCTTTCATTCTTGTTTCACTAACCAGCAATCCAGATTTCAACAACTTGATATGAAGGCGAACAAATGAAATACCGATAAATAACACCTAAATAACATCTTGAATAAAATCAACTTTATTCGTTCACAATTATTCAACTATTTCTAATGTAGCACAGTGGAAGAATTCTTATCACTCAAGTGGGGTTGCATAGAATAAATACTGAAATAATTCTTCCTTTCTACAAAATATGTGTACTGATTACGGTGTCTTTAAAAACTATATTCACATGTTTCAACTACATTCAACTATTCAACAAAGATGTTGCTTATGCGAATAGTGAGCAAGTGAGTAATCGGCAAAATTCAGTAGTGGCTTATGAGATACCTAAGTATATTTTCCCAGTGTATAACACAATATTTTGTTTTGACAATAATCATTTTGGCTCAAGGCTCAATCGAATCAACTTTACAGAGCCAAATTTTCATATTTTTATACATCATTTATCTTAAAACTAGAGTTAGGGGGATAAAACCGATTACTCGCGGCCGTCTCAAGGTTATTAGGAATTACAAATTACGGATGGGAAAGAGGTTTACAAAACACATTAAATTATAATTCTAAATTATCTAAACACTTATAACTATACAATTTATGGTTTTCTTGTGACTTGAACATTTTTTGAAAAAAAAAACACACATACACAGATAAAAAAAACTTATCGTAAACATACAGGTTAAACTAACTACAATCTTAGGCTAATGTTAGTCAAAAACACATAAATGAGTTTCATGTACTCCAAATCACGTACAGCCAAAATATATCGAATTGGCAAATTGGGCTCAGATCTGACTCCACGATGTTCAGCACAAGGCCAAATAACGTGATCTGCGTCCTGATAGCCACACTTGCAGAGATTGCTGTCGCTCAGCCCAACCCGGTATAAATGAGCGTTCAAAGAATAATGGTTGGACATGAGGCGAGACATGACACGAATGAAGTCCCGACCCACATCCATCCCACTAAACCAAGATTTATTCGACACCTTTGGGATGATAGAATGTTGCCATCGCCCCAAATCTCCTTTACTCCATTTATTCTGCCAGCTGACGAGTGACTGTTGACGAAAAATAGGAAAAAATTCATTGAAGGCGATTTGTCGATCACAAATATCGCCTTCCATAGCGCCCACTTTTGCAAGCGATTCCGCCTTCTCATTGCCCGGAATTGAACAATGAGATGGGACCCATATAAAGGTGATGATAAAATAACGCGAAGACAAAGCACTTAGAAGCTCTTGTATTTTCATGAGAAAATAGTGCTTTACCGGCCTCAAGGAGTGAATAGCCTCTATGGAACTGAGACTATCCATGAAAATGTAATACTAATCCGGTGTTAATGAGGCAACAATTTCTAGCGTAAAGTGTATTGCCGCTAATTCAGCGACATATACGGAACAAGGAGCTGGAAGTTTACGATATGCGCTATAAATTTCGTTAAAATCCACAAGGCTTGCTTCATTTAAAATTGGAACAAACTTTTGCTCATATTGTGGCGCTCCTGGTGGACGGATTTGGAAGTTCTTGGCACCCACGTGTCGGGAATTTTGTCAGCTTCACGTGTTTTTTTTTGACCTTCCGCAAATCGACTGTACTTTGTAAACAAACAACATGGAAGCCGAAAGAAGGGAAAAAATTGTGCACAGTTATTTGGAAAATCCATTGTGGTCTGCATCTAGGCTAGCTAAACAGCTGAAATTGCCCAGAAATACCGTATGGCGCGTTATCAAACGGTATAAGGAAACATTGACGACGATTCGGAAGCCTCAAGCCAATCGTCGGAGTGGAACTGTCGACCGGAAACTGCGTGGTAAGATTTTGAAGACGATTAAGAGGAATCCCAATCTGTCGGACCGTGATTTGGCCAGAAAATTCGGTGCTGCCCATAGTACCGTGAGGAGAACTCGACTCCGGGAAGGAATCAAGTCGTATCGAGCTAGCAAACAGCCAAATCGGACCATAAAACAGAATAGTGTGGCCAAAATCCGTGCTCGGAAGCTATACGACCAGGTGCTGACCAAGTTCGACGGGTGTCTTCTGATGGACGATGAAACCTATGTCAAGGCTGACTTCGGGCAAATCCCAGGTCAAAAATTTTACTTGGCAACGGCTCGGGGGGATGTTCCAGCCAAATTTAAATTTGTTTTTGCCGACAAATTTGCACGAAAATTCATGATTTGGCAGGGCATTTGCAGCTGTGGCAAAAAAAACGAAAGTTTTCGTTACAAATAAGACAATGACGTCGGAACTATACCAAAAAGAGTGTCTCCAAAAACGAATTTTACCGTTCATTCGATCCCACGACCATCCCGTAATGTTTTGGCCAGATTTGGCAAGCTGTCATTACAGCAAAGTCGTTCAAGAATGGTATGCAGAGAAAGGGGTCCAGGTTGTTCCGAAAAACCTTAACCAACTGCCCCCAGTTCCGCCCTATTGAGAAATACTGGGCTCTCCTCATGAAGAGGAGACTCAAGGCAAAGGGAAAGGTTGTCAAAGACATTAATCGGATGAAGACCTAGTGGAATAAGATAGCTAAAACGATGGACAAAGAAGGTGTGCGCCGCCTAATGAGCCGTGTTACAGGAAAAATTCGAGAATTCCTTCGAAACCGTGACGAATAATTTTATCCGAATTTTTTCTTAAAAGTATGAAGAAAACGCTACATTTGTATAAAAAAAGATCTTGAATTCAATAATAAATAACTGAATTACAGGCAATTGTTTTTGTTCCAATTCTATCTGAAGCAAGTTTTATAAGCGTTTTCGCAAACCTGGCGCGAGAAATTTTCGCGCAAAGAAAAATAGGCCTGACAATACGCGTGTAACAATATATTTTCCTACTGGAGTAAAAGAGATACAGAGAGGAACCGTTGTTTGCGGCTAAATACTTCTCCCTCACTCTTATCTGCACACTTAGATTTTTTTACGGAATTCTGTAAAATTTTATCGAAACAGCTGAACGTTCGGTAAAGTTACCGGATTTCGTTAAAATTTTGCCGAAATCCGTTAAATCGGATTACCGAACGTTCAGCTGTTGAGAATTCTGTAAAACTTTACAGATGTCTGTGAAAACATCTGAGTGTGTAGCTAATTTTGCGCAGAAAGAATGGTGATCACAAATGCCATCTACCTACTGAAAATCAGTCATAAGAAAACAAGCATAAGGAATCTCCGGCGTGACAGCCGATTCGGGTAAGCCGAAAAATGTCGTGGCTTCAGGAAAGCTGTCCTAGCGAAAGAATTTACGAAACTTACTACGTTTAGATGGTGATGGTTTCAACAATGCTGGCGCAGCATCGACTGTTACAATACAGAATTCATCCGTGCATGCGTGCTCTGTTGCCACATTCCGGGTTGGGTACCGAACGTACGGTAGCAAGCGACATTTCGGTTCACACAGAGACAGTCGATGCAGTTTAAACTGGCTGTAGCAAGAAGGCTGTGTTGACCCGTAAAGCTGGTAGATCACCTTTTCGTGGTGCGTTACGGGGTATCAGATCTACCACCGAACCTTAGTTCGAATTAATTCAAACTAGCGAACATATTTGTTTTTGTAGTCAAAGGAACGTATATTAGTCCTTATTACATTTTATGTCTTGTGAAAAGCGACAATACTCGGATTGACCCACCGAGGATGAGCTTGGAATAAGGAAAACATGATTAGTCTTAATTTATGTGAATTCTCATTTTCTATTTGATGTTCTATAGTTTGAAGTGGTTAGGTCTAGGATTCTGATGCATGGTCAGTATCGGAGTCATTGTCTGTTTTGTATCTGGTTTTGACTGATAAAGGGGCGCGCCTTTGAAGAGTGCTGTCACTCACAAAGGGGTTAAATAGCGGAAACTTAAAAAAAAACTCGATTCATAGCCAACAAAACAAACAAAGACAACTGTAAAAAACACCGAATACTTCAACATTTCTCAATAGTGATGAAGTAACTCGACATCCACTAAACAAAGGATACGGGATACTACAATCAACCCGGGAACATCTTGACACTTCTTCACATTGTCACTGAAACTCAAAAATTTGGTCCGGTGGTACTGTCAAACGTGTCAAGCCGAATAAAAAATCTAGCGTATCTTCTAAAAAGGTCGGAATGCAGATATTGTGTGCGATAAAAAATATTAATGCAAATTTTGTTACATTTTACGCTTGCAATGAACACGGAACCAGTGGAAACATAAAAGTGTGTTGTACATAAATTGCATCACGCACTGAAGGAAGGGAGAGGTATTAAATGTGACAATCGGTTATTAAAATTTAGAATTGCTTCATATAAAACGTGTTTCAAAGAGGAAGAGGGAGCCGATTAGCGTTTCCTAAGGAGAGCGGTCAATCATCAATTGCGCAAGAGTTTCAAGGGATAGTTCAAACATGAAGTCCATTATTTTTTAACATGTGTTTGTTAGCCGTTTGAATATTTCTGAACGTTTGGAAGGTGAAAGCGATTATTAGATTGTTTGCAAAACCATTAATTTAAAGTTCTTTGTGTAAACCAATTTTTTTTTTTTTTGTAAAATGTAACGTCATTCATAGATATTCCATGTAACAAATTAAGTCATGTCGACAGTTTTTCATTAAGTGTTGCGGAGCTCACCATTCGTTCTTTTTCGAGCTAGGTTTTTATAAACAAGATATACTCGTACCAGTCAAAATCTGGAAAATCTAATTCCGAAAATCGATTTGTCTCGAGAACTTTATGAGATACCTTAAGGAGGAGGCATTTCACTGGATTCACTAAGTGATGCGCCATTCATCGTAATATCTCCGATGCCCGTTATCATGCATCAAAATGATCGATTTTCGCTAGTAGGTTTTCCGGATTTCGACAGAATCGAGTTCCTTCATGTATTTTTTTTTAAACACAGGTAACAATTTCATTCTTTTTATTAGATTTTACATTATTGCATTTATTTTATCTTATTATATATTTCTCTTCGGTTAACAATGTTACTGTTAAGGTAAATCGCTATTCACCTCGGAAAAAAATCAAATTAATAAGCTTTTTGTGGAGTGTGTGCTTTGCTTTACCACATTTTTTAGCATATTGTTCCAGTCGCAGCTTTAGATAAAAATCAATGCCCAAATTTATCAAGATGTAGCGATGGTTATTCACTAAATCTCGATTCAAAATGTGCCGTGATAGTTGCATGAAAACAAGCTGATGGGCGTTGTAAATTGTCATGACGATCCTGTTTTCCAGCTTCGCATAATACTTGGCAATGTTGAATTTATCAAGTATTCGGCATCCTGAATGACCCTATACGAAAAATACCTAGACCAGACCTGGAATCGAACCCAGCCACCTCCAGCATGGTGTTGCTTTGTAGCTGTGCCTTTACCGAGCTAAGGAAGGACCCCGAGATCCCGAATGACCTGTAGCAAGCATTGTTCACACTTTAGTTTTCCAACTAGTTGTTTCTGAACGTGAGTAGTGGAATACCGCAGCGATTGAGTGAAAAACTCATCATCCGTTTGAGAATTTCCGACCATTTCAGCAAAATTCTCGTCATCACCTATACTTTCGTCATCGTATCCAATGGTCAATGAGTTCTTCACTGATTTAAGAACGCAGAATTTTCTTCAGCATGAAGCATTTTCAGTTCATCGAAGTTTTGGCAAATAGCCAAAAATCAACCTTTTGTAAGCTGCTGTAAACTGCACAGTGGTTGAATTGTTGTTGTCGCCCACTTTTGCCCTGATAGCAGCAAAAAAAAAAAAAATGTTTTCAGGTGATCCTGGTTCTAACAAAACACGACGTGAGACAAGACACAGCGTTTTGTTAGTGTCGTGTAGTTCTTACGTCAGCATAAAAATCATAACAATAAATAAGTAATCCTGGTTGAATCTGTAGTAGGTATTTCACTCAGTTCCTGGAGTTCTTCGACATATCTCCTATACATTTAATTGAAACGCTGTATCAATTCTGTGCCATTTTCAATTCCCGCTCTCCCTCACGTAAAAAGATAGTAAATACATGTATGTATTTTGACATCCGATTCTTCCCAACGTAAATGTAAATCTTTTTCATGAAGTACCTTAGTAAAAAAAGCAAAAAAAAATCATCGTTTAAACGGTTTCTATGGCCAATCAATAGCTTTCAATTATTCTCAGATTTACTGGATACAATACACCACGCGACGTAATGTTCACAAACTACAACGCGGTGTAACACTTTCGAAACGCTGCGGTTGTACTTTTGCTCGGAGGAAAGCCACGTGAAATATTTATTTCAATATTTAAATTACTTATAGCTGAAATTATATCATGAATATAAAAATAGACTCTTTTGATATGCTACGCTTGTTTGTTGTTTTGAAACCACTCATGACGCAAAAAAACATACTCCTCCGAATAGAAACATAGGTGCATCTACCACGGACGACCCCAATGTTTACGTTGCGGGGCGACATCTACGATTTACAAGTGGTTACGGTTTATGTCCCGAACAGAGGAAAAAAAAGAAGGCTGTACTATTGGGCTTGCCTGCCTAGTAACATCGTATTTGAATCTTCGATTCAAACAGATCCGATTTTTCATAAATCATCTTGCTCCATAAATTCCACATAATTGGCCTGACCTTTTTGATATAAAGATGTAGCGCATCCATGTACATGTGATACATATCATATAGACAAGAAAAATTATGGAAGCATGTCCATAATTTTCCAGGGTTCTTTCAAAAATTTGGTTTTTAATTTTAATTAATTAAAAATTTCACACGTTCGGTTCAAAGTACTTTGACCATATAGGTTAGTAAGAGTTTAACGGTCCATTATCGGATTTAATATTTCTCGTGAATCTGTAGGCTTCGTGTAAAAAAAGACAAAAAAAAACAAACATAGCTAAGAACATTCCCGTTAGATAACAAAAAAACAGTCGTTGGTTCAATTGTCGTTTAACATCCAGTAGAAGTTGCAGAATGGCAGCGCGAAAATCTTATTTCAACATTGAAAGTTGAAGACGATGTAAATGTTTTTTTTTTTAAATATTATTAATAATCATAACCGTATATTATTTGCATCTTGAGAGCGAATCTTGATGAGAATAATGTAATATTGTTCATATATAATCAAAAGAGAAGTGCTAAAAACATTGTTAGAAACAAAGTTAGAAGTGTGGAAATCTTATTTCCATTGATTAGGATTAAAGTTAAATTCTAGGGTTTTTTTTTCATTAGGGCGAATCTACAAATGAGAGATTTTCTCCGGGCTCGCTCTCTTTCATTCATAAACCAATCACCTTTACGTTTTTCATTCTACTATTTGTAGAGTATGCTAGCCAGCACTGTTGTGTTTTGATCTGTACTAAAGAATCCCTCGAAAGTTTTATAATGGCGCTGTAATTAATGAAAGAGAGCGAGCCCGGAGAGAATCTCTCAATTGTAGATTCGCCCTAATGAAAAAAACAACCCTAGAATTAGTCAGGTAAATTAAAGTTGGAATTAAACTGAATATTATTGATATTTGAACAGGAATACTTACTCTAATTACTTATTCTAGAACTAAATCTCAGATCTACATTTTCTAAACGTAAACGGAACCTATTGATTTTGTGATCTACCTAACAACATAATTTTTCTAAGCACAGCAAATCAATTCATCCGTAAAACGTAAGGGCATAGACATAAGGCAACGACGGAGACAGACATAGCTCAGATTGCGGGACTAAACGTGAGTAATATAATTACAATCTAGAAACAAAGATAAACAATACGCTTAACTAAGGTATATTTGCAGGAATATAATAATTATCCGGATAAAAATCAATCCCAATTAGGGTACTTTTATTTCCGGGATTATAATAGCGGGAGATTCCTGTTGGATTACTGTTGGAAATTTTCCTAACAATTGCTGTTCTCAAAATTCCACAAAATAGCATTCGCCCAACAAGACCGGAAAAGTTTCCAGTTGAAAGATAAATAATAACAAATAAGTACTACCTTCTCTTCTGGATTTGTTTCGGACGGCTGACTATCGTTGAAAGTCAGCTCGGTTATTATAGCAAATGTGAACAGGAAATCTTCCTACGAGTGCACCATCCTTATAGAACTATGTACCTATGAAGGAAAGTTGTCATACCCAGTAAGAGAATACCGATGTCACATGAGACCATTCGCCACCGTTACTGCTGCTGCTGTTGTTGTTGTCGTTGAAACAAACATAAATTTTCGTCATTTTGTCTGTTGGTGAAGTTAAGACCGCAAAAATGTGCATTGCTCTTACTCTCAGTGACAGTGGCACATGTCCTTCGCAACCTTTACCCTAGCATCCAGCCGGCGATGGATAGGACAATTTCTTCGCTAATTCCGTCACCCCTTGTGACCTAATTGAAACTGTTGAGCAAAGGTTGGATAACTATGACTGCGGTCGGTGGTCAGGTGGTAAGGTGAAAGTTGAGTTACTTTTAGCACCTTGCTGTATGCTGCTGAAACGGAAAGTTTGCGGTTTGAATAATGTTCATATTCAGTGCATCTCAACAGGGTGAATTTGTGGAATTATGGATCGTGTGAAAAACTGAGCAATATTCTAATGAGCGTATCTTTTCTAGCATAGCTTAGCACAGGATGACTGTACAAATCAAATGGTTACTATTCTGTGATTGATCAGATGTTTACTTTGGCGTCCCCACAAAAGTCACAGGTTTGACGAGATCGTTGGATCAGGATTCACCTTTATAAGTAATGCGATCATAGTTTTCATACAAACGACTAGTGAAATATCAAAATATTAGGACCGATTTCCGATTTGAACCGTTATAAACCAACATTAAGGATGCTATTAGGGCTACTAAGTGATAGTGGTTTTTCATAGGGAAAACAAGGTAATTTATATTAACGCTGTTTGAACCACTCACAAATGTGATAGTGGTCTAATTGTTCCAAGATATGGTGGTACGGCGGGTGTGATAAATCAATAGTATGGATCATATTAATTTATTTACTTTTGCTGATCATTATTCATTACACGGTCATTTTTTCCGTGAAGGGCCGTGTTATTGGCGAGATCTGAGAAAGGAGCCACGATTATATTCTGAATTATTTGTGAAATTTTAGTGGTGGATCATTTATGGTTTGGGGTGATTTTTGTGTTTCCGAAAAGCTAGAAATTCGGAGTTATTCAGAGGATAACTTTAGGATTCAAACCAGTACTGAAACAATGGCATGGTTTAGGTGTGAAAAATAGATGTTTTGGACTGGCTTGCGTGTGCATCAAACCTGATTGAAAATGTATAATAATAATCACCAATTTTCAATAGTCCAGGAACTGAAACCTACTATTTTTATTTAGTCATGGGTGGCAATCGAGCTGGCAACAATGCAATAGTTGGTAAAAGTATGCCAAATCGTACATTTTAAACGACCAACCATTTTGAAAGGGCAACAGATTATAATTTTTTTCTCTTCGGTTTTTTTTTATCAATTTCCCATGAAGCACTGCAAGTGATCGTATCATTAGCATTAGCATAAGCATGAGCATGAGCATGATCATTATTGACCACCCAAGGTTGCTGCTTCGTTATTGCCAGATCAGCTGTGTTTACACAGAGAGCCAACAGATGATGCTTGGGACTAGCATACATCCTCAATGTGTAAAAACTGATGATCCCAAACTAGGACAATACCGGCGCTGGCCTCGCCCGAATGCAGCTAAAGTACGGAATGGGTAGGAATATGTTGACATGATACTCGCTATGAAGAAAGCCGAGAAATCCTCTGCACTTCCACGAGAATTCACTGGGATGTTGGATCAAATGGTTGAGTTTTCAGCTGCACCGTTATGGTAAACGGTGTGCATAATTCAACTGACGTCGGCTGAGAATAAGATGTTTATCTATGTTACCGGTTTATTCTGTGTACAGAGATTCACATTAAAGTTATTCAAATTTTGGCACTGATTCAAACCAACAGTAAGGATGCTGTTGGACCACTCACAATTGTGGGTGGTTTATTTCAGCAGAATACAAAAATATGTTGAAATATCGAGTTTGTTTATTTATTTATTTCGTCAAACAATCAATCGTAGACTACATTAATGTTCTTATATCCTATAATTACTTAATGTATTGAAATATTTTTTCAATTTTGTACGAGGCATACTAAGGTCAATCATTTCACTATGTTGATTATAAGCATTCATCATCTGATTTAATGGTCCGAATTTAGTATAATTTGTACGATGGTGATCTAAAGCAAACAAATTTCGATTACGTAGTTGTCGGGTAGGCACATAAAAGTTTAATTTTGACAATAATTCAGTTGATTCTATTCGTTGCGAAACGAGGTCGTTAACAAATGAGACCATAGCATAATCTCGACGCTCTTTCAATGATTGAATGTTGATCAACAAGCAACGTGCTTCATATGAAGGGAGGGGAAATTGTGTCCATCCTAACCTACGTAGTGCGTATAATAAAAACTGCTTTTGAATTGACTCTATACGCTCATCGTGCTTTTTTATATGAGGTGACCAAACAACACTGCAGTATTCTAATATTGACCTCACAAAGGAAATATATAATGATTTGATTGTATAAGGGTCTTGGAAGTTGTGGCCAAAACGTTTTATGAAATTAAGCATGTTGCTTGCTCTATGAATTAATGTGTTATAATGATCCACAAATGTCAATTTGGTATCTAAAATTATTCCTAAATCTCTTATTTTATCACATTTTTTAATATTTTGATTTCCTAAAGATACTGCAATACTTGGTGTGCTTCGTTTTCGACTATAAGTTATAAGATTACATTTTTTTACATTTAGTTCCAACAAGCTTTTACAACACCATACATAAAAGACCTGGATTTCATTCTGAAATACATTTATATCATCATCATTTCTTATTTCATAAAACAGTTTCATATCGTCAGCATATATAAGAACTCTTAGATTTTTTAAAATAAAAGATATATCGTTAACATATAAGATAAAAAGAAGTGGACCTAAGTGTGAACCTTGAGGAACACCAGACGTGACTTTAATAGGATTTGATTTTTTTATCATTGAATCTAACTATTTGCTGGCGATCAGTTAAATACGACTTAATCCAATTGAGGAGTCTTAACTCAATTCCTATTTTTTCAAGCTTGAATATCAACATAGAAATGTCAAGTTTATCAAACGCTTTGCTGAAGTCTGTATAAAGAGCTTCTATGTAATTACCTTTATCCATTGCTTTCAATGAGTAATCAACAAATTCGAGCAGGTTTGTAGTGGTGGAACGTCCCTTGAAAAAGCCGTGCTGTGCATTCGTTATTTTATGCTTGACTTGATTAAACATATTTTTGTTTATAATTGATTCGAAAAGTTTTGGGATGCACGATATTATTGCAATTCCACGATAATTTCGAATATCGGATTTTCTGCCAGATTTGTATATTGGGATTAAGAAAGATTTTTTCCATTCTGCTGGGAATTTACCGGAAGCAAGTGACTTATTGAACAACCAAAATAAAGGGGATGTAAGCTCAACTGCCAAATTTTTCATAAATATTGGCGGAATTCCATCTGGCCCGGGACCTTTAGAGGCATCCAAGTCTTGGAGACCTGACAAAATGTCATGGTCATGTATTTGACTAACAACTACATTATTTGAACAATCAGGAAAGTATGAAAAGTATTCAAAATCACGATCACTATCCGAAAACTTAGAATAAGTTTCTTGAAAAAATGTCGCGAAAAGATTACAAATATCTTCTGCATTATCGCCTTCGCTTTCATCCAAAGTCATTTTTGATGGGAAGCTACCAGATTTTAGTTTAGTTTTTACATAGTTGAAAATTTTTTTTGGACATGACTTGATTTCATTTTCCGTTTTTGTGTTGTACGCATTAAGTGCAGCAGAAATAGCGCCATTAAGTTGAGTACAAATGTTCAGATATGTATCTAAATTAGCTTGATTATTGTATTTTCTATACGTTTTATGAGCCTTCTGTTTCCGATTTTTTAGATTGATGATTTGTTTATTGAACCAGACTGGATTTTTTGAGTTATAATTTCGTCGCCTTCTCGTGCGTGGAACATCCTCCTGAATGATCTCTAACAAGATTTTATAGAAAATCTCCACTGCGTATTCAACATTTTCTTCATTGTTAAGAACTGTTTGCCAATTTACATTATTCAATTTTTGTCTAATATTGTCATAGTTAGCCTTGTTAAAGTCGAAGGTATTCTCGTAATAGCAATCGTTGGGATTAACGTTATTATGTACGAAAACTGAAAACTCTATAGCAGTGTGAAAAGCTTCATTTTTCCATAAAGGAGAAAGAGATTCACTAACACAGAAGTCTTCATGTATGTTCGTTAATAAAAAATCTAAGTAACAATTTTGTTGATTTTTTACGTGGTTTATTTGGTTGAACCCTAAAATAAATTGTAGTGTTTCGTTATCACCAACGATGGGAAGTAAAATAGTCTCATTATCTGAATCAGGATTAAAATCTACGTGGCGCTGATTGAAATCACCCTATATGAACTTTAAATTCAGGAGGGAAACGAGAAACGATTGCTTCAGCGGTTTGAAAAAATATTTCATATGATGCCATGCAAGCTTTATCAGGTGGAAAGTACACTGTGGGTCTCATCCGCAATATGTTTTTTAACCGATACTTGATTAAATTCCTTAATTTTGACGTAGGACTACGTCTGTGTTTTCAATACTGGGGTACACGTTCGAATTGCGAAAATTTGGAGCGTCACGAAAAATATATAGGTTTTGAACGTTAATAACTAAGTCATTCCACGATTGATTTCCAAAATGTTTGCACCAATCGATCGGAACATTTTCTACGCTTCGATTTAAATATTTCAAACTATTGATTTTTAACATGCAACTAATAAAATTAACGCAAATATGAAGTGATGTCTTATAATATCGATTTTTCATAGTAAATTTACCAAATACACAGTACTTTCCGCGCACAGACTTCATATTTAAGTAAGGAACGTCTCCTAGGCAGCCATGAATGTTATATAAGGGGTACACCTTCGCATTTTGATTTAGTTTTCCGGCGGTCGTGGAGCTGTGCAGAGTAGGATCTGCAGTTGGACGAGCAGTCGCTGCCCAGAGAGGCGTTGGTGCAGTTGGCTGTTGTTGCCGATGCTCCCGTCAACTTCGCTGCGAGAAAGATGGCTGCTGAAGCCTACGAGTTGGCGGGAAAAAGCCGCCCGTGACAACGAGACAAGAATCAATCATCCCACGTCACCTGCAGATGGCCACCCGCAATGAAGATGAGATGAACCAAGAAAGAAAGTCCAAGTTCAATCGCGAACTGTTTCTCCCCCGTCAACTAAATCCGTCCTTTTCAGGACGACCAAATTAGTTTGCCAACTAAAGAGTTTATTTGGTTGAAATTTTCTCTTGTGATGTTTGAAATTAATTTCAATTACCGCGCCCCGGCTGAACATAGCATTCATTAAACGTCGGGTCCCGTAGTAAATGACAAAGAAGGTTGAACAACCAACGAACGGAATTCGAGCCGAACTGCGTCACTTCAGACCGACCATGTGGTTGAGTTCGTTGTAGTTCCTAGCTATGCATAGCGGATTAGTTGCTGGCGGTGGCAAGCAAATTAGGAAAGGTTCGGTTAAGAAAATCATCCGTCTTGCGTGTAATAATTAAAACTAATTATTGTGGCGCAATAATTGAAGTTCGTCCCCTTTGATGCTATTTGTAACACATTGCCTTCGTTGGTACCGCCTTCTTTCGTGCACTAGCATCCGATGCTTTTACCTAACAGCTTTTAGCAGAACATTTTGATTCAGTCTTACGACAGTCGTTAAGCTGTGCAGTGGCTGTTGGATCGCAGTAGGCGGCGGCGAGCAGTCGTTGCCCAGAGAGGCGTTGGTGCGATTGGCTGTTGTTGCCGATGCTCCCGTCAACCTCGCTGCGAGAAACATGGCTGCTGAAGCCTACAAGTTGGCGGGAAAAAGCCGCCCGTGACAACGAGTCAAGAATCAATCATCCCGTGAGATGAACCAAGAGAGAAAGCCCAAGTTCAATCGCGAACTGTTTCTCCCCGTCAACTAAATCCGTCCTTTTCAGGACGACCAAATTAGTTTGCCAACTGGAGAGTTCGTTTGGATGAATTTTTCTCTTGTGCTGTTTGAAATTTCCATTACCGCGCCCCGGCTGAACATGGCATTGCTTTAAACGCCGCGTCCCGGAGTAAATGGCAAAGCGCGTTGAACAACCAATGAACCAACAGATCCATAACTATCTTCTACGCGTTAGAGATAGTGGCCCTCTCAACCATCGTAGAAAATACAACCGGGGCCGTATCATAATTAAGAGCCACCAAATGCTTTCTAAAGAGTGTACAATAGAATTTTCTTGGCCCTTTTCAGGACTGACTTAAATCAATTAGCGGATGGCCCTGACGTGTATGGGAATTAGATTGCTGCGTAGTCCTACGTCACCTTTGCGCACAACCCCATTGGGCTGAATTTCCTTATAAGTTACAAACTTCCCAGTTTTGTAAAGTCTGTCCCATTTAGCATTTTACAGCACTTATTGATTCATTTCTCAAAGAAGAATATAAAGTAGCTAAGAAGCATTAATTAGGCTTTTTTTTTTTAAACTAACTTCAATATAAACTATTGATGATTTTTTCGGAAGAAGGTTGAAGTGGGGGACGTAAAGTACACGGCCTCTGCCAGTCGTTGTTGACCAGCGTCAAGTTGATATCGTTATTCATTTCTACTAAGACATCGTGCATTGCCGGAAGGGGTGTTTGTCACAAGCATCTTTAGCTGCTCCATCTGGGTGATTGCCTGCTGCTCAGACACAGCCGGCCTTGACTGACGCTTCCGCATAACGATGTCGATCTTGCACAGGTACTTCTTCACCAACCTCCAGCCTATCGGAAGAGCGGAACGGTGAGGCCACTTTGCCCTCGGTCTTCCTCTTCACCTTCTTCTGCACGTTACAGTCGCACAGCACTGTAGGATAGTCGGAACCATGCTTCCGCTTGGCGCTCTCGCCTTTCTTTAAAAGGCAGACACGAAGCGCCTCACGATGTCAACTTTCTTCGCTCCGAAGTGGAGCTGGCAGTACAATAAAACAATAAAGCGCGGTTGCTTGACTGTTTTCGCCATGGTTGCAGCAATCCAACTGATAATGCTGTCAATTTTTTCTTCACTCTACAGCGTTGCAACGATTATCGATGCAGGGTAATTACATGTACAATTGTTAAAATCACCCCAGGTTTTTTAATGCATACATCTTGTATGGCAATCAGAATAATACTCTATGCATAGGGCCGTAGAGAAAATTTCCAACCCGATAGATTCTCTTCTCCTGATTGGGGAATCCCACGCCCCTGGCTTGGAAATGTCGTGCCTTTACCGATTAGGATAACCCGTCGCGATGAGCATTTTAAAGGAAGAAAAAAGGTTTTTCGAACGACAACTTTTTTATGGCAAACAATGTCGTAGGTTACCTCGTAGGAACCAGCTTCTGCATGTCCGAGAAATATGACCAATTTTTGGTTCCTATGGAAGCTAGTCTGGTGACTTATCAAAATTTGCAGAATTCCATAGACAACTTATCAGCAATCAAAACAATGGGTAAAAGACGAATGAGTCACATTGTTGCCTCGTAGCAGGTTCCGAAAACCCCGTAAGTTTGGCCAAGTTATTGAAGTAAATCTTGCAGCATATCAATATTTGCAGCTTTCTTTGGAAAATGCATCAACCATCGATGTTCAACCAAGTCATGAGTGACACAAATACCCTGTGGTCTGTTTCGGAGGCCCCACAAATGTGGGTAATTTACGGCTCCCATGAAAGCTAATCTAGCGACATATCAAATGTTTCATGATGCGAGACATCATAAGAAACCCATATCCAATGCTTTGAACTTAGATTTATTCGACAGGATTATAAAATGTAGCTATCGCCCCAAATCTCTGTTACGTCATTTATGCTAACAGCTAACGAATGATTGTTGACGAACAATGTAGAAAAAAATAATTTTGGGCGATTTGTCAATCGTCAATGTCGCCTACCATAGTCAACCTTGTAAGAGAGTCCACTCTCTCATTGCCCTTAATCGAACAATGGGACAATAAGACCTACATAAAGGTATGTATGTATGTAGGAAACCACCATCCTAGCGTACGCCTTGCCCTGTTACCATTCTAAATTTAACATACTGCTGTATGAAGGACCAAAAAGGGTTGGGCAGGACCGTAAGCAGAGACACTTAGAGAATATCCTTCCAGCAATATTAACACTCGTAAAAATCCACACATATTTTTTGTCAGAAATCCATGTAAAATTCCACATAATATTCATTTGTTCACAAATAACCAGAACCCTCTGAGAAACACATATGAAGTTTATGTGGCAAACTAAAGTAATCTGTACACATAGGAAGTATGTGTAGTTACAAATAGATATCATTTATTGATCAAAATGCTAAAAAACATGTGTGGGACACATAGATATTTTCATTGCTTTTTTAGCAGTGTATCTATCTATCTATATAAATCAAAATGAATTTCTGTCTGTCTGTCTGTCTGACCCTTATAGACTCGGAGCCTACTGAACCGATCGGCATGAAAACTTGTATGCAGGGGTTTTTAAACCCGGGGTTCTCCTGATGGTTTGAGATTCTTCCATTCTCTGGAAGGGTGTGGGGATTTCCAAATAAATGAAACACAAATTTCGGCATAACTTGAGAACTAATCAAGCAAATGAAACCAAATTTGGCGTGTGGAGATTTTTGGAGGCAAATAAAAAAATGTCACTGGTAGTTCGAGACCCCTCTCACCTCTGGGGGCTCTCATTGAAATGAAACACAAATTTCTGCTTAACCCGAGAACTAATCAAACAAATGGAACCTAATTTTGCTTGCGGGTGTTTTCGGAGACAAGAAATGTTTTTATGGTGGTTTGAGCCTCCCCCCCCCCCCTCTGGAACCACTTCTCTTATACAAATGAAAATCAGGCTCACTTACAAATGACACACAAATTTCAACCAAATTGATTTACTGAACGCGGGACTTGTAAAAAAATTGATGTTTCGCAAAGTTATGTCTAAAGCACCATGAAACTTACAAGGTGCAAAACTTCCCAAATCACGAAGGACGCCAGCAGAGTGTTGCGAATCGCTATACAAAGCCGCTAACGAAATTCCGGTGCTGCGTTATTGATGATGGGATCTGCATCAGTGCGGATTGTCAGCAGTCGTCGAGACAATACAATGCAATACATTGAAAATCACAGGTAAAAAAAGCACTTACGAGAAGAAATTTAACTTGAAAATCACAATCATTGTGCAACGAAAGAAAAGAACTTCACAGCTCTCCATCTGTACACCACGTGATAAGAGCATCTGAAATTATATGCCAGCCACTCACGTGGGCATGCGCGTTAGCTTCGGACTTTGCTTCTGACCAGCAAATGGCAGTTTTCTACATTGCACTGGTTTTCTTTTTTCTCTCTCCACACTCTGTCAAAATGATCAAAATCCCCTGCTATGAGGCGACTCTATATCGACTTCTAAACTGCTAATAATCATCAATTCACTCTCGACAAAGCGGAAAAATACTCTTATTTAATTACTAACAACACTAACAGCACTAACAAACACAACTAAGCTGATGTTAACTTTACCTCCGGGTGCGGGGGCGAAGCACAAAAAAGAAATAAAAAAACGGGGAAAAACTACCGACATTCACAATTTTTTGGAGGGAATCGATTATATTCACTACATCTTACACAAATCAGATTTAATGATTTCACTGTTCGTTTAGGTTGAATTACGAAAATATTTATGATTTATTTTTTTGCGAAAAGGACGCAGCAAAAACACAACACGTCAGTTTTCAAACACGGCTTGCGGCGATCATTCGAACAGTACAGGACTTTCAGTGCGTGAATATTGCGAAAAACTATGCAGTTTTGACGAATAAAACCAAGGACGGCAAAAGCTTTACCCGAAGTTATGGAAATATGTTCGTTGAAATTCAGAGCTTACTATCCATCATTACTCCTAAGTCTTTATTGGAGTTGGCTCGTTCAAGTGAATGTAGCAAGAACTGGAAAGTAATATGCGAATGGCTTCTATTGAAACTTATGATCTTGCATTTTACAGCATTCATCTACATTCCATTAAAAAGACACCAGTTTGATACATATTCAAGGTCTTGCTGTTAAGCAGCACAATAAGCCATACTCCTGATGGTTCTGAAAACTTTTAGATCGTCGGCGTACATGAGTCGGTGTGATTGTAAGCGGTGGCATAGATCTTTAACGAAGAGAATAAAAATTAACGGACCCAAATGGCTGCCTAGTGGTACACCGGACGGCATCTCGTAGCTGCTGGGATATACAGATCCAAGCTTGATGAAGGCAGATCTACCATAGAGATAGGAGCGTAACCAGATTATCAGCCATTCAGGAAATTCTAATCGTTCCAGTTTTTTTAGCGTTAACACATGCGATAATTGGATGGACAGTGGAATAATTGCAGTGGTCAGTTGATGTTAAAAAATTTAAACATCCATTCCTAGTTTTGTAGCCCTTTGCTGTAGCTCATTGAACAGATGACTGAAATTTCTTTGAAATTCAATAAAGCTCAAGCAAAAACCAGTTATTTCAATATCTTCTTTTGACAGCAATGACTCTAAATTGAAGTGGCAATCAAAAATAAACTTTTCGGTAAACAATTAATTACGAGATGCTCTAATGCCTGGACCTCATTACTTTCAGCAAAAATGTAATTGTTTTGCTTTTGCAGATTGGATGATTTAATTATTTTTCTCATCATGGGCAATGGCGTTATGTTTAAAAAAAAACCGGTAAGAGTAAAAATGGAAATCGAATGAAATTAAGTTTTATTTTACTCACACCCTGTATAGAGTGCTTTGATTCCACAACCGCAATGCGTAGAAGTGTGCCGTAAACATCTGGATAGTTTATTTATGCTCCCAGAACCAACCTTGCGCAACCAGGTCTTTGTTATGTGCATTTGGCAAATCTGGCACTCATTGGCTGATCAGACAGACGATATACAGCTCTGCTTCTATTTCTTGAGACTTCCATCGTCGACGTTGAACTTCTTTTTAGTCATACACAGTCTAGCCTTCTTCCACCCACCCATCCTGTTTTCTTAGCTGCTTTGCATACAATGGAACTGGTTTTCGGAGTGTGGTTAGATTTTACGATGAGTTTTTTACGTTTCGAAAATTCTCAAAATTGAGTCTAAGATAACTAAGAAATAAGATTTATAAGATGGCACTACCCACCGTGCAGTAGGAGATCTGACTGTACGAGCATCGAGGCTTTCCTTTGATGCCCTTAAACACTATCAGTCGATTTCCAAGAAGTTGGTGCACAATAACAGCACATCCGAGCAGCGAATGCTTTCGAAAGGAACCGTTGCTTGCAAGATGCTGTCTGATATAAGGAAAAGCGCCAAGCACGAAACACAAATGTATCCGTCACATCGTCATAATCAACAGTAACAACATCAATAGTCTCAGAGCATCCCTTTCTGGAAGATAATCCCTGAAAATTGCTTTTCATCACGTTCCCGTTAGGTTTTCGGTCTGCAGCGGCGCGATGAGGAAGATCTTTGTCTCATTTTCCTCGTTGCATGGAATGATAAAGAAAATAAGTTATACTGTTTGCGAGATGCAGACACCAGGGAACAATTACCAGCACATGCACTGAACCCAATAAACCCAGTTATTTTATCAGAAAACGTTTAGTTTAAGATTTCCTTGTCTTGAAAAGATTAGGAAGAATGCGTTTCATGGATTCCAAGCTCTGAAGCAAATAATTGCGAAATGCATCAACTATTTTTACCACTTGAGAAACATATCCCAAGTAACAATTTTAATTTTATTCCAGCCGTATAGCACTCCTCCCGGCTTTGTTAATAAAACTACATTCAAAACTGTTTTGTCTACCAACACCTCCTCTATGCTTCTTTAAAGCCGAAATTTGTACAAAATGGCCCACTCTATAGACGGTTGTGGAAACAAGTTAATAAAACCTTTATAAGAACATAAAGATTTTGAAAATGTTCTAGTAAAAGATGTTATGACCACTTGAGAACCTTTATAAAACCTATTGGCTACCATGAAAACCAGAATGCGGCCAAATGGCCACAGCTGTCAAACTTCACTGTGAAATCGAGGTGGTTTTTTGTTGTTCTGCTTTGTTCGATTCTCTGCTCTTCTGATTCATTTAGCAGTAAAAAAAGGTCTAGTGTTGCGGGAAATAGCAAAATATCCAAAACAAATTGTGTTTTCTACAGCATATTATGCTCCAAGTTATATGCGCATTTATGTTTATGGTGAATATTGGCATCATAATATGATAATATCAATGAGTCCTAAAACGGCATTTCAATACAGCATTTTACGGGTTCATAAAGTCGAAATAAAACCTTTGATATGAGTAAAAGGAATTTGAGAAACAAGGTTTTAAGATCGTTGTTAACAAGATGTGTAGATTCTCATAAAGCTGACTAAAATATGAAACCTATTGGGACCTCTTGGTGTCATAATAAGACCAAATTGATTTCAAGTGGCTTTAACAAAACTTTAATAAAACTCAATAAAGCAGCAATGTTACTTAAGTGGCTGACAACATTCAAACATGTGTGTTGAAGTTACAATGACCGTTATATCGTCAGCATATGCAACGCAAAGATCATTATCACACACATTATCCACTCGTTTGAGAAGGGGATGTAGATAGAGCACAAAAAGTATCATCGACATCGGATCTCGCTGACGAAATGATCGTTCTATGCGGAATGGTTGTGACAGCTGTCCATTCACTCTCAGGCGTGACGATGAGGTATTAGCAACCCGAGATAGCCAAAGTTCTGGTTGATACCCAACGAGAGAAGTGTCCGGTGAAAAACTCATGAGAAACCCGATCGAACGAGATCATTTCTAGGGTTTTTTTTTTCATTAGGGCGAATCTACAATTGAGAGATTCTCTCCGGGCTCGCTCTCTTTCATTCATAAACCACCTTTACGTTTTTCATTCTACTATTTGTAGAGTATGCTAGCCAGCACTGTTGTGTTTAGATCTGTACTAAAGAATCCCTCGAAAGTTTTATAATGGCGCTGTAATGAATGAAAGAGAGCGAGCCCGGAGAGAATCTCTCAATTGTAGATTCGCCCTAATGAAAAAAAACCCTAGATTTTTCCTTTTTGTTTTCGTGCGATGAGCTGAGCCACACTGTCCTTGAGAGAGAGAGCGCAGCTTGAAAATAGGATTCGATGGGATCGCAACAGGCGTTCCAGACGAACCTTCTTCACTCGAGAGAATTTTTAAAATCTTCATTAAGTAAGCTTATCGGTCGATTCGCTCTCGCTGTTCCGTCACCGCCGCTCTTTTTGGCGAGCACAATAATGCCATCGGTGGACTCCGGTGGGAGCTCATTAGTCATTGCTTCATTCATGACAAAGAAGAGTTCGCGATAGATGACTTCGAATGTCTGTAGGTAGAATTCAGAATGACAGCCCATCGCTGACGGGTGATTTTCATTTTTGCGACGTACGGATAGAATTTCTCAACTCGTTATGTCGATAAAGGGTGATACGGTCAAAATTTGGTCAAGGGAAAACGCGTGTAAATCGGTGAAATCGTTTATTTAAAAAATCAAATTAAATTTCTTTTTCAAGTTCAATTAGTATAAAATTCAGGAAGAATATTCAGTTAGGCTTCCGCTTTTCCAAATCCGAATTGCCGGGCCTTACGCTTGACCCCTGCCATCAGATTTTGTACAGCCACCTTGTCCACCTTCTTCGCCGCAGAAAGCCAGTTTGCCTTGAACTGCTGCTCGTCCTTAGCAGTTTTTTTGGTCTTCTTTAGGTTCCGCTTGACAATAGCCCAGTATTTCTCAATTGGGCGGAGCTCTGGCGTGTTGGGAGGGTTCTTGTCCTTGGAAACCACCTGCACGTTGTTGGCGGCGTACCACTCCATGGCCTTTTTACCGTAATGGCAAGATGCCAAATCCGGCCAAAACAGTACGGAACAACCGTGTTTCTTCAGGAAAGGCAGCAGACGTTTATTCAAACACTCTTTCACGTAAATTTCTTGGTTGACAGTCCCGGAAGCTATGAAAATGCTGCTTTTCAAGCCACAGGTACAGATGGCTTGCCAAACCAGATATTTCTTTGCGAACTTTGACAGTTTCGTGTGCTCGAAAAGATCTGCTACCTTTCCCCTTCCTTTTGCCGTATAAAACTCCTGTCCCGGAAGCTGCTTGTAGTCGGCTTTGACGTAGGTTTCGTCGTCCATTACCACGCAGTCAAACTTCGTCAGCATCGTCGAGTACAGCCTCCGGGATCGCGCTTTGGCCGTCGTATTTTGTTTATCATCGCGATTTGGAGTCACTATCTTCTTGTAAGTCGATAGTCCGGCTCGTATTTTGGCCCGATGCAGCGGCTCAGCGGCTTCCGGTTTTCGATTTCCCCCCGATCCAGACTTCCTGGCTGTCGACAAACGTTCCCCAAACACTTTAATTACATTTGTAACGGTTGATTTGGCAACTTTTAGCGATTTTGCCAACTTTGCGTGCGAGTAGCTCGGATTTTCGCGATGCGCGAGCAAAATTTTGATACGCTGCTCTTCTTGCTTGGACGGCATTTTGACAACTGAAGAGTGAATTCCAAAATCAAAATAGGAGCAACATTCTACACACACACACCTTCAAAATGAGGGGTGTTCAGGTTTTTTAAATGCAAAATTGAAAGAAATACGTCAAGTTGATATTGACCAAATTTTGACCGTATCGCCCTTTATCTGCCATTAGAGCATCGTTGGCTTCGTCGTGCAATAGTACGGCTCTCTTGATTTGGAATTTTTCTTCCCCATACTGTCTCATCTCTTCTGTCGTGTACAAGTCCCTAAAGTATCGAAACGTGTGTTGCTCGATCGCTAGGGACTCCTGTATTTGCTCTCCTTGTTCATTTTTTAGCTCTGGAATCGTTGTTTTTTTTTCGTCGTCTGTCGCTCAGTTGGAATGAGGGTAAACTTTCTCCTGCCACAAAGGTCTCGTTTATGTTTATAAAGTTTTGCGCAAATTGTCGCTGCAGCGTGAGCATTTGCGCTTTAACACGATTGATGGTCACTAGTATGGTTGGATTCTGGTAGTAGTCGTCATACGCTATTTTAAGTTGAGTCTATAGGCGTTGGTGTTCAGCGTTATACGCACTAAATGATTCACTCGATTTCCATAAAAAAAAAAAAGATTTAATTTTCGGCTTCGCGCTTGTTATCCACCTAGCCATCCAGCTGGTAAAATACCTTCGTTGGCTGATCCAGTATTGCCAACGAGCTTAAAAATCTTCAACTTTATCGACAATTAGAAGATGAGGGTGGAGGGACCAGAAACCACACCCATTTCCACGACCAAGCTAAAGAAGGCAAATGCGCGCCGTTAGGGCTTTATGGCCCGTAAATGAACATACATGCATTGCTGCATTTCGTAGATGCACACAAAGCCCAGCACTGATATACATGCGGTCGAGCCTGGATGCCACATTATGTGAAACGTATGGTGATGTGATGGTTGTGGGATACAATTTCACCCATACATCTTGGAGCTGCAGCTGTCGTACGGTTGCCTGTAGTGCTGGACTTGTGTTTATACTCGTGGAATCACACGGACGGAGGACTCAGTTAAAATCGTCAGGATGACGTGTTGCGTGTGGTGCCTAAGGTAGCATGCGATCGTTCCGTTGAAAAATCGTTCTCTTCCGGAACGAAGAGCAGATCCCGATGGAGCGTAGACGTTGCAGAGAGTTATGTTTTGTGTTCTCAAAGCGATTAGACGGCTCTTCTCCACATGAGAAAACTGTATGTGGTCTTTGAGCGCAGTTGCCGTTCCCCGCCTCACGTTGCAGATGACATTGAAACCAGAAAGAGAGAGTTGCTCATTTTCTATCTCCTGGAAGAAAACGATGTCAAGTTGCAGCATTGGTACGAGACTCTGAAGTGCGTTGATTTTTGTAGCGATCGTGATGGTGTTGATGTTGATAGAAGCAAGGTTATAGCTAGATAACTCAGCCATTAGGACGCTGTAATACTCGCACCTCGCTTGTCATCGTTGTTGTCCTCCACACGAGGCTTCTTGTGGACGCGTGAGGAGTTGCTTTTTAGAGCTGGATGAGCCAACAGATGAATCTGTATCGTTTCCATCGGACCTTCCGCTAACAGTTATGCGATTCACTCCGCCATTCGTCACATCCTCGACGATGACATCCCATGTTAACATCGAAGAATGCCTGAAAAAGCGTGTATTGCCGTTCCGCAAGCATAGAGGCAAAGTCATCTTTTGGCCCGATTTTGCCAGCTGCCATTATTCCATGGTGTATTTGGAGTGGTATGCTGCCAACAAGATCGATTTTGTCCCCAAGCTAATGAATCCTCCGAATTGCCTGAAATCTCGACCAATCGAAAAATACTGGGCAATTTCAAAGCAGCGACTTCGACGAAGTGGTGGGGCAGTCAAGGACATCCAGTAA
This sequence comes from Aedes koreicus, assembly GCA_024533555.2. Classification (NCBI taxonomy): domain Eukaryota; kingdom Metazoa; phylum Arthropoda; class Insecta; order Diptera; family Culicidae; genus Aedes; species Aedes koreicus. The sequence goes on along the minus strand of JAHHFK020005689.1, from coordinate 386,479 downwards.
ATGCGGGCAGAATGGAAAAAGTGCGCTAATTCCGTGTCCGTTCCCACTGTATGGGCGCAGCTGGGCTCCATCAATTGGAAGGTTCGAGATTTCGTTCAAACTGGAGAAATTTAACCATCTTATGCCGTAACTTTGAAGTTTTAATAAAAGTTCTGTAAAGCTACCATTAATATACTTTTAAACTGATTGAATCTCGAATTATAGGTCTTTTTGGGCGTACCAATTTACTTAAAGCCAGCCTTTTCGCATACCTGAAGGGAGGTGATTCCGCCACAAAGTATGGTGGGCACTACGGTTGCCAGTTAGATCTTCTATGGAGAGTGTACATCGAACGAGGTACATAGACGGCATTTAGGCCGTATATTTTCAATTTAATTCAATTTAATCGATGATTCTTGTTTGTGGATGCAGGAGAATTTCGCATTGGATGCCATATTGTACAATAATGGTTACACCACCTCCACTCAAATGGGAGGGAGAAGTGGTAGGTTTGGTTTAGTCTGGCTTCAGTGATCACTCCTACGTCGATGTTTTGCTGAACAAGGAAGTTACTCAGTTCGATCTTTTTCACCCTCACAGAGCGGATTCTGCGGGGTTCAGTTGACCTCATATTTGCAGACCATATATCCAAGGACCCTGACTTTGTCGGATTTATTCTTGCACTGCGTCTGGCGATCGCAGAACTCGTCGTCATTGGACCACAGTTCTTAGGAACCGTAGAATGCATCTTGACTACCCTAAGGTGATGGATCTGGAGGATGGCTGGTTATTCCCGCTCTAATGTAGGGATCGATTCTGCGTTTTTGCTTCTGATGGATGGACCAGCCGTGGACAGTGGACTGAGAGCCCGATGTGTTGGATGTTCCGTCGGATTGTGAACAGTTTGGTAGCGCGGGGAAATCCTTAAGAGCCAGAGCAGGTGCATGTGGACCTTTCCTGTTTCCGTTTCGTCCTCGCTGGTTCGTGTTTGTTGCTTGTTGTCGAATCCGAATGTACTCGGCACGTTTGGGATAGTTACGGATGCGGCAGTTGGCGCATCGTTTCGCTGGTGAGCTTCTCGTTTTGCACTTATCGGTGGGGTGGATTTTACCACAGCTGTTGCATCGGCATTTGAGATTGCAGTTTCTGGTTCCATGGTCATGATACATTCATGCACTGTTTTACATCAGCTCGCTTGTTGCGATAGGTTTGAGCAATTCTTCTTAATTCGCTCAGCTTTTTTGGCCAAATGCCAAATGCACCAGGTCGTTCACCAGGCTTGTCGTATGTGTACAACTCGTACTCGTACCCGCACTCAAGTAGTTTTGCACCAGGTCAAATTCCTCCGGCGACGAGCATTGGATTTTGATGCCGAAACGCGTGATTTTGTACATCGGCTGAGCTTCAATGGTAGTCATTTTCTAAACGAGCGAGGGTGGAGAAGCTATAGTTTTTCTTACAAACAAAGGCGGTTATTTTCTTTTTCCGATTGGATTTTCTGGCAGAGAGATCACAGGAGTAGCTTGACAGTAGTAGAAAGCGTGCCGAGAGCGTATTACCGGATTCTTGAGAATAAAGACGGATGAGTCCTGATCGACGACGAAACCAATGCCAAGGAAGATTTGCGGGCGCCTCCCGGACCACAGTATTATACGAAACTGGTGGACCGGGCTTCGAAGATGCAAGCACCACGTTGACGCTGAGAAAATATAGACAGAAGAAACCGATCTTACAAGCGATTTGTACCTGTGGTTTGTGGCCGTCTTTTTTCCCGAAAGATACAGTGAACGCCAAGGTATACGAGGAAAAATGTTTGAAGAAGAGATTGGTGCCACTGTACAGAAAACATAAGGCTCTTTCTCTCTGCTGGCCGGATTTGGTCTCCGCCCACTACGCCAAGTCGGTTCTACGGTGGTTGGCAAACAATAATGTACAATTCGTGAAAAAGGACATCAATCCACCGAACTGTCCGGATCTTCGGCCAATTGAACGAAAATCAAGAGGGGACTTCTCAGAGCTTCAGGAAGAAATTTAGGGAAAAGGACTTCTCAGAAGTTTGGAACCTTCCATAGGTTCTGTAGGTCTTCTCAAAAATTCAAGATGGGACTTCCCCAGAAGTTCAGGAAAAAACGTCCCTGAAGTTCAGGAAGAAACTAGCCAGAGAAGGCACTACCAATAATTTTTCAAAAATTCAGGAACAAATTTCTACAAAGCTCAGGATGATACATCCTAGAAGTTTAAGAGAGAATTTCTTTAAAGTTCAGGATTGGACTTCCCAGAAGTTCCAAAAGAACCATCCAAAAAGTTTAATTGGAACTTCCTAGAAGTGTTGAGAGCTTTTTCGAAGTTTAGAAGAGAATGAGGAATTCTCAAAATTCAGGATCAAACCACTCCAATGAACAGAGAGAAACATTTCAGAAGCATGGGGGGTACTTCCTAGAAGTTTGAGCAAGAATTTCTCAGAAGTTCAGGAACAAACTTCCCCGAAGTTAAGGAAAAAACTTTTCAAAGTTCAGAAGTTTAGGAAGAAACATCTAACAAATTTAAGGGTATTTTTCCAAAAAATTCTAGAGCGGACTTTTTCAAAGTTTTAATACAATTTTTCTCGGAGTCCAAATGGGTATTATCAGAAGCTTCCGAAGAATAAGCTCAGAAAAAAACTCTCCCGAATTTCAGGAAAAAAACTTACCAAAGAGGGCACTACCTATAATTTCGAGAAGAAATTTATCATAAAATTTCAGGAAAGAACTCCTCTGAAGTCCAGGCGAGGGCTTCCCAGAAGATCCGGAAGAAACATTTCAAAAGTTTAGTAGGAGCTACCAATTTCAGGATTTGAGAATGAAGTTTTTTTTAAGTTTAGGAATTCCCAGAAATTCAGGTAGATACTTCTGAGAAAACCAAAACGAAACTTTCCAGAAGTATAGTGAGTATTTCCTAGTAGTTCAAGCTGGAATTTCATGGAAATTCAGGAAAAAACTTCCCCGTAGTTCAGAAGTAAAATTCCCTTATGTTCAGAAGAAGACTTCTCAGAAGTTCAGGAAGAAACTGCTAACAAATTTAAGAAGATTTTCCAAGAAATTCTGTAGAGAAGTTTCCCAAAGTTGTGGACAAACAGCCCAGAAAGCTTAGAAAGTAACTAAGTTTTGAAAAAAAAAACTTAACAAATGTTTCTGGAAGGATAGATTGGGTTGTTAAATGTGATTTTCTATGAAAATCAGGAGTGACTGCCAAGAAGTACATGAGGAAACTTGCCTTAAGTTTGAGAGGAAACTTTCCAGCATTTTAGCGAAGAACTTTTCAGAAGACCAAGAGTGAGCTTCCCTGAAATTTAAAAGACGAACCGATGAAGCAGTTCATACAAAAATCATTCATATGGTGACATGAGCAATGAATGAAATTATGCTCAATACACCATATAAAAATATGGTTTAAACCATCTTCATAACCATTCTTTTATTTTTTAATTTTTTTTTAATTTATTATTTCGTCAAACTAACATAGGCTCATCTCGATAGTGACAAGTGCCGAGTCGAGTTGCTCAACTTGACTTCTATAACTGACCCCATAATTTTATAAGTTGCATGAAACCCAGCCAATTCTTGCGTAGGTAGTGATTTTTTCATATAATCGCTGAACATTCATCCTTCCATCACCGCGATGTTTATACCCAAAACTCCACGCGAAATTGAATGGGGTAAAAATCTCCTAACAAGCGTACAAGTACTTATGTTGCAAAATATGCCGAACCATATCAAATTTGAATGCACATTGCATTGGAAGAAACCAAAAAAAGATTTTATGGCTTTTTATTCGTGCATCTCTTTCCCTGTTGTTAGTTTCATTCAATCATGAATAATTGGGAACTTTAAATGCTTCCTTGATTTCGTAACACTTTCCATCCATCACGATTTCCACTGCAAATATTTTGATTATGAATTTTCATCAGACCACTAACTGAAAGCAGCTTTTCCATTTCCTCTCTGTTACCAAACATTGTTCGACTGCACGTCATGATTCAAAAGAAATGGAAACCTTTCCGAAATATGACCCTCAACGACCATCATGAATGCAAATTAAATTTTTGCTATTTGTATGCGAATGATTCGCCCGTCTGCCACCCGACGTCAGCAATCTTTCATATGCGGATAGTAACCGAACCGAGCACTATTGACTCGGAGTAGTCCAATTGGCCAGGTCAGCTCGGTCTGTCAGCCTGCCAACTACACCCATTTGCTCGGAAGGTGACTCAGTTTCATTCATGCATGGCAAGCATTCCATCATATTGACATAAAGCGGGATTTTCCAACCAGATTTCCATATTTTAGGAATCCTCATTTTTCTCTCCTCTATGTTTCCTCACTGTTCATGCAGCAAAATTCACGTATGTTCATGGGGGCATGAACGAACTTTGCGAAAAAAAAAACAGCACATGGAATCTGGACGGAATTGAATGAGGACCAGAAGCAGCACTCACGAAAGTATGATGGAATGTCTTATTTTTCATTCAAGCGAGAGGGCTTTGAATATTTACGTTTCCTTTGCATAACATAATAAAAGCAGACTGGAACTAGCCTGGTGGTGGAAATCGTTCGGCTGGGGGAAATTAATTAAATCAGTTGAACTTTGATCCTTTGGGAAAATCGTGCAATGCCTTTAAAGATGCAATACTAATAGATCGAAGTTTAAACATTATATTCCTACATCTTTAATTTTATGGATTCAAAGAGCTCCTATTACAGAAAACCGTTTTAGAATAGGCTCTTTTTCATCTCGCAGTAGTATAGAACAGTAGCGCAACCAGTATAAGTTTTGTGGGGGGGTTGTTAACACAAAAAAAAAAAGATACCATAATAGATAAAAATGCTACTTATTCAAACTTCAAACTTGAATGATGTACATGGAATTACAAATTACACATTACACACATTATATTATTTGACCATGCAACAGTAAGTCAACACGAGAACATATTATGCGTATGTACAAAATATATCTGACATCCACTGGATTGTTACTGAAAAAAAAAACATAAAACTTAGATGTGTATTGCAATCTTACTAGTCCTGTAAAAGCTGCAAACAGAATAGATCATTTTAAATTTCAATGATAAAATTTCAATAAAAGATATTATTTTATAAGACATGTTATTTTTGACAATTTTTTCTATTTACTGTTTTAGTTACATTTCAAAGATAGCCATTAGAGTGATCGAATTTGTTGATTTCTGAAATAAATGGCTTATCTTACCATAATACCACTAAACACAATATTTAAATATAATCCTATACAGCTTATAAGCACACGTTAGTCCTTTATGAATATAGTAGTTGAAGTTCAGAAGTGCAATATTAAATTAAATGTTACGCTGAAATCCTGAAAAACAAATTGACCCTTTTATGCTTGTAATGTTGTTCCAGGCTCTCAAATAGTTTTGGAATGCAAAGATGATTCCAAAGCGTGTTAAAATTATTTATAAAATGAGAATGGAAAATACTATGATATGCATTACAAGTATGGATATACAATTTGATTTATAGGTACACTGTCTTCAGTCGCACCCCTTCACTCCGCTATTGTCAAAATGACAACATTGCCTAGGCTACGCCAACCAGCGTTTCCGTGTTTCAGCTGGTAGTCTTTTGTGATCGTATGACCCGTGGAGGCGCGAGGTAGGAACTTGTGAGGATGATCCAAACAACGATGTTAGGAGATAGTGTTACTGTCTTGAGCAAAGTTGATCAGTAGGTCAAGGCCTTTCGGTTGGTGGATGGTAGTCTAGTATTGGCTCACTACGCGGCGCTATTGTACATATGAATATCTTGTACAAGCTGTATCTCGAGATCCTGGCCATCTAGGAAGATGCCGTCTTCAACCAAGTTGTATAGGTGGCCACCTGAAGGCCGTATGTCGATGTTTGACGCCATTTTGAAATCCATCTTGAATTCCAAAATGGAATCATACTTCGACCGCTAAACCAGATGACCAGATGATAATTTTTTTTTTAATAATATTATTATCGCTGTTGGCACTGGGAACACTGTTCGTGAAGATACAGTAGGGGTCTGAAACTGTCAACAATACTGTCACGGTGACAAACAGGAAAAGAGGATGGAGATAGAGTGAAAAGAGCGACATCGTCTTTATGCAAAAAACTATTGACCATCATACAATCGCTAAGTGAAGATCCTTTGTTTAGTGGTCCTTTTATTAAAAGTTATTCTACAATTACCTACTGTTGAAGAAGCATATAATTAGTTGTTCCTACCCAAGTTCATGCAAATATCGATAAATTGTAAGTTCCTAATTATATTTGTCTAAAGCTAGCCTAATTTTATAATTACCATGCAGGAAAAGTGAACTGAAAACGTCTATACAAAGAAGTGGTGTTACAATACACATGCACACCGATTTTTGTAAGTGAATTAAATCTATTGAATAACACTAAAATTAAACTTAAATAAACTTACAGCTAAAGCTATATTTACAACAGAAATAAAACGTTGTGATTTGCTCGAAGATATCGAACCGTGTAATCACTTTTGGACAAAATTTGGGAACAAACTTTAGAAAAATCGACCGCAGTTTTCGTAACTCGTCGATAAATTTTGGACTCGATTCCCGAGAAGACAATCCCGGAGATGCACTCAGATTTCAACCCGCACCACGCACGTACGCTCGACGAAGACCGGTTAGACTGCGAAAAGTGCGAACGCCGGAACGGCGATGAAAATATGGTGCAGTGCGACAATTGCACTACGTGGTGGCATTTTTCATGTGCCGGCGTCTCCGAGTCGATCGATGATCGATCGTGGTTGTGCTCGAAATGTCGAGTAAATGACCTGGGTAGTAGCGCAGACACATCTCGCGATTCCCGAGTTTCAAGTAAGTCAGGAAGATCTGCGAGGTTACATTTGCAGCTTGAGAAGCTGGAGGAGCTCCAAGCTTTACAAAAGAAGTTCGTAGAGGAAAAATACAAATTACTCGAATCCCAGCTCGAGCTAGAGGAGGAGAACGAAAGTATTCGGAGCAAACGCAGTCGAGTTAGTAAGCAAGCCAGCCTCGCCAAGGTCGTGAAATGGGTGCACGAATGCGCAGAGCAAACGGAGGACACCAACGTTCCCACATCAACGGACGCAGGTCTTTCATCAAAGCCGCCAGCACCATCTAGCCAGACGAAGCAGAACGCTACTACCGCTAGCGGTCATGATCCATCTCTAGAACAGCTGCCAGACGGAAGGAATCAGCAGAGCCCCCTAAAACATCCATCACTGCCCACACAGCGCTACCCAAACAGCGACGTTTCGGAAATGGATCCGAAACAGGATAGAGATCCAGCCCGGAAAGCTGTCTTCACCAGAATCGTCGGAAAAGTACCTCTGGCACAATCAACCCCGTCGCATGTGCCGCTCATGCAGCGAGCACCCCCACCAACCGTTGGATTATCCGCTCCAGCAACAGCAATTGTGCCTACGTCAATACCATTTGGGATACACGCTCCGGTACCATTACAACCACCCGTAGCTTCGACAGGTTTGTTTCCCGCACCGGCACCATCTACGTTGATGCCATTCGACGCCGGGTTCAAACCTTCATCAGCATCAGCACCTTTGTCATGGGTGCCTCCGCAGAATTCAGCATCGTTTTTCGCCCCGATGTACTCAACGACGAGTGTACCACAGCGACCGTCGACAGGCTTTGTGCCATTCATGCCACCTCTTGCTGCAGCCCCCGGCCACTCGTCAGTATCAGTAGCACAGTCTATATCAGTGGATCGACATGCTTTCGTATCGCATCATCAATCAGAGAATCAGGTTGAACCGGTGCCATCCTACGTCGGCGCATCTATAGCAGGCGCAAGGCCTGGGTCAACGTTTCACCCTGCAGCGGTGCTTACATCAGCTTCGGTACCAACCCGTGTACCCCCGAATCCTGCATATCCGCCGGTATGCCAACCGACATCTACTTGTGTACCCGTGTCAGCAAGTACATCTGTGCCAGCATACCCGCCTACGCCGGTACCTACTGCGCCTCCTAAATCTTACGACAGAGAAGTATCATCCCCTGAGCCACCAGGTAAGCCAGACAATTATCCTCTGCAAGCAAATAAGCCACCATTCAATAACGACGGGAACCTCCGCCATTTGATGATGCAATTTGGTAGCATTGCTTTATCGCCTTCGCAATCACCATTGATAAATGCAAATATAGCCACATTCGCCCCCTCGCCCTCGCAATTAGCTGCCAGACAAGTCATGCCACGCGACTTACCTCTCTTTTCTGGAAATCCTTCCGATTGGCCAGTATTCATAAGCAGTTTTATAAACACTACTCTCGCTTGTGGATACTCTAGTGCCGAAAATTTGTGCCGCCTTCAGCGAAGTCTAAAGGGCGCAGCATACGAGGCTGTTCAAAGCCGACTACTTCTACCTGAATCGGTGCCTCATATCATGGAAACTCTTCATTTGCTCTATGGTCGGCCTGAGTTGCTAATTTCAGCCCTCCTAGACAAGGTTCGATCCACGCCTTCACCCAGGGTGGAAAAGTTCCAATCTATAATCGATTTCGGGATGTCTATACAGAGTCTCTGTGATCACCTAGAAGTGGCGGGACAAACCGCACACCTGTCAAACCCTTCTCTCCTCGCCGAACTCGTTGCCAAACTGCCACCGCATCTTCAAATGGAATGGGGCGCATATCTCCAAGGATTTTCGGAAGTGAATCTAAAAACGTTCGGTAGCTTCATGTCCGGTGTAGTGAAAGCAGTGAGCCAAGTGACCGTGTACTCCACTAGCAGTGCAAGGCCCAGTACCTCCGTAAAGAACAACTCGAAGCCGAGAGGAAGTGTCAATACTCATCATAGTGAGCCGAAACTCATCGAAGGTAACAACTCATCGACGAATCGTGAAGAAGCAAGAGCGTGTCCCGCGTGCAAGAGAACCGGCCATCGTATCCAGGATTGTCGAACTTTCAAGTCTTTCTCGGTTGACGGACGCTGGAAGTGTGTACAGTCTGGCGGACTCTGCCGTAATTGTCTGAATGCACACGGTAGAAGAAGCTGCAGGAAATCCGGCAACTGTGGGACAAATGGTTGCGAGTTCCGTCATCATCCGCTTCTACATTCGTCGCGCAGCAGTAATAATACAGAGGTGCAACCCTTGATGAATACAGCTGAAAACCACTCCCACCGTCAGATTCAACGGTCGCTGCTCTTCAGAATACTACCAGTGACTTTACACGGACCCAAAGGAAAGGTGAACACCTTCGCGTTCCTTGACGACGGATCATCTCTTACGTTAATTGAGGACAGCCTGATCGAGGAGCTTGGCGTCATCGGCGTTACGAAGCCGCTGTGTCTGCTGTGGACCGCAAACGTGACGAGGATGGAGAAAGAGTCAAAACAGATGTCTCTGACAATTTCATCGTCTGAAGGAAGGAAGTATCCGCTGGAAGAAGTTCAATCCGTAAAGCATCTATCGCTGCCGATCCAAACACTGTCTTACGAGCGCCTTTCTGAACAGTTCGTGCATCTGAAAGGCCTTCCAATTATGAGCTACACCAAGGCGATCCCAAAACTGCTGATTGGAGTTAACAACTTAGATTTAATGCTTCCGTTGAAAATACGAGAAGGCCATTGGCGCGAACCCGTTGCTACAAAAACTCGGCTGGGTTGGTGCGTATACGGCGGTGAAGCGAACAACGGGCAAAAGTCGTCAGTAAATTGCCATGCCTGTGGATGTGCGACAGCATCAGATCAGACACTGCACGAGCTGGTCAAGGACTTCTTCACCGCAGACGAAGTTGGAGTGCAACCTGCCACACCACTTATATCCGAAGCAGAGAAGCGCGCTCAACGGATCTTGGAGAACACTACAGTTAGAGTCGGTACGCACTTTGAAACCGGTCTTCTATGGAAATTTGACGATGTTGAGCTTCCTGACAGTTATGGCATGGCCCTTCGACGCCTTCAATGTCTAGAGAGACGGATGAATCGGAATCCTGAACTCAAGCAAGCGCTGCAGCATCAATTGGAGGATTACCAGCTCAAAGGCTACTCTCATCCAGCAACCGAAGAGGAACTATCTAGCGCCGATATGCGGCGTGTATGGTACTTGCCGCTCGGGGCAGTAATGAACCCTCGAAAGCCAGGAAAGGTCCGCATGATTTGGGACGCTAAGGCGGCCGTAAACGGGATCTCCCTCAACTCTGTACTTCTAAAGGGACCCGATCAACTGATATCGCTTCCAGGCGTCCTGTTACGTTTTCGTCAGTTCAAGGTGGGTGTCTCTTCTGACATAAAGGAAATGTTCCACCAAATTTATATATGCAAAGAAGATCGTCACTCCCAGCGCTTCATTTGGCGCAACGACCCCTCCCTTTCTCCAGTGGTGTATGTGATGGACGTTGCGACATTCGGCTCTACATGCTCCCCAGCGTCAGCTCAATACATTAAGAACAAAAACGCAAATGAGTTCAAAGATATGTATCCCCGAGCTGTTGCAGGTATTGTGGAGAACCATTACGTCGACGACTCGTTGGAGAGCTACGAATCCGTAGAGGAAGCAATCAAGGTGTCCCAAGAAATGCGTTTCATCCACAAACAAGGCGGCTTCGAGTTGAGAAACTGGCTCTCAAATAGCAGCGACGTCTTGAGAGGATTAGGTGAAACCAAGCCAGGCGAAGATAAGGCATTGGCAGACAAACAGCACAACTTTGAGAGGGTACTCGGACTTCTGTGGATGACACAAGAAGATGCTTTCAGTTTCTCAACCGCGATGAAGCAGGAGCTCGCTGAATTGATCAACAGCGACGAACATCCCACGAAAAGGCAAATGCTGAAATGCTTGATGTCACTCTTTGATCCGCTGGGCCTACTAAGTCTGTTCATAGTGCATGGGAAGGTTCTTCTACAAGAGGTATGGAGAGAAGGAATACACTGGGACGAGAAGATAAACGAAGATCTGTATAGAAAGTGGAAAAACTGGACGGGATTATTTGAAGAAGTTAAAAGCCTGCAAGTTCCACGATGCTATTTCCCCGGTGCTACCAAGGAGCGGTATCGAAATCTACAGCTTCACATTTTCGTAGACGCCAGTGAATCAGCGTACTGTGCAGCAGCATATTTTCGGACTTGGAGCACTGATGGATCCCCAGAGTGTGTTCTTGTAACTGCAAAGACGAAGGTGACCCCACTGAAGACACAATCGATTCCTCGCTTAGAGTTAATGGCAGCCGTGCTTGGAGCTCGACTATCGCAGTTCGTCGAAGAAAATCACACACTGCACATCGCAAGAAAGGTGTTCTGGAGCGATTCAGCGACCGTTCTTTCCTGGCTACGGTGTGATCATCGACGATACAAACAATTCGTCGCATGCAGAGTTGGAGAACTGTTGACGATAACCGACGTGCAAAATTGGCGGTGGGTCCCCTCCAAGCAAAATCCGGCGGACATAGCGACCAAGTGGGGAAACGGTCCAGATCTAACTGCAAACAGTGTCTGGTTTAGCGGTCCACTATTTCTGCGGCTGTCAGAATCAGAATGGCCAACGCAGAGAATATCTACGCCACCCACAGAAGAAGAACTACGCCCTTGCTATGTGGTGCAGGCGATACAGACTCCGGAGCGTATAGTGGAATTGGAACATTTTTCTCGGTTATCTAAAGCTGTGCGTTCGGTCGCTTACGTATTTCGATTTATTAAAAACCTCAAGAAGAAGATTTCCATACAAGAACGATCAGCGGGACCGCTAACTTCAGAAGAACTCAAAAGGGCGGAAAATTTTCTTATCCGAGAGGCGCAACTACGATGCTTTCCGGACGAGATAGTGGTCCTTAAACGGAATAAATTGGCGTCAACGAACGAGCAGATGCCTTTGGAGAAAACCAGTGCTCTCTATCAGCTGTGTCCAATCCTGGACGAAGAAGACATTCTTCGAGTGGATAGCAGAATTGGAGCGGCACCAAACATCGAGGAGGAAATGAAGTTTCCAGTGATACTTCCTAGGAAGGACACGTTCACCGCTCTGCTACTAGACAGCTACCATCGTAGATATCTACACGGCAACTCGGAAACTATTGTGAACGAGGTTCGCCAGCGATACTACATCCCGAGGCTAAGGACAGCGGTAACCAGTGCAGCCAAAGCATGTCAATGGTGCCGGATCTACAAGTGCTTGCCCAAGATTCCCCGCATGGCACCGTTACCACTAGCAAGGATGGCATCATTTGTTCGTCCGTTTACATATACCGGCCTAGATTTCTTTGGGCCCCTAACAGTGAAAATTGGTAGAAGCAATGCGAAACGCTGGATCGCCCTGTTTACTTGTTTAACGATAAGGGCGGTGCACGTTGAAGTGGCTCACAATCTATCGACGGAATCCTGCGTGAAGTGCATCAGGCGATTCATCTGCCGACGAGGATCACCTGCGGAAATCTATTCCGATAATGGTACCAATTTCCAAGGAGCAAGCAGACTTTTGAAAGAGCAAGTTGAGCAGATGGCCGTTACCTTTACGGGTGCTACTACGAAGTGGGTATTCAACCCTCCCGGAACTCCACACATGGGTGGAGCTTGGGAGAGGATGGTGCGCTCCATCAAAACTGCCGTCGAAACAGCCTACAACAACAACCGCAAGTTAGACGACGAGGCTTTGGAGACATTTATGGTTGAGGCCGAAGCAGTTGTCAACAGCCGTCCATTGACATATCTGCCACTGGCGTCGGGAGAATCTGAGGCGCTAACACCGAACCATTTACTGTTGGGCAACTCAAGTGGAGTACGGCAACCAGCAGTCGAAGCAACAGATCCAGCAGAGGCTCTACGCTCATCGTGGAACCAAGTGCAGCATCAGCTCGACGTGTTTTGGAAGAGGTGGATTAGAGAGTATCTCCCAACGCTGACGAAGCGACCGAAGTGGTGTGGCGAGGTGGAGCCTATAACCGAGGGACAGTTAGTGGTCATAGTAGGTGAAGGCAAGAGGAACGAGTGGACGAGAGGCCGTATTGTCCAAGTAATCAAAGGGGTGGATGGGAGGATTCGGCAAGCTATCGTCCAAACTGCGAGGGGGCTTATGCGCAGGCCGGTGGCTAGGCTGGCTGTTCTAGAGGTTGATGGTGATCGTAAAACTGGACCTGGTGGCCAGTGTTACGGGGGAGAGAATGTTGGCACTGGGAACACTGTTCGTGAAGATACAGTAGGGGCCTGAAACTGTCAACAATACTGTCACGGTGACAAACAGGAAAAGAGGATGGAGATAGAGTGAAAAGAGCGACATCGTCTTTATGCAAAAAACTATTGACCATCATACAATCGCTAAGTGAAGATCCTTTGTTTAGTGGTCCTTTTATTAAAAGTTATTCTACAATTACCTACTGTTGAAGAAGCATATAATTAGTTGTTCCTACCCAAGTTCATGCAAATATCGATAAATTGTAAGTTCCTAATTATATTTGTCTAAAGCTAGCCTAATTTTATAATTACCATGCAGGAAAAGTGAACTGAAAACGTCTATACAAAGAAGTGGTGTTACAATACACATGCACACCGATTTTTGTAAGTGAATTAAATCTATTGAATAACACTAAAATTAAACTTAAATAAACTTACAGCTAAAGCTATATTTACAACAGAAATAAAACGTTGTGATTTGCTCGAAGATATCGAACCGTGTAATCACTTTTGGACAAAATTTGGGAACAATTTCCAATAATAATAATAAAAAAAATAAAAATAAATTTTTTTTATTAAAAATAAAAATTTTTACAACAGCCACAACAAAAAAATTTCACAGACCAAAATTTTCATATATATATATATTTTTTATTTAAACAAAAAAGAACAGAAAAGAGAGGAGAATTTTCGCGGCTGTCTCGAGGTTAATAGGAATTACAAATTACGGATGGGAAAGAGGGTGGGAATTTAAAGTATGGTTTACATGACACATTAAATTTAAATTCTAAATTATCTAAAAACTTATAACTATACAATGTATGGTTTTCTTTTGACTTGAACATTTTTTGAAAAAGAAAAATAAACACACACATACACCGATAAAAAAAACATATAGTAAACATACAGGTTAAACTAACTACAATCTAAGGCTAATGTTAGTCAAAAACACTTAAATGAGTTTCATGTACTCCAAATCACGTACAGCCAAAATATCTCGAATTGGCACATTGGGTTGTCTACTTCGAGCCCGAAGGGAATCATAAAGCTCCGATCTGACTCCACGATGTTCAGCACAAGACCAAATAACGTGATCTGCGTCCTGATAGCCTTGTCCACACTCACAGAGATTGCTGTCCCTCAGCCCAACCCGGTATAAATGAGCGTTCAAAGAATAATGATTGGACATGAGGCGAGACATGACAGGAATGAAGTCTCGACCCACATCCATCCCCCTAAACCAAGATTTCTTCGACACCTTTGGGATGATAGAATGTTGCCATCGCCCCAAATCTCCTTTACTCCATTTATACTGCCAGCTGACGAGTGACTGTTGACGAAAAAGAGGAAAAAAATCGTTGAAGGCGATTTGTCGATCACAAATATCGCTTTCCATTGCGCCCACCTTTGCAAACGAGTCCGCCTTCTCATTGCCCGGAATTGAACAATGAGATGGGACCCATACAAAGGTGATGATAAAATAACGCGAAGATAAAGCACTTAGAAGCTCCTGTATTTTCATGAGAAAATACGAGGAGTGCTTTACCGGCCTCAATGAGCGAATAGCCTCTATAGAACTGAGACTATCCGTGAAAATGAAGTACTGATCGGGTGTTAATGAGGCAACAATTTCTAGCGTAAAGTGTATTGCCGCTAATTCAGTGACATATACGGAACAAGGAGCTTGAAGTTTACGATTGGCGCTATAAATTTCATAAAATATACCAAAGCCTGCTGACTCCTCTATCAAAGATCCGTCAGTGAAGAACGATTTAGTGGAATCAACTTGGCCATACTTTGCAGCAAATATTACCGGAGCAATCATAGGACGATGATGCTCTGGGATTCCATGAAGCTTTATGGATAAATCAAAATGAACCGAATTTCCGAAGTCGGAGAAGCAAACACGATTGGGAATATTCAGCGAAGGGCTGACATCCTGTGTTATGTACAAATGGTACAAGGTCATGAAGCGGGTTTGAGTATTCAACTTCTCTTCAAGCTTCTCAAAATTTTCGATCACCTGGGGGTTCATAACTTCACACCTGGTGAGGAGCCGGAGAGACAATTCTGAAAACCGATCCGAGAGTGGCAACATGCCAGCCAGCACTTCAAGACTCATGGTGTGAGTCGAGTGCAAGCAACCTAACGCGATACGAAGACACCGATACTGAATACGTTCTAGTTTAATGAAGCGTGGAGTTTATCTGAAAGAACTTCAACAGATACTGAATCAAAAGCCCCCTTTATGTCCAAGAATACAGAAGCCATTTGTTCTTTTTTTAGCAAAAGCTAACTGAATATCTGTGGAAAGCAACGCGAGACAGTCGTTCGTTCCCTTACCCCAACGGAAACCATATTGAGTATCTGAAAGCAGGTTGTTCGTTTCAACCCATTTTTCCAGACGGAAGAGGATCATTTTCTCCAACAACTTTCGAATGCAGGATAACATCGCGATGGGTCGATAGGAGTTGTGGTCGGACGCGAGTTTGCCAGGTTTTTGAATGGCGATAACTCTCACCCGTCTCCAATCATCCGGTATAATGTTGAGCTCCAAAACTGATTAAACAAGTTCAACATGCGCCTCTTCGCGACGTCTGGAAGGTTCTTAAGCAAGTTGAACTTGATTCTACCAGCTCCTGGAGCCGTATTGCCACACGAAAGGAGCACGAGAGAGAGAGAGAGAGTTCTACCACTGAAAAAGGTTGGCTGTTCTCATCTATCGAATTCTCGGTTTCGCGAGGAATGGTCCGTGCCGGCACAGAATCTGGACAAACTTTAAGCGTGATTTTGAGGATCCATTGGTCCGAGTACTCCTCGCTGTCGTTGTTCGTAATTCGGTTACGCAATCTTCGCGCCGTGTTCCAAAGAGTACTCATCGACGTCTCGCGCGATAGCCCGTCCACGAATCTCCGCCAGTATCCGCGTTTCTTGGCCTTGATGAGGCTCTTATGTTCGCGTTCAAGAGCTGTGTATACTTTGAAGTGCTCAGGTGTTCCACGTCTACGGAAAAGTTTAAACGCGTCGGACTTTTTACGGTAAACCTCGGTGCATTGCTGATCCCACCATGGAGAAAGAGGTTTCCTGTGAAATGACGTTCCTGGAACTGGTCGAGTTTGAGCTTGAAGTGCGCTGTCTCAGATCAGGTTGGAGAGGAAGTTATATTCGTCTAGCGGTGAAAGCCTTTCTACCGTCGTTACGGCTCCATTTACTGCTGTCCTGAACTTTGTCCAATCGATGTGACGGGTAAGATCATACGTGACGTTGATGGATTTCGACGGATTGAACCCGGTGGCAATCGAAATTTGTATGGGCAAGTGATCACTACCGTGGGGATCTTGAATCACATTCCATGTGCAATCCAACAATAATGAATTCGAACAAAGTTCGAGGTCTAATCTACTGCCAACTGAGGATGTACCAGCCAAACGTGTTACTTCTCCATTGTTAAGAACTGTCATATTGAAGTTGTCCCAGAGGTCATATATCAGGGAAGACCGGTTGTCATCGTACAGTTCTCCCCAGCCTGTACCGTGAGAGTTAAAATCTCCCATGATCAACTGTGGAGAAGGAAGGACCGAACAAATATCTGAAAGTTGTTTTCAGTTAATTGAGGCTCTAGGAGGAATATACACAGAAGCAATGCAAAGGTTTTTATTTTTAATAACAGCCTGATATGCGACAACTTCAATACCTGAATAGGAGGAAAATTCACTCTATAGAAGGAGTAGCACTTTTTGATCCCCAAAAGTACTCCTTCTCCACGTGAATCCTTACGATCAAGACGAATTTTATTGAAATAATGAAAAGGAAGATCGATTTCGGAAGAGAGCCATGTTTCACAAAGAGTGAATGCATCACAACCGGTATTGTGAGCTAAAAATTTAAAAGATTCCAATTTAGGAATAAGACTTCGACAATTCCACTGCAGAACAGTGATCAAATCCCCGACCTCATTTGGAATATTATCCATCGAAGGAGATGATAGCTGCAAGGAGGGGGGCCACTTAATTGTCAATTGCTTCAAAAAAGTTTTCACTGTGGGAAGCATTGCCATAACAATGCTTTTAAGATGGTCAGACATTTCGAGGTACTTGAAGATACCCTCGACAATGTCATCAAATGAGAACAGCCCAGTAGAGGAAGGGGATTCTTTTCTTAAAATTGGGGCACCCGGGCTTTTGGATGTCCCCGGAAGAGATGGAAAGTCCTGGGTGTAGTTAGTACTACGGAAACCAGGTGAAATTGGATTTTCCTTTTTTTCCACCTTTCCTTGAAATGGGCAAGCTGGTTTTGGGCTCAGGTCCAGCAGCTTTCCGTGGGCGGACGCGTCTTCGCTTCCGTGAAGCACCTTCTGGAAAACTGGCTGATGTTCCCTCTTCAACCAAATCAAGAGTCAGACTCGTCATCAGACAGAGGAGCAAAGGGATTTGTATTGACATCGGGTGAGGCTTTTTTCACCATTTCAGCGAAAGATTGCCTGGAACGCTGTTTTAGCGAGCGTTCTAATTCCCTCCCGCATTGTTTGTACGCCGGGCACGATGAGAGGGCATGAGGAGGAGTTCCCTTGCAGAAAGCGCATTTTGGTGTAGATGATAATTAATAATCATTTCTGTGGAATAATTGATTTTAAGGTGCAATATTGCAGAATTCGGCGAAGACTAATGCCATTTTCAGAAGACAGAGCTAAACCATGTTATAACGGTCGTCAAATAATTTCTACACGAAACATGTCATCAAAATATTTTTATAATATTTTATAACTGCTCAGTCTGGCCAGCGTGTATTTATTTATTTATTTCGTCAAGCAATGTAGACTACATACAATGGTTACAATGTTTTACTTACATGCTATACATTATTTCTGTTGTCTTTTAGACGAGATTTTACTTGTTCTTTAGACATAGTGATGCCAATGATTTCGCAATGTAAGTTATACTGGCGCATCATTCGATTTATGGGGCCATTTCTTGCATAATTTGTTCTGTATGATTTTTCTAAGAATAATTTCCGTGTTCTAAGATGCCGGCTGGGAGTATAAAAGTTCAATTGCGAGAGTAGTACTTCTGATTTTATACGTTGTGAAATAATGTCATTGATGTAGAAAAGCATTGCAAATTCGCGGCGTTCCTTAAGTGTCTGTAAATTGATAAGCATGCAGCGTGCTTCATAAGATGGCAGTGGAAATACAGTCCAATTCAATTTCCTTAGGGCATATAAAAGAAATTGTTTTTGGACGGATTCTATGCGTTCTTCATGTATGGCACAGTACGGATTCCATACTAGGTTGCAGTATTCCAAAATTGGCCTTACATATGTAATGTATAATAATTTAATGGTGTATGGATCTTGAAAACTGTGGCTGAACCTCTTAATGAAGCCCAGCATGCTATTTGCTTTACTTATAATAGTGTTGTAATGTTCTACAAAAGTGAGTTTAGAGTCTAGGATAATGCCTAAGTCCCTTACTATTTTGCATGTTTCTACTTTTTGGTTTCCTAAAAATATTTCCGTACGAGGTGTTTCAATTTTTCTGCTAAATGCTATTGAGTTACATTTTTTCACGTTAAGTTGAAGTAAGCTTTTGCTACACCATGTGTTGAATAAGTTAATTTCGTTCTGGAATTCTTCTGCGTCGCTAGAATTATTTATTTCCATGAAGAGCTTCATGTCATCTGCATATATGAGTATTTGGATTTTTTTTAAGTATGTAGGAAATGTCGTTTATGTACAAAATAAAAAGAAGTGGGCCTAAATGTGAACCTTGGGGCACCCCCGAGGTGACAGAGATGGGGTCTGAAAGTTTATTTTGAAAACGAACAATTTGTTTGCGATGCGTTAAATATGACTGCAGCCAATTCAACAGTCCAGGTTCCATTCCAATTTTTTGCAATTTGAAGAGTAATAATGGTATGTCGATTCGGTCAAATGCTTTACTGAAGTCAGTGTAAAGGGCTTCTACGTGCTTGCCATTGTCCATTGCATTCAAAATAAAAGTTACAAATTCAAGAAGATTAGAAGTAGTTGAGCGACCTTTGAAAAAGCCGTGTTGTTTGCTTGTAATTTGATTTTTTACTTGCTGAAAAATATTTTCATTTACGAGAGATTCAAAAAGTTTTGGGATGCAAGAGATAATGGCAATTCCACGATAGTTGCGGATGTCTGATTTCGTGCCTGATTTGAAAATCGGAACCAAATAAGAGGATTTCCAAATGTTGGGAAATGTTCCGCTCTTCAGAGACATATTAAAAAGAAGTTCTAAAGGAAGGGCAAGTTCGTCTGAAAGGTTCTTTAAAAATACGGGTGCAATACCGTCTGGACCTGGTCCCTTAGAAGCATCCAAGTTTTTTAGTGCTTTGAGAATTTCGTGAGGAGGTAATTGATTTACAGATATATTGTTGGAAAATTCAGGAATGAATGCAAAGAAGTCGCGATCACGGTCTTCTTCGGAGAATGTAGTGTATACTTCTTGGAAGAAATTTGCAAAAAGCTTGCAGATTTCAGAAGGATTATCACCTACATTTCCGTCAAAATGCATTCGTGGGGGAAAATTGCTATTTTTCAATTTCGTTTTTACATAATTGAAGAAATTCTTGGGGCATGATTTGACTTCAGTTTCGACTTTACGATTATATTCTTCATGTGCAGAATTAATGGCTGTGTTAAGTTGGTTGCATATGTCATAATAATTTTGCAAATTTGTGCTAGAGTTTTGCTTTTTATATAATTTGTGTGCTTTTTGTTTTTTGTTCTTTAAATGTTTCAAATGTGGATTGAACCACACTGGTAATTTATTGTTTTGAGTTCGCCTTCTTCTTTTCATTGGTACAGTTTCTGAAATAAGGTACTGAATAATTGAATGAAATTTGCCTACTTCAGTGTTGACATTTCCTTCAATACTTATTATGTTCTGCCAATTTATTGTACATAGTCTACGTTTTGCTTCTTCGTAATTTGCTTTATGATATTCCAGCACTTCCTCGAATTCCCAGTCGCTGGGGAAGGGAGTATTATGTACGAAGATTGAATATTCAATTGCTGTGTGAAATACTTCATTTTTCCATAAAGGTGACAATGAAGTACTCACACAAAAGTCTTCAGTGCAGTTCGTAAATAAGAGGTCTAAAAATGCATTTCGCTGATTCTTTGTATGATTAATTTGGTGAAGGCCAAAATGTGAAATTTGGTCGAATAGAAATTGTAAAGTTTCGTCTTCGCCTACGACTGGGAGTAGAATTGATTCATTTTCGATGTCAGGGATGAAGTTCGCATTCCGTTTATTAAAGTCACCATAAATATGTAGTTTTACTTCCGGTTCCATATTTGACATGATAATTTCGACATTTTGAAAAAATAATTCGAAAGATTGTTTATTGGCATGTTCGGGTGGGAAATACACAGATGCAAAAATGTGTGTTTCATCAGCAATGAGTGCTTTAACCCAGACATGCTCAAATTCTTTGTGCTTGATAGTTTTTAGTTCTTGAGAAGTAAAGTCTGCATTGATGGCAATGAGAACTCCACCTCCCGACTTTTTATTCCAAAAATGTCTTCGCTTTTGACGCTTTCATCCCAGCTAGTTTCGGTTGCCAGAATAACGTTGAAAGAAGAAGCTAGAAGTTTTTGTTGAATTTCTTTCATTTTGGCTGGGCTTTTCATGCGATTGAAATTTTGGCAAATACACCAAAATTTCAGTCGCATTCTGTTGAGAAGGCGAAGACATTTTTGGAGAATTAGTCATACTTACAATACTATTAAATGATACTTCTTCCAAAGGGCCAAATAATTCCACTTTTTCCAAAATTCCCTTTTCACATAACGCACGGAATGAAAGGTAGGTCCCCATTAAGTCAATAATTTTGGGGTCCCGTAGTCGCGCCTTCAGAAAACGTTGGTCGCCAGATGCCCATTGTTCCGTCAGTCTGGCTATTCGTGGCGCCGCATTGGGTCCAAGAGTAGTGGATGTTCAATTGATGATTCTGATTCGTCTAGATGAAGGGCATTTCTTCTTAGAATCCACAAAACTCTAGAAACTTTTTGGATCTCTACGCAAGTGAAATTGTACACACGTAACATGTGATTTAAGCAAACTAGCATTCACTAGACGGTATGCGTTACTTGCAAGTTTGGAAGCCTGATGATTAGTGACGGAGTGTTGGTTCCTAAGTAACTTCTGTTCAGTATTTCGCTCACGTTTTGAACTACGCGGTTCTGGGTTGCTCCATGGTGGCTTAGCAGGTGACCGAATTCTAGAGAGGTTTTCATTGAGCCATCTGCACAAGATGTCACAGAAGCGCTCTGTCATATCGTCAACATCCTGTATATTGAGCAGTTCTGTCCATTCCATAACGGCTGTTCCAGAAAGTATAAGCACACCTTATTTTAACGGTCACTTTGAATATAATGAAATATTTCAACATGTTTTGGCTGCGTCCTTTTGTTTGCACATTTCTGAATGACATAGCATCAACAAAGTGCTCAGTTTTGTGTTACCTATCAAAATGCGCGGTCTTACTCCGGAACAACGACAAAGTATCGTGCACAAATGGTGCACTGTGTGCGGACTCTCCTTGAGAAAATTGGCAAAGGAAGAGGGTGTAAGCGTCGGAGCGGTACGATCTGCGATTCGAAAATATAGAGAACAGTACGTTTGAAGATGCGCTGAAGAGTGGTCGGAAATCCGGTCCTGTTAGTCCGGATATCGATAAAAAGATCAGGGATGCCTACAAGCGAAAACCAGCGACTTCCGTTCGGGATGTTGCGAAAAAACTAGGGACTCGTCGAGTAACGTCATGCGTGCCAAAGAAAGACTTGGGCTAAAAACATACCGAAAGCAGAAAAAAACCCAAAAGGAACCCAAAACAGGCCGCGTCCTTGAAACCACGGGCCCGCAAACTCTACGATTCGTTATTGTGTAGAAATTCTGGGTGTATAACAATGGACGATGAAACGTATGTGAAACTAGATTACAAAACGCTTCCCGGACCACAATTCTATACTGTAAGCGAAGACAGAGACATCCCCGAAACGGAGGAGGCAATTTTTACCGAAAAATTCGGTAAGAAGGTTATGGTTTGGCAGGCAATATGCGAGTGTGGTAAAACATCTAGTCCGTACATCACAACGGAGACGATGAACACAAATACGTTAAGGAATGTCTCCAGAAGCGATTATTGCCGATGATCTGGCAGCACGAAGGTCAAGTAGTGTTTTGGCCTGATTTGGCGTCATGTCATTACGCAAAGGACACTTTAGAATGGCACAAAAGTCAAAATGTATGTTTCGTGCCGAAAGACATGAATCCGCCAAACTGCCCGAAGGCACGGCCAATCGAGACTTTTTGGGCTTTAACCAAAGCAAAGCTTCGAAAATTCATAAAACCAGCGGACGACATCCAAAAAATTAAAAAAGATTGGCCAAAAGTGGTCAAAATGGTGGGAAGTGCCACTGTGCAGAAGCTAATGGGTCATGTTCGAGGAAAAGTTAGGAGTCTTGGCTATGATTAAATATTTTGATTAAACTAGAGTAAAATATCATATAAAACAAAAATACAAATATGATTTGCCAAATGAAATTATTAAAACTAAAAAAAAAACAACTTTTTTGTTATTTTGAAAGTGTGCTTATACTTTCTGGAACAGTCTATATTGGACAGGTATTCTGTTAGTGAATCAAAAACAAGTCGGCGGTAGTTCCAAGGTTGCAGGTTGTAGGTTATAGGAGCAGTAGCTTGCATGCGAGGAATAGGCACGGAAATAGGTATACAATGGAGGATGGTTAGGATTAACGGTCAGCAAAGAAACAACAGCTGCTGTTACGTTGATAACATTCTCAGAAGGAAAGTTCACCAGGTCAAGCACTCTATCAAGATAGTTGTGATTTTGATTGACTTGAGATATGTTTAGAAAGTCGAAACCATCGACCAGGCTAGCAGCTGCGGCAGGCAGTGGAGAAGAGTGGTTGTTACGAAGCCCATCATCTCTTCATAAAATTCAAGTATATATGCCTGTTACCAGGCACCTTCAATTCTCTCTCCTTTTTGAGAAACGCTCTCGCCTTTTTATTTTTCAATTATGTATTTCGGCTAGCAATAAGTTCGATTAAGTTATATTCAAATAAACCGATTCATTCGTAACTTGTACTTGATGGTGTAAAGATTCATGTCAAAAGTAGTCCCTACGATTCATGTCAAAAGAAGTCTCTACTTGGCTAAGCGTGACTCGGTCCAAGTAACCTGAAATTATCTCAGCAGTGCAAGTGATTCGGTCTAAGTAACCTGAACTTATAAACAAAGCAAGTGCCTCGGTCTGAGAAACTAGTCAAAGTTTTCAACAGTACAAGTAATGGGCACCTCAGAGTCGAAAGATATCCAGAGTAATGGAGACCCACAAGTACAAGTGCTAAACCAACTGCAGGTACACGAAGAACTACATAACAGCCACGGGACAAAATTGAATATCATTCTGGCGTTAATGATTGTGCAATACTTCGTAATGGTTTTCAAGTTCTTCAAAGAGCACATAAAAATTCAGGCCTTAAAAGCCGCCAAAAGCATGGCATCATTAAACCATCTATAAACGTTTATGATTACTTTAACAATCAGTGTTAATTCTGAACTTTATGTGACTCCAATAATTTTAAGGAACAGTGCAAAAAAAAACAAAGCAAAATACAATCAAAATAAATTTTGATAATAAAAGTGGTAGTAATTGTGAGTGCCTAATGTTGAGACGATTGATCGAGGCTGGAAACTATGGTGTCGTGACTTTCGAGATTTGGCTTGATGTTGACAGGCCGCTTGCTCGCCATCTTATTTTTTTTTTAGGAAATATTAAACGTCCGTACGCCGCAAAGCTTGTCAGGAGAATGAACCAGAATATTTTGTGTAACCTAGTTACATACTTGCTTTTCAAAACCAAACAATCAAACGTTTGAGCGAACAAGCGAACGCTTCATTAACACCACAGCCAAATGTGATCGTACCTCTTCGCTTATGCTATCTTCGATGTAGAATGACAGTTCCGAATGGCAGTTCCGAATGACAGTGTTTACTAAAGATCATAAACAATTTGGTCAGGAACTGTCAGATATGAAAACTCAGTTTTTGTTTTTATTGTAACCGAGGCGAATGAAATTAAACTAATTACAGGTAAGTAGCTTTTAAGATGAATAATTTTTTTAATTTCTAATTGCAGGACTGCTCTACTACAAATGGCACAGTCGGTAGTGATATGTGCTACCTGATAAGGCTAACGAGATACAGCATAAGGAACCTGAATGCTCACATACAAGAAGCGTTATTCCGAGAGTTGAAGTGACGTTTGTCACTTGGTGAAGTGAGAAAACTGACCTGCGGTGACGTGACACTCAATTTGATTTACCCAGAAGAGTCACGTCACTGCAAGTGACTTTTCCTACTTCA
The DNA here is from genome assembly GCA_024533555.2 of Aedes koreicus. Lineage (NCBI taxonomy): Eukaryota > Metazoa > Arthropoda > Insecta > Diptera > Culicidae > Aedes > Aedes koreicus. The sequence goes on along the minus strand of JAHHFK020005689.1, from coordinate 361,913 downwards.
CCAAGTGACAAACGCCACTTCGACTCTTGGAATAACCCTCAAAAGCCGCGTAGTGAGCGAAATCGGAACATCTTAAGGTCCTAACTAGTGAGGCTCTCAAGATACACCAATAACAACTGGAAGGTCTTATTTATGGCCGTGCAGTGAGTGAAAACCTAGCTTATGTGACCATTTTCAAGAAGAACTTCACCACGAGGACAAGTTTACTGCAGACTGATATGCCTCAACTGGCGAGGAAATCGAGATATCGATCACCGATATCGACAAAGCGTCACTGCACTCATTCATAAGAACTTGGAAGTAAACCGCTCATATAGCGGTGATATGCTCAACTTAACCAGAATCCAATGACTCATATTTGTTGGTCTTATTCTGTACAGTGTTTTAAACAATCGAGATAGACCTCATTTCCTCCAATTAGTGAAAATCCCATAATCTGCGGCTATCGCCCATTGCGGATTTCTTGTACCCGACAGTTTACTCGCTATAATCGTTCTCCTTGGGCGTGATTATGCATTGCTTCAGGGGGTTTATTTGCTTCGAAGTGTTTATGGTATGCATAATCAAGTGATCCGTTTTATGCGCATCTTGACATGAATTATTTTTCATGAAGATCAAAATTAGTGCTCCAATCATAGACTGCTTTTTTAGCAATTTTATAACTACTAAGCTAGTGTTAATAGTATGAAGATTTAAGTAGATTACAAAAGAAATTATTTCGAAACATATGAAAGGTTTTAATAATTTACATAACCAAAGCATATAAGTTCAATGGCACGAAAAATAAATTACATAATGTGTGGCCCAGTTAGAATTGGAACATATACTATTGCGCATATTACGGATATACATTAACAAAATAGTATTCTGTTTTAACTTAAATGTTCAACTGTATGTGAACATTAAAAAGGTTTTCTACTTGGTTCTCAATTCACTGATGCTTTTGACGACACTCCCATTCACCTTGAGCTTCCTCTTCATAATAGCCCAAAATCTCTCTATCGGTCGGAGCTCGGGACAGTTTGGTGTGTTGAGTTCTTTCGGTACAAACTGAATCCCGTATATTTCATACCACTGTAGAACTGTTTTACTGTAATGACAGCTAGCAAGATTGTAACCGTGCGGGGGAAGGGTGCTGAATCTCAGTCAAACGCGATGGCTTAAGCGCCACTCCCATTAAGGGAGACCACCGGTCGTGTTGAATATGCCCGACTAATTTTGAAACTGGTTTCTCAGAGGAACCACCCGAACGGTACTTAAGGAAACCCCTACTTCAAACGCACATATGCTGCTGAAACCTCAAACGAACACCTTTTGCCGATAAAATTAACGACCAATCCATTCAAGTTATATAATTTCCGTAGTCTCTTTAGACTTTAAAGCCAGAACCAACCAACGAACCTGTTTTCAAACGGATGTGCTTGATTTGAAGAGACGAACGCAATATTGCAAATGACGGATGAGCCAGCTAAAGGACGAAACGTAAATAAAAAACGGAAACTAAACAACAAACTCCAATCTCAATCTATTTAACATCTATTTACAAGCTTCACTCGTGTTGGACAGAACTTGCTCTAAAGCTACAAACTATCTAACTAATCATGGCCATGAAAACTTGATGGCGGTGAAAAACGAAGCAATGATGATGACGGAACGAAGCGACGATAACTTGAAGCGGTGATGGCGGTTCAGGAATGGCGACGGTTCCGAAATGGCGACGGTTCCGAGATGGCGACGCTTGACCACACAAATGGCGTATCGCGGTGTACCTAGACCCGTGCGCAATATGGCCGAAACTAGAGTTGCGGAGAGAGTGGCGGCTGGACGGAAGGCTTCCGATTTATACCTTGTCGAGAACGTCCGGAATTGACCGTCTCCTTCAATATAGGGGTCCCCTTTCCCAAGCCACCCGGCTTCGCGTACCTTTCCGCTATGACCGAGCGGGGTTAAGGAAGGCTACTATATATTTTGGATAAGGTCCGGTTCAGTGTCCGACACTTGACAACGGATCACTGAAACCGCGCTCTCGGTATCTGTTCCACAAGGATTGTAACGTAGGGTGGGAACACGACGGATTATTGGTGACCGTCGGAATAATTTCGCTAGTTTTCGAGCGAACTTGACTCTCCTCCGTTTAGCTACCTGATCAGGCGGGCCTTTGCAGGGCGCACGAGTCTGGCGTTCTTGCAGACGACGTTCACCAAATCGCTCAAATCAAATCGTCTGGCGTCCACGATCGCCAAACGAGGAATACTAATCCAGCCCGTACAACACAAAAAGCCCGTCGAACGAGCTGTCCAACGCGAAATGACAAGATTACAATCAAGAATCACGCGAAATGAAATATTTAATAACATTACCTTTTTGTACGTATTCACAATTTTATCTCGAATTTAACAGTTGTTTGCAACGCATACACTATACACAAGTACTCTAAAAACTGAACATACAAAAAAAAAGTTACATCTATGAACTGGCTCATGCCATTATTTAAACAAGTCACCTTTGACTAAACACTTTAAACACTTAAAAACCGCGTCAAACACAACTGTTTTCCAGCCTATTCGCTAATGTAATGGCCGAGATTAAAACCTCCATTGCCCAATAAACCACGGAATCAAAAAAATTGAATCGGACGCGAGAAATAATGTTCGGCTTAGCCATTGTATTGTAATCAGGTGTTCATTTGATTTCCATCTCTTTCGCATATGTAGCCTTCCATAAAAACAAACTTTCATCCTAGCGTGCTATAAAAAAGCTTCCACCTATCATGCAATAAGAAACCCTACAAATGTACAATGAATGTGTTATTCATTGTACATTTGTAGGGTTTCTTATTACATGATAGGTGGAAGCTTTTTTATAGCACGACTCAAAACAATAATCCAATTGGAAACGACAATCTAATTTGAAACACATAATCTACTATCTACACTACCTTGAACTACAAATCTAGTATTTACATATTTACATTTATACAAAATTGGTCCAAATAAACGCACCGCGTTACAAGATCTGGCCAAAACATGACAGGTTCATTGTGGGATCTGATGAATGGTAATATTCGCTTTTGGAGACATTCCGTTCTGTTCAGCTGTGAATTAAATGTCTTATCAGTGATGAAAACCTATCCTATCTTACCGCAATTACAGATGCCTTGCCAAATCATGTATTTACGTGCAAATTTATCTGCAAACACAAACTTCAATTTGGCAGGAACATCTCCCTGAGCCGTAGAAAAGTAAGGCATTTTTGTCCCGGTAGCTGTCCCCCCCCGGCCTTTACATAGGTTTCATCATCCATGAGGAGACATCCATTGAATCTTGTAAACACCTGATCATTTAGTTTTCTGGCACGGATTGTTCTGCTTTTGATGCCTATTTGGCAACCCACCGGTATGACTTGAAGCCTTCCGGAGACGAATCCGTTGCACGGTACTGTGTGCGGCGCGAAACTTTTTGGCCAAATCGCGGTCTGAGATGTTCAGGTTTACCTGATCTGATGCTTTGAGGCTTGCGATCCGTCTACAAAGTTTCTCTGTACTTTTTCAAAAACACGCCACATGGTATTTCGGGGAAAACCCAAAACTTTAGCCAGTTTTGGCCTAGACCACGAAGGGTTTACCAAATTATTACACACAATTGTTTTTCTTCTATCTTCTTCCATTTTGTAGTTCTCTGAAACACGTTCGAACTGCACCGCGAAAAAATACTTCTGCGGTTGTTATTTTTATAGGAAACACATAAGATGTCATAGTTTACCATTCTGACCACTAGGGTCGCTGTGAGAATCAAAAATGTTTGTGCCAATACTAAATGGGCCACACCTTAACGCAACATTGCAAGAAATATTGTCAATATAACTGTTAGGAACACTTTTAACAGTGTACCTTGTGATCAAAAAGTTCCGGTAATTTGAAAAAAAAAACGCATTTATTTCAATTTTTAATTGATATCTTTATTATCGCCTTCAAAGTACTCGCCATTAGAGGCAACACACATATGCCAGCGCTTTATCCAATCATCCATACATTTTTTATAGGCCGATGAATGTATGGCTTTCAGTTCTTCCAGCGAATTCTTTTTTATCGCATCAATCGATTCAAAACGCCTACCTCTGAGCGGAATTTTCAGTTTTGGGAAGAGAAAGAAGTCGCACGGGGCAAGGTCTGGTGAATATGGTGCTTGTTTGATGGTATTGGTGGAGTTCTTGGCCAAAAATTCACAAATAGTGAGCGCGGTGTGTGATGGAGCGTTATCGTGGTGTAAAATCCACGAATTATTGCGCCACAATTCTGGCCTCTTCTTTCGAATTGCCTCACGCAAACGTCTCATAACTTGTAAATAATACTCTTTGTTAACCGTTCGACCTTCTGGAAGGAATTCAGAATGGACGACACCGCGAAAATCAAAGAAAACGGTCAGTAAAACTTTAATTTTGGAGCGACTTTGTCGTGATTTTTTTGGTTTCGGCTCATCTTCGGCGCGCCATTCAGACGATTGTTGACTTGTGAGCATATCAAATTCATATACCCACGTCTTATCACCAGTTATGATGCGTTCCATGAATGTGAGATCGCTATCGTCTGCGTACTCCGCAATCATCTGTTTAGCGACCTCAACTCGATGCTGTTTTTGCAAAAAATTCAGCTCTTTTGGAACAAGTCGTGCTTCAATGCGTTTCATGCCCAGAATTTCCGTCAAAATGTGTTCGGTCGATCCAAATGAGATATCAAGGAGTGCAGCTATCTCCCGAATGCTAATTGAGCGGTTTTCCATAACTAAATTCTTCACGGAAGCGATGTTTTCATCGGTAGTTGAGGTCGATGGTCGTCCAGAACGCGGCATGTCACTCACGCTTTCACGGCCTTCTTTAAAGTCTTTGTGCCAAACAAATGTACGATTTTGCGACATAGAGTCCTCACCAAAGGCTTTTTGCAACATTCTGAGCGTTTCCGCTGCAGAAAATCCGTTTGCAACACAAAATTTCACACAAACGCGTTGTTCCAATTTTTTATCCATGGTAAAAAATCGCCGAGCGTCTATTTTTCGACTAACAAAAGTGAGTTGTCAAAACAAAACTAATGGATAATTTGCTCTCACACTTTGACAGAATATCAGAACTAGTGTTGCCATCTTACACTAAAAAGATTTTACCGAAAAAATAAAGGCGGCCTTTTTAAATTGAAAATTACCGGAACTTTTTGATCAAAATGTTTGTTTCAATACTAAATGGCCCACACCTTATGGTTGTACAATAAAACGTTTACGAAGGCCGTAAGCAAATCATTAGAATGTGACAACAATCATAGCATGTCATAAGGTTTTTATAGGAAATTCAATCGTTCTCTTGTGGCTTATTTTCTTAACCTTTTTTAATTAACATCCAGAGTGTAGGGTTTATTTAACGCTAGGTTGAACTGGTACCAACAATATGTGATATTGAAGGGTTTATTTTCAGTCAGATCTCATGAGATTTAATTATTTTTATGTAGTTGAAGAACCGATTTAAACGTTAAAGAAGATTTGACCAACAATTGACCAACATTTAAACAGCGCGGATTGATTCTCGCCTTGTTATTTAAATACTGCTTCTGGGCACAACTATTTATTAAAAAAAAATACTTTACTACTAGATTCTTTCTATTAACGTCTCTTTAAACTGTACGTCTGCTGTAGACGTTTAAGTTCATCCGAGACGGCTTTGCGAGTAGTGTATATATTGTATTGCATTGTAAAATGTTTCGTTAACTGAATAAGTTTTCCAGTAGTGAGAAGAGAAGATCACATCTTTTTTGTTATTATATGAGAACAAACAATTTTTTTGTTACGTGCAATAGTTAAGGTCATGCACTACAAATTGTTTTTTATTCTAATCATACCGTGTATGTTTTATTTAAATATTGGATTTCATGTATTGCATGTCGTGATTGTTCCAATAACAAAGAGCTAACGTAGCTAACGTTTGATCCTCGGGAATAATAGGATGCCTAAATAGGATGCTGTTTTCGTATAACATTATTTCAATTTTGAAATCATTCAAATAACATAAGCACAAGATTGTATCATCCACATTTTCCTACGGTAAACTCTGACTTGCGCACTTGCGTTGACAGCCAGAAACGTCATGTGTCGCAATTTTGTTTCCAACATTCCACCATATTTGCTTTCCCAGCATCCTTTATAACAGATCTGTCACTTTTATGACGGTGTGCGCCAGAGTTTGTCTTTTCCGGTAGAGCTTTCAGCCCTTTTCTCTCCCCTCCAAATCAAACTCTCTCTTCTCATCTCCACAAATTTGACATTTTCACTCTCGCTCTCTTCTAGCCCACGGCAGAAACGTTCGGATCCCGGTCGGTTTGTTTTCCTTTCGATTTCTCCCAATTTTCCGGAAAATTGTGCGTGTTTTCCTCTTGGTAGACGATAGTACGATATTGTAAACATTCCTTCGCTAGTGGTTCGTTTCTCACTGGAGGACACGACATTGGACGGATGGAAACGATTCTCATTCTCTTTGGCAGACATTAGGAAATTTTCTCTTTGGGCGTTCAGGTTCTGGCAGACTCCGAATCGTAGTTCAGTTTTGCAGAGATTTTCGACTTTTCCGGATGTTGAAAGAAGGACTTGCGGGCGTAATAGTTTTCTTCAAAATTGAATGGCTATTGTCAGTGGTTTGTGTGCTCTTCATGTGTTGGTGTAAATCAGTGTCATCACAAAATAGGTGGCAGTGAAGTGGAGCTATTGGTGGAAGGGCTCGAACGGCCTTCTAACATTTGGATTATTGTGGCCAAAGAAAATTAAGTGAAACGCGGGACAAAACACAGGTTAGACCATTTCTTTCACAGGACTTAAACCGGAAGTGTGTTTCTGCTGTGTAGTCAAAGCGAACGGAAGGTTAACACCCTGCTACTGAATTTTTATTTTGGGTGGAGTGAGATTTATCAAATTCTTTTTGTGTGCATGTTTCATCATCATCGATCTGTGGTTGACAGAAAGTGAGAAAAATTAGACCAGGCGCTGGGGAAGAGAGAGAAAGGATACGCAAGAGAAGAGCTTGACAGAGGACGAAAACAAGGATTCGTGCGGCGATACGCAGCATCTTCTTCAAACCCTGGACCTGTGTGTTGATTTCGAACAGGGAGAGAGGTGGAAGAGGAGTGTTTCCAAATTGTGTTTATCTAGCGGCTGTAAAGTGAATGAATGTCGTGTGTAACTTAAGTGAGGCGGAAGTTTCTAAAGAAATTGCCAGAACATCGTTATCATAAGGGCCATTTGACGCAGTTGGGGAAAATGTGTGTCTGAATGTGTTGATTTTGTGTGTGAACATCTTTGTGACAACAGTTATAGCGTTAATCGAAAATATTCGTGATTCAATCGACTGGACCATTGGGATTGTGGCAAGCTTCTTGGCTTTCTTGCATTGTCAAGTGGTGAAAGCAAAACTTTTCCATCAAATTGTTCCTTTTGTTGTGGAATCTATTGTGTTGTGCTAGGCGCTGTTCGTTCATTGGATACAACCATCATCGGAGGATTGCTGAAATTGGTTGCGCTACATGTGAGAGGTGGGTGAGCCTTATTCGTTTTTTTTTATTGAGAGTAATCGCTATTTATCTCACGTTTTCCGTAATGTTGCTTCATTTCTGGTGTGTCCATTCCACCGGGAGCAATTCAAAGTTTTGTTTTATTCGTTTACTTTTTAGCTCACAAAAAATGTTTTTACAAACTTTGCGAAAAGTTTTTCAATGGAAGTTATAGCGATAGTTCGAATGTTCTGCGCCATTTGATGACCAACGCAAAAAGTTTTGCTCGTTGTTCTGGGGGAAACGGTGTAACAAGATAATACCCCAGACAATGGAAATGCGCGTATATTAGAAGTTCTTTCTGCCAAGAATCGGCATGGCATTTATAAGAAACGGTTTGTTTTTACTATAGTGGATGATTTTATTCGACAACTAACTCGATTAGATATTTAAATAAAATTTTCCTTTGGAAAGATTTCATTTATTAAAAACAACATTTCCATGATAGAATATATTCTAGCTCCTTTACAGATATAGCAACCCACTTTAGAAAGTCTTGAGATTCAAGCCCAATTCGAGGTTAATTTTACATAAACTAAGCCACGCATGTCAACATTACCCTTATCATGTGGATAACGGTAATGCAAACACACTTACAGGTCCAAACATAAAAGTAAAATAGAAAAGGAAACTTGGATATATTGGATATGACGATGACGGTGATGACGATGATGATGATGGTGGTCCGGCCACGTACCTCCACTAAGGTTTAAGCTGGACGATTTGTATTTGAGGTAATTTAATATTGAGCAGTATAGTCAGATTTGTAAACAAAAACAAAAACAAAATCGGATCACACTGTAATTGTATTATTTTTTTTTAAATTCCTTGATTATCGAGATTTTCAGCCCTGGCCTGGTTTATCTCCCGTCGTAGTCACTCAAATACCTTTTGGGTATTTTAGTAACTTGTCTGGGGGTGAGATTCGAACTCGTGACTTTGGCGTGAGAGGTATGGATTTTAGCCTCTACGCCGAGGTTACCCCCACTATAATTGTAATTTTTTGTAGTCTCCATACGCGGAGTTACGAAATATGATGATTTTTAGAAGGAAATATTTTCTCATCACCATGAGACTCTAGAAGTGGACAGCAATTTTGCTAGAACGAAAGATAGGGCTACGGGATGTAATGTTGCACTGAAAATTAAATTTTATTTATATTACGAAGGTAGGACTAACGAATCTTTTCGTTGTTTTCTGCAACTAAACTGATATGTACTTTTTAAGAAACTACTTTTGTATCCAATGCCACACGCGCAACTGTCAAAAACATGAAGCATTTGTTGACACAGAAATAACATTCGTGCATTGAACGAAATAATACAAAAAGTTACCACGAAGAGTTCTTCAGCTTTTTTTTTTTAATTATTTCATACATAGAGTTCGATCCTGTATTTTTGGGAAGAGCTGTTATTGAATCCGTGGCTATTCTCACTAGGCCATGGTGATTTGTGAAAAGTTCTTTGATTAATGATTATGAAGTTCTTACTCTTGACAGCGCATTAATTTTTATTTTTGGATAAATCAATGAATTCCGCACACCCCAGCAGCGACACCAAAGTGTATGAGTACGATAAAAGAGAAGCAGTGATTGGCTGGTTTTTTCGAAATTCATATCGTGCGTTGTACTAATAGGTGATTTCAGATGACAATTTGTTCTATGCACAAAATCCAGATGAACATTTGTTCTATGCACAAAATCCATGTTGACGAAACGAGTGAAAGTTAATTTACGAAAATAAATTTTCAGTGCAGCCTAGCTCCTTCATTCGGGCGATGTATCAAATATGTCATAGATCTAGCGATAATCGGCTAATTCATGTTCGTATCAAGTTGATTGATTTATTTTGAAGCAGTTGAGACATTGTTCATCAATATATACTTGAGTGATATTTTCGATTTCCTTAACTTTTAAGCCACCATGGGTTCACTGGTTAAGCTGAATAAATTATCTTCATGATTTTCAAATGACCCTAACCTAAGGATATCGGATCAATTTTGCCAAATTAAGGTCATTTGAAGATGTATTGAAGATGATGATGTATTCTAGATGTAGAGAAAATAGTTGCACGTTATAAATTAGGTATTTACAGAAACATGAACAATGATTTCATAAGAATACCACAGACCCAATTTAGAACACTTAATTTCTTATGTTCCCAGTTATGGCCTTATGTAGTTATTAAGTAGAAAAATGTTTATACTGATATAGTTTTCAATGGAATTGTACGAGTATGTCTTTGTCAATTTTTGAAGGGCTTATCCAAACCAAAAGTTTAGTAAAAATATCTATATAGTAGACATTTAATGTTTTGAAATAGAATGGCCGATTGATCATATGTGAAAATCATTAAGGTGTGATAAAGTAGTTTTATTATAATTTGTTTTGAGACATTTTGGTGCTGAGTATAGAGAAAATAGCTTCAAATGGTATGTTTAAAACTATGATAGAAATAAATTTCACAAAAATTCTTTTGAACAAGAATCCTAAATGATGAGACGAAGTTGCTTCCACGAATAGGCCCAAGATGGTGCTTAGAGACCGACATTACATCGAAACTCGTCGAAAGTTTTTGACTCAACAAAATTAATTGGCTAACTTTCCATGGTTCAAATCAGCAACCATCTTAGAATGTCTTAGCAAAGTTTTAACTAGTTGAATATTGTTTCTAGCTCAATCACTTTTTGAGTTAAAATTAAAATTGTAATTAACCGCGTCATAATAGGCTAAGTCAAGGAACCTTTTCCCTTTAAAGAGAAAGTGTTGATAGTTCCGTTAGTGTACGGCAGGCTGTAAAAAATTGAATAGAAGTAGTTGAAATTGAGCGAAAATTCAACCAGATGACTCACTTTGGTTCATAGAATCTTTCAAACAACATAAACAATCAATTTGCTTAAAAAAGGAAAACAGTCATCTACACACTTAAATTCGATTTTGCTGTTCGGTAAATAAATTGACGAAACATTTCGGTAAACATAGCATCTTACCGATTTTTCGGTAAATATAAAAAATGTTACCGTAATTTTGTAACACTTTACCGAACGATCTGCAATGTTAAATTTTATTTACCGTCTACGGTAGAAAAAAATACAATCAATACGGTAAAAACAAACAATCACTGAATACGGTAAGCACTTTACCGAACAAAACGTAAAACAAACTCTGAATCACCGAAGCCCGGTAAAGTATTATTAACTGTCAAACTGTCAGCCATTTTCTATGAAGTCTCGTGGTTCCAGTGATCGGTTGTCCAGAAGGTGGTTTGGATATTGATTAATTTTAATTATTCCATGTATGTATGTGGAAAATAAACCAGCGTTAATTAGAGCTTTCATCCGGCTAGCTATAAATATTTCAAATGTGCTGATTACACGCTAAACAATCAATAGGTTCTATGTAATAATGGATTTTTATTCTAAATGATACACATGCAAAATATATTTACTGCATTGTATCCATCTACAGGTAGAAGACAACTTCACTGACCAGCATCCGATGCAGCCAACACTCATCGTTCGTAGTATTTCGTTGACTGCGCCATATGCTGGAAAGACCTCACAGTCCCGGTCGGAATAACAACAAATATAGTTTTGCTTAATATATTTATAAACCAATAACATCCGAATATTTTGGTGTTTAATGATAAACACACCAAAAAATACCGAAACGGTTCGGTACCAGACTACACAAATTACCGAACTGTACGGTATTTTTTGACAGATCATCAAATCTTCCATTACCGAATTGTACGGTAGTTTTTGACAGTGAAAATTTTTATTCTCTTTTTTCCTCTTCCTTTCCCCCCCTTCTGTCCCCTGTTACCCCCTACATTCCCCACCTCAAAAAAAAAGTAATAAAAGAAAATACTAATCATTCTTCTTATTTTCTAGTTACAGGTATTCCACTAAACAGCTCACACTCTCCATAATTCAGTTTTTGACAGTTCATTAAAAAATTTGAGTACCGAACGTTCGGTAATTGATTTAATTACCGAACAGATTACCGAACGTTCAGCTGTTGAAAGTTCGGTAAAAAATTACTGAATACTGTAAAATTTTCTAAGTGTGTATATTAGTTTTCGCGCACGTTGTTTACTATACAAAGAAGATGCTACTTAATCTTCATTAACAAAATACTAATCTAATAATCCATCATCATAATTGAGACGAGAAGTATAGTTTGTTGGTGTTGCATGGCAATTATCAAACATTTGACATTAAATTGTACAAAATGTTCGTTGTTTTAACGACAGCTTTGATGATTGAAATACATTGTCTGTTAAAATCTGTTCGTATTGTTGCAGGGGGAGGTAGCTCATCAAATCTTCCGGTCCGCCTCTGAGCATCTTGCTATTAGGTACCAGGTAGTTATCCACCGATTAATTATTAATAATATTCCGCCCACTATATCACAAAACATTGCAACTAGTTGAGCGGATTGGAGATAATGAAATCATTGGATATAGGATCAAGTTTCCCCCGGTTGGTGCTAAACCGATGAGCTTGAACATCAATAGAAGCATAGAGTTGCCACAAGGCACGAAATGCTTGTTGCAGATATTAGTTCAAGTTTATAGAGTGTAGTTAAAATAGCTTATTGAGTTTAGTTGTACACATTAAAAGCTTACGAAAAACAAATAGTCTGCGTCGAGCATAGACTGTGAACTGTTGTGTCGATGCTTTGTTACGCAACTAGAAAGAAACCCTGCTGCCACTTAATCCTACTATTCAACATCCCAGTGATTTATCTTGGAAGTGCAGAGGTTTCTCGGCTTCCAATAGAGCGAGTATCACGTCAACACATTCCTACCCTTTCCTTATATGACCTGCATTCAGGTGGGGCCAGTGCCAGTGTTGCCTTAGTTTGGGATCACCAGTTATTATACACATTGAGGATGTATGCTAGTCTCAAGCATCATCTGTTGGTTCTCTGTGTAATTTCAGCTGATCTGGCGATAACGGAGTTGCAACCCCGGGCGAGATAATTCAATTCAGCCGTCTTCCATATTTGAAAGATCGACAGGCAATTGGTGTGTAACCACTTGGTTCCAAAAATGTTAACTATCACATTGCTGGGGATCAATTCAAATAATTTTCTGGCCAACCGTTACCTCATAGAAACCTTCTCTAAGCTCTTTTGGAACGATTTCAAGAAATTCGACACCCATATTGCTAGGATTCAATTCAAACTATTTTCTGTCCATCCGTGACTTCATGAGAAACTACTCTGAACTAGCCAATCCGAATCCAAGTGAACGGATGGTCCAATAACTATGGCTAACTTTCTTCTGGAACGATTCAAAGAATTTTGAAGCCCATATTGCTAGGGTTCAATTCAAATAATTTTCATGCTCCTGAGAAATCATTCCAGAAACAAGTCACCGGATTACCATATGGCGTGGCGGGATATCAACTCATATCATGATTTATCCCTCAAAATAATGTGGAACGATCCCAATGAAAAGTTGTGTTAATGGTTGGAAATGGAAACTCAAGCATTTGTAGATACAGTTGTAGAAAAAAAAAAAGATTTATCACCGCATTGCCTTTTTGCCGAGAAGCAAGGAATTGTTTAAAAATACTTAAAAAGCAAATTTTAAGCCTACTGATTGCATAATTATTTTCACTTTTTCGGAAAAGTTTTCGTTCGTTGTACAAGAAGCAGTTAAAGGATTTCATTGGGCAAACGAACAACGCACTTTTCATCACTCTCACTGTTGTATGGAAAATTGCAAACAATGTTGTATGTTGTATGAAATATTGCAAACAATTACATTGTTAACGCTTTCTTTGGTTTGCAATTAAACGAGTGAAAATTTAACACGTCATGTTGTCAGTCAGATCGCTAGACACAAACCAAAACCTTAGTGACAAAATCTATATAGTAAAATTTCAATGTTTTGAAATGGAATGGCCGATGGATCATATATAACAATCATTTAGGTGTGATAAAGTAGTTTACTTCTAATTGGTTTTTGGAAATTTGTTGCTGAGTATAGCTATAAAGCTGCCCGAAGAGATAATAAAAATAAATTTCACGACGATTCTTTTGACCAAGAATCCTTATTGATGAGATGAAGTTGCATCCACGAATAGACCCAATATGGTGTTTATAAGGTGTGGCCCATTTAGGTATTGAAACAAAGATTTTTGATTCTTAATTATACAAAGAAGATGCTACTTAATCTACATTAACAAAATACTAATCTAATAATCCATCATCATAATTGAGACGAGAAGTATAGTTTGTTGGTGTTGCATGGCAATTATCAAACATTTGACATTAAATTGTACAAAATGTTCGTTGTTTTAACGACAGCTTTGATGACTGAAATACATTGTCTATTAAAATCTGTTCGTGTTGTTTCCGGGGGAGGTAGCTCTTCTTCAAATCTTCCGGTCCGCCTCTGAGCATCTTGCTATGAAGTACCAGGTAGTTATCCACCGATTAATTATTAATAATATTCCGCCCAATATATCACAAAACATTGCAATTAGTTGAGCGGATTGGAGATAATGATATCATTGGATATAGGATCAAGTCTCCCCCGATTGGTGCTAAACCAATGAGCTTGAACATCAATAGAAGCATAAAGTTTTCCAGACGGCACGAAATGCTTGTTGCAGATAACTGTTCAAGTTTATAGAGTGTAGTTAAAATAGTTTATAGAGTTTAGTTGTACACATTGAAAGCTTACGAAAAACAAATAGTCTGCGTCGAGCATCGACTGTGAACTGTTGTGTCGATGCTTTGTTATGCAATATTTTGGTATCGGGCATATCGCGTTTTCTATTTTTTCGGTAGTGGTCGGATTTGTAAACTATGACATCTTATGTGTTTCCTATAACAGAAGTTTTTTTTCGCAGTGCTGTTCGAACGTGGTAATACAAAATGGAATACAAAGAAAGAAGAACAATAATTGTGCGCAATCATTCGGAAAACCCTTCGTGGTCTGGGCCAAAACTTGTCAAAGTGTTGGGTTTTCCCCGAAATACCGTGTGGCGTGTTTCGAAAAGGTACAGAGAAACTTTGTCGACGGATCGCAAGCCTCAAAGCAAGCGTCGGGCAGGTACTGTCAACCGTCAATTGCGGAACAAAGTCATCAAGAACATTAAGGCAAACCCCAACATCTCAGACCGCGATTTGGCCAAAAAGTTTAGCGCCGCACGTAGTACCGTACAATGGGTTCGTCTCCGGGTAGGCTTAATACCGTGCCTGTAGACAACCAAATAGGGATCAAAAGCAGAACAATGTGGCCAGAAAACTGTATGATCAGGTGTTGACAAAATTCAATGGCTCCTCATGGATGATGAAACCTATGTAAAGGTCGATTTCAAACAGCTACTGAGACAAAAAATTTACTTGGCTACGGCTCGAGGAGATGTTTCTGCCAAATTCAAGTTTGTGTTTGCAGATAAATTTTCACGTAAATTCATGATTTGTCAAGGCATCTGTAGCTGCGGTAGGAAGACCAAGGTTTTCATCACTGATAAGACATTTAATTCAGAGCTGTACAGAACGGAATGTCTCGAAAAGCGAATATTGTCCCACAATGAACCTGTCATGTTTTGGCCAGATCTTGCAAGCGGGATTCAGTTCATACCGAAAGAACTCAACCCACCAAGCTGTCCCCAGCTCAGACCGATAGAGAGATTTTGGGCTATTATGAAGTGGGAGCTGAAGGTGAATGGCAGGGTCGTCAAAAGCACCAATGAATTGCGAACCAAGTGGAATATGATTGCCAAAACGATGGATGAGAATAATGTGCTCCGGTTGATGAAACGTATTCCGGGAAAAGTCCGCAAGTATCTTCGAAATCGAGATGATTAACTTATTTTATTTTCCCTTGAAGTTCATACAAAGGCGAACATTTGAGTTAAAACAGAATACTGTTTTGTTAATGTATATCCAAAATATGCGCAATATATGTTTCAATTCTAACTGAGCCACACCTTAGACCGGCATTACATCCATATTCGTCGAATTTTTACACGGTTCAGAACAGCAAACGTTTTATTAAGCATGTCAAAGCAACTATGTAACTAGTTGAATATTGTTTTCAGCTCAATTACTTTATGAGTGATAGTTATAATTGTAATTGACCGCTGCATATTAGGCTGAGTCAAGAGACATGTACCCTAATTTAAAGGGTTGAGTGACGCAGTAAAGATTTTCGATTCCTCCCTCCGATCGAAGCCACAGAAGCAGCATTTTTCAAGGCTAGAGTTGTTGAATTTTCTCCACCGTAGAACCGAACTAGTGACCTACCCCAAATCATTCAACTCCGCCGTTGCCAGACGTGGGAGCAACCGAAGAGAATTCCTTGGCGTGGACTAGGTCCTTACTGCGATTTCAAATCCCTAGGCTTAGTTTTTCGGTTAGAAGTATGCTATTTTATTAGAAGTTCTCTAGATTAGCAATAGCTTTACATTTAGAATAGTAAAACGTTCATTTTAAGATCCTTTACTAACTAGGTAAGCCAATTAGTTATCGCTAAGTTAAGGGTGTTCAAGTAAGTACGAATCACTAACTTTCCATCGTTGTGAAAGTGCGCACCATGTGCATTCTATGTATTTGTATTGATGTCAGCTTTACCCTCATATATAGGCTAACCGACGCGCACCGTCTCAACTTCTTGTCATTTGTTGTTTGTTTACCGCGCACGATGAAGGAGTGCCGTGACGTCGTAGTACCGGAAGACAGGCTCAGCAAGGACCGTGCGAGATCCAAGTGACCGCGTTCGACGAGGACGCCCGCTGCTGACCTGGATGTGTCGATTGGGACTACCCACACCATCATTACCGAAGGACCTGGGATACAAGCCGTACAAGAAATGCAAGGTTCCCGGGGTAACCTACCCGGGACCGGCTACAACGAAGAAGACGCTTTATAGAGCCAAACTGATACTTTCGCGGCACGCAGGTCAGGAGTTCGTGTGTTCTTATGAGAAACTCTTTGTCTTGCAACAGCCGTAGAATGTCCAAAATGATCGGCTGTGGGCGCCGACGTTGGCCAGCACCCCCTTCCCCCTCCGTTCCACATAAACATCCCGTGGTTCCGAGAGCGTCGCGTCGGTAATGGTTTTAGAAATCGTATCCAGGCCTGGGAAGCTCCCACTAGTGTTTATCGAGAAAAACGAGAAAATCAACGCCACGTACTATAAGACCGGGAGGTTCTGGAGAAGGTTGTGGCCTTGACACTTCAGGACCCCTCACAAGAAGGATCATTGCCTCCTGAAACAGGACGGAACACCAAAGGACGGCGAATATCTTCCAAGAGTGGTGTCGGAGGAATGAGACTGGATTTTCTCGATAAGACTTTGTGGCTTCTTAGCTCTATGGACTTTAATGTGGCGATCGTACATGGAGGCTATGCAGAGCAAACATCAAGTAAGCACTATGGACCAAATTTAAGAAGCTCATTTTCAAGATCAGGGAGGAGATGCCGATGTACTAGGATTCTTTTGAAAAACGTCTCAAGCTCGTCATACGGCAGAAAAGGGGGGTGCTCTCAATTAATATGTCGTAAAGGTTCTCAATAAACATTGCTTCAATAAAAATGATGATGTGATGTGATGTGATAAGAACCCACCGTCAGTGCAAGGATTACCTATGTCTGCAGGACTTCCCTCAGCAGGTTGCCCCGAGAGAATAGCCGACGTGATGGCTTCTTGTAGCAGGGTCAGCCGATCTCAGTGAGGACCTCCGGAAGACTACTGCCAAAAGGCCGCATGTCTACACATGACAAGGGACTGGCGACTCCACGAACCCTTGTTCAGTCAACAAGTCCTTTGACTGTCTTAGGCAATCCCCTCCCCCCACACACCGGTTATATTGTTGTTATAGGAACAATGCAAATTTTTACCAGAAATGATGATTTATAAAGAATGTTAAGATGCAAAATGTACCAAATTTCACGGCTTTATTGAAGCTTTTAGATTCAATTTACAAATTTACTCAAATTTTTATTTGTACAAGTGAATGTTCTCAGATATTGCAAATTTCTATTCCCAAATTTCTGTTCCCAATAAAATAGTTGTTTTAAATTTTAATAATAACTTACCATAAAAGCATACCAGTCTCTTTGTTGCATCATATATCAAATGAATAAAAGTTTCATACACAGCATGTTATTCGTATAGAACTCATATGCGCCCCGTAAGCTGATGTATGAAAATGGAAATATGAAATGGTTCAAAAACTGAAATACATATAGGGCCTGTTACTAAACCACGTGGACTGATTTTTTATAATCTCAAACCCCCCCTCCCCCCCTCGTAGACTTTTCTTCATACATTTTTTTGAAATTTTGTTCGGAACGTAGACTTTGGCCAAAAGCCCCCCCAAAAAAAAAAAGAAAAAGACTACGTGGTATATGAAAAGCCCCATACTTTGCTCGTTTTTTACAAGGGTCTCACTTTTCTCACATTAAAAATTAAGATATCAAAAAAACCAAAAAAGTTACTAATACAAATTTCAAACTTGAATGATATAAAAATGGAATTTTAATATACAAATTAAATTATTTGACCATGTTAAAAGCGACTACTGTACGTCAGTACGAGAACATAATATGCGTATGTACAAAATATATATCTGACATCCAAATCAAAATTAGATATGTATTAATATCCTTCTAGTCCTGAAAAAGCAGAAAAGATAAGATTATAAGAAATGATATTAAAAAAATCATATCATTTTAGCTACATTTTGAAGAAAGTAAATTGGAGTGTTTGAAGAGCCCAGTTTGATGATTTCTGAAATAAAGGGGTAATTTTTATCATAATAACATTAAAAAAATATTTATATACAGGGGATAGACAAAATGATCGGGACAGGCAAATTTTTGATCAACTTTGCAGTGCTCTAACTTCATGAAATATTATCCGGATTTCCAATTGTCCAAGAAGCATTCGACGGGGAATTCAATGTTATTTTATGTCTTGCGAACAAAATTGCCATTGTCACCGGATACCGGAGTTGTTCCGGGTTTCCGGAGGGGGCTATTTTAAATGTTGACTTTGCGATGAATTTTCGTACAAGATGACGTTCTCAAACATTTTTTTTTCAGTAAACACACGAAAAAACAAAACATTTTCCAACCGAATGAAAGGTCGATCACAGGAATCGGCTTTAAATCGACCGAGATAAGGCCATTTCCGTGAAACAGGTTCTGATAAAGGGTCGTGGATGCCGTTAGTTCTTTATTTTTCTCAAAACATGCTATGTCACAGCTTTTTTTCTTGTTTTTTTCCTTGTTTTTTACCACAAAGCTTATTATAAACGAAAAGTGGATCTTTGGCAATATTGGCCCCTCCCGGATTCACCGGAACGACCCCGGGGGAACCTGTAGTAGGGGTCAATTACGATTTCACTCGTTAGCATGCCGTGCAGCAGCCCTATCTTCATGATTTTTCACAAATGTGATTTTTATACACTTGAGAAGAACATTGGCTACATTGGCCCCTCCCGGAACCACCGGAACGACCCCGGGGGAACCTGTAGTAGGGGCGAATTACGATTTTACTCGAAAGCCTGCCGTGCAGCAGCTCTATCTTCATGGTTTTTCATAAATATGATTTTTATACACTTGAGAAGGAAATTGGCTACATTGGCCACTCCATGGACCACTGGAACGACCCCGGGGAAACCTGTAGTAGGGGCCAATTACGATTTTACTCGAAAGCATGCCGTGCAGCAGCTCTATCTTCATGATTTTTCATAAGTATGATTTTTATACACTTGAGAAGGCTATTGGCTACATTGGCCACTCCCTGGACCGCCGGAACGATCCTGGGGGTACCTGTAGAAGGGGCCAAGGAACTACTCCTTACTTACCCCTCTGGTTCTGGGCCGTATGCTCTTGAGCCAAATTAATGATTTTCTCTAAATCACTAAGGCCGGACTCACAATATAGATTTTTCAAAATATGATTTTTATACACTTGAGATGGACATTGGCTACATTAGCCACTCCCTGGACCTTCGGAAAGACCCCGGGGGAACCTGTGGTAGGGGCCAATTAAGATTTTACTCAGAGCATGCCGTACAGCAGCTCTATCTTCATGATTTTTCGTAAACATGGTTTCGATGGACTTGGGAAGGCCATTGGCTACATTAGCCATTCCCTGGATCGCTGGAACGGCCCTCGGGAGAACCTGTAGCAGGGGCCAGTAACGATTTGACTCCAAAATGTGAACTATAAGATTCACCTAGCTAGCCTGAACCAGCTTCCTGGTAGCTTCAAGGATCAATTTATTTAGCTTTGGTTCGGATATGCAAGAAATAATTTGATGAAGTATAGGGAAGAGTGGGTTTGAGATTAGTAGCCAGTGGGTCCTCCGTCCGCATCAAGAACGGTTTCAATCCACCTTGAGATGGAGCTGTAGAGGTTTTGGATCACGTCTACAGGTATTTTATACCACTCGTCGTTCAAAGTTTTCTCCAGTTCCTTCAAAGACGAAGGTGGTGGGAAAACATTTCGCACCCTTGCTTCCAATGTTGACCACAATGGTTCAATAATATTAATGTTCGGTGACTGAGCAGGCCACTCAAGATGACCGAAATCACTTGCGTGATCCTCATACCACTTCTTGATGGACTTCGCTGTGTGGATGGGAGCGTTGTCATCCTGGAAGACGCCGTTCCCTTCTGGGAAAATGGATCGCATCATGGGAAGCACCTAGTTGAAATTTAAAAATAATAACTCTTTGTAGTGTACATATGTCACCAACAGTTGAAATACCTGCTCATCCAATATAGTCCTGTAGTGGTCAGCCTTCATTTTGCCTTTTACAGCGACAATTGGACCAACCCCATGCCAGAAAATCGCGCCCCAGACCATTACCGATCCCTCACCATGCTTCACAGTGGGAAGCAGGCAATCTTTGTCGTACTCCTCTCCATGAGAACGCCACACGTACACCCGCCCGGTTGTTGGGAAGAGCGTGAAAGAGGATTCATCTGAATAGACTACATTCCTCCACTGGGCTTCTGTCCAAGCAGCATAGAGCTTACACCAGCGCTTCCTCTTTACTGCATTCGCTGGCTTTATAAGCGGCTTGGCAATTGCTGCCCGCCCACGCAGGTTCATTCTGTGCAGCTCCCTCCAGACAGTCCTTGTTGATACAGGTTCTTCAATTGAGTCGTTCAAGGCTGCTGTTGCTTTAAAAGCCGAAATCCTTCTATCCGCCTTAACAATCCGTTTCAACGCCCGTTGCTGTCGACTACCAAGCTTTCGTCTCCGTCCAGTACTTTTACCGGGTAAAATTTTTCCGGCCTCATACTCCGCCATGATTCGACAAACGGTGGTTTTCGAAATGCCGACTATTTTGCACGTTTCGGCAATCGAAGCTCCTGCCCCTCGCGTACCAACGATCCGGCCACGTTGAAACTCGGTAAGAATCGTAGCCATCGTGAACTGTGTTATTTCGAAAACTCGCGTAAAAATTGAGCAAAAAATTGACAATTCAGGTAGCTTGTTTACATGTTTTGTTATTTCGAAAACTCGCGTAAAATATGAGCAAAAAAATACGTGTAAAAAGGATTTGGTGTAGAACATTGCATCATGACGTCATTTGACAGTTCAGGTAGCTTGTTTACATGTTTTGTTATTTCGAAAACTCGCGAAAAAAATGAGCAAAAAAATACGTGTAAAAGGATTTGGTGTAGAACATTGCATCATGACATAATTTGACAGTTCAGTTAGCTTGTTTACATGTTTTGGAGTAAAATCTTAATTGGCACCTACTACAGGTTCCCCCAGGGTCGTTCCGGTGGTCCAGGGAGTGGCCAATGTAGCCAATAGCCTTCTCAAGTGTATAATGCCTGGGACAGACATACAACGTACAGCGTTGTACTCCTTTAGTCTGGTACGTGTTTTTTGGTACTGGATTAAAGTATTTGACAGTTCGTACAACGGTCTGCGTTGTATGTCTGTCATAAGTATAAAAATCATATTTATGAAAAATCATGAAGATAGAGCTGCTGCACGGCATGCTTTCGAGTAAAATCGTAATTGGCCCCTACTACAGGTTCCTCCGGGTTCATTCCGGTGGTTCCGGGAGGGGCCAATGTAGCCAATGTCCTTCTCAAGTGTATAAAAATCATATTTATGAAAAATCATGAAGATAGGGCTGCTGCACGGCATGCTTTCGAGTAAAATCGTAATTGGCCCCTAGTACAGGTTCCCCCGGGGTCGTTCCGGTGGTTCCGGGAGGGACCAATATTGCCAAAGATCCACTTTTTGTTTATAATAAGCTTTGTGGTAAAAAACAAGAATAAAAACAAGAAAAAAAGCTGTGACATAGCATGTTTTGAGTAAAATAATGAACTGACCGCATCCAAGACCCTTCATCAGAACCTGTTTCACGGAAATAGCCATATCTCGGTCAATTTAAGGCCGATTCCTGTGATCAACCTTTCATTCGGTTGAAAAATGTTTCGTTTTTTCGTGTGTTTACTAAAAAAAATGTTTGACAACGTCATCTTGTACGAAAATTCATCGCAAAGTCAACATTTAAAATAGCCCCTCCGAAAACACGGAACAACTCCGGTATCCGGTGGTCATGGCCAATTTTGTTACCGAGACATAAAATAACATTGAATTTCCCGTCGAATGCTTCTTGGACAATTGAAATCGGATAATATTTCATGAAGTTAGAGCACTGCAAAGTTGATCAAAAATTTGCCTGTCCCGATCATTTTGTCTATCTCCTGTATTTTCAGCTGACAGTCTTTTGTGATCATTTGACTCGTGGAGGCTTGAGGTAGAAATTGTGAGGAACAGAGGTTGGTCGCACTCTCCCTTTAAGTTGTCAACTCACCATTTGAAGCCCAACATTTCTTCAACAAAAATTGACTCAGAAAAGAATGTCTTGTATTTTCATTGGTTTAACACATTTTTAAAGTGTATTCGAAAAGGGAATGTAAATTTTATAAATTTTCGGCACCAGAGCAGCCACTGCACAATGTGTTTTCTTCTAGTGTGCTACTGTATGTACTATTGTTTTGTATCGCCTTGCTACTCACCCATCCGATGACAGACCTACCGATACCATGTTGCCACTGTCCGCGATGCGTTACGGGTGATTGGTGCAGAATTGTTCTCGCTCGATCAACTATTGGGTTCACTGTATAGTGGGATGCCTAACTATGGTACTGATTTCCAATTCATTCAATTAAAAACAGTGTAAGTTATTTTAGAACACTAAGTTGAAAGCAAAACATTAGCTCATATGCGGCAAACAATAAGGTTGAAAATATCGATAAGTTGACAGTATTTTCTATACATTACCAATACACTAATTGCATATATTGCTTTCACTATGCTAGTATATGCATCAGAAGGCTTGGAATGTGACCTCATCTAATTAAACTCCTGCTGCAGTGCTGAGCTTAACATTTATAACGTCTCTAAATTTTCTTTCTCAGTGTCTGTGAAGAAAACGTCTCTCAAATATCCAGAAATAAAGGAACCTAACCAACAAAAGCGCTATTAAATTCATCCTTCCTTCAGCCTCAACCGTTTGGAACATATTTTACCGGTTCTTGATTGCAAGGTAGGTCCGCTTAGAAAGCGCCGGACAACAGTTATTGTTTGCCATTAAAATACCGTAACGACTTCCTCAGCGTCCCCCCGCAACTGCCAGTCGTATTCTAGGTCAGGATCATTGCTTCATACAAACGATGAACCCTGGGAACCACTTTCTCTGCTTTTACTGATCTACACAAACACTATCGGTAGCACCATGACAGAGAGTACAAATATTAGTGGTTAAGCGTAAAAACCTTTCCCGACGACGACGGAATGAAGCATTTTCTTTTTATTTCCTCCGCCCACCTCCGTTCCTCGTAGACTGGCATCCCAGCTCATTAGAAAGGCCACCACCTCTCCACTCATAACAGAACGCGCCAAGCGCACTACGATGCTACTCTGGGCAATAACAGGGCGGATGCTTAGTCTCTGTCTCCTGGTGGAAAATGAAAATCATTGCTACCGTTTTTCCGCGGCCATGGCCAGGCAACGCATTACCGGCGATGGCTTTTTATTGCTGCAGGCATTTTATTATCGTTATTATTTTTATCGCTCGAATTTTCATGATGCTTCTGCTGCTGTTGCTTTCATTATTGTATGTACATTGTAGGAGGTGCCGTCTAAGCCGCACCGAATAGGTGTACATGGAAGCTTACAACGTCCTAAGGGCGCAGAGTGCAGAGAAGACACTGCGATTAACACTGCCCGGTCCGTTGGATTTCGGGGTGAGTGTGGTCACTGTATAATCGAGTTGGGAGTTTCCAGTGGCTGGTGGATGGTGCGGAGGGGGAAAACTGCATTGTACATAGCAGGATTGGTATTCGTTGATGTGGTGTTCAAACATGGCCAGTTGGTGTAGGATGATAAGATTAAGATATAAAAGCTGCAGCGGAATAATGGGATTGGGGTTCTGACCCACGATTGAACCGTTAGTGAGCTGTGGAGATTCACACGGTTACTGATCTATTATATTTTATAGTGCTATTGAACTGATATTTACAACGTTGATGCTTGGGAAAGATAACAAAAATATATATTATAAATTGATTTAGATATTCCCACATTTTATGTATCTATTGTCCTACGGTCAGTTTTCTGTTGAGCTTTTCGCGGGGGTCACGCCTGGCAAAGCAGAGTATTACGTCTTGGTTAGCATAGAAAAGAGCGAGTATTAACATAGAATCAAATTAAAATTGACGTGCAATTGATTTTACATGCCCATATTTAAGTCTCGGTTATCACCATCAACACAAAACGTTAAGAAATATCATACTGAAAAAAATCATCAATTTTGATACCCATATTACCAGGGTTTCCTCCTCCATATCGTTCATGGCCACTTGAACCCTCACGGAAACCTGTTGCGGAGGCAAATCATAAGATGGCCACAAAACGTGGAGAAATAGCCTTTTGGAGAAATTTCATGAATTTTGATACCCATATCGCTAGGGTTTCCTTCTAAATGTGTTCATGGCCATTCTAGGCCCCATGGGAACCTGTTGCAGAATGACTGTTCCAGGGAAAGGTCAGCATATAGCCTTCAATGGAATAGAGATAGTTTGTAGGCGTTATTCCAAAGATTGTGATATAGATGATAGATGATGATGATGAACCCCTACAAAGGTTTGAGCTAGACGATTTTATCTCTAAGATAATTAATTTGGTAACAATTCAAACCAGTTATGCAAAAAAAAAAAAAGGAACTGATTTCATCTACAGATATAAATTTCTTCAAAAGTATCCATTTGCTTAACAGCGACATAATCGTGAAAAGTTTTGATGTTAACCACAAAAGTTCGCAAGTATTCCCAGCGATCAGGAAATTCTGTTGAAATTCAGATCACAGAATCCAGTAAAAGGACATTATCAAAAGACAAGCCAATATCCGATCCTGCCCGCTACAGAGCCAATGCGGTTTAAACACACTAATAAACCCACCAGCTTAGTTTAGGGCTAGCCAAGAATATTCACCAGGGATGTCAAGAATGTTTCCAAACCGAAAAAAATCCTGGACCGGCATTAGTCAAACTTTTACTTTCAACCACAAAAGAATTGACGAAGAATTCCCCGACACCGCTACTATTTCATAGCACCATGTATTCAGACAACTCGCTACTATTTCATAGTACCATCTAAAGCATCAAAGGCCATTTTTTTTTAACGAATTCAAAAAGAAGTCCATCATATCTGTATACCGCACGCGAGGTTCAAACAATTGTAGACTACTTTCTTTATTTTTTTTAAACTAACAAAACATTATACAAATATCCATCACCATCACTGTGACGAACAAAATAGTGAGTATTATAGTATTGTAAACGTGAAAAAATAAAATTAAAAAAATAAAATAGCCAACTCATTATAATCCGTTTGTAAAGAACTTCGTCAGATACATTCTTCATTTTTACAAAAAAAAGCAACATAAATGTACAAGAAATGGTCTACACAAAATAATCCGTTTTATAATAGTAATACATCGTCAGGTACAATCTTCATAAATATTTGAAAAAAAAATTCGCTTGCTGCTCAGAATACAGTTTTAACATGTGAAATACATAGTCTTTTAAATTCTGAAAGTGTTGGTGCACGTTTAATGTGTCTTGGCATCGAATTGAAAACATTTATTCCTTTAAAATATAATGAGTTTTGTGAAGCACATGTCAAGAAATTCGGTGTTCTTATTTCATCCGCGTTTCTAGTATTATATCTATGA
Source organism: Aedes koreicus (assembly GCA_024533555.2). NCBI lineage: Eukaryota > Metazoa > Arthropoda > Insecta > Diptera > Culicidae > Aedes > Aedes koreicus. The sequence continues at coordinate 336,087 of JAHHFK020005689.1, read as the reverse complement.
AAATCACTTCCTCTTTCAATTCGATCACACAAATATCGAGGAAGCAAACCATTAACTACTTTAAAAATGAACACCATAGTTAAATACACAATTCTTTGCTTCACTGATAGCCATTGTAAAGCGTCTAACATAAAAGTCGAGGAAGTGAATCTGTTACATCTTAAAATCAAGCGCATTATTTTACTCTGCAAACGCTGTAACCTCAATATTTGTGTTTGGTTGGCCAAGAATAAAATGGAAAAGCAAAACTCTAAATGAGGGGAGGTGATTGATTTGTATAGCTTTTACTGCAAGTAGTTAAATCGTTTTTTAATCGGCATAGAATTCCATACTTCTTGACAATTTTCTTGATGACATTGTCAATGTGAGCGTTGAACTTTAGCTTGTCATCAATAATCACGCCAAGATATTTAATCTCCCGAACGCGATCAATTGTCTCACCATCAATAGTAACTGAGACATTCTCATTTACTCGATTCTGTGAAATGACTATAAATTTAGTTTTACTTATATTCAATTTCAATTGCTTACATTTCAACCATCTACTTAGAAAACGCAAATCTTCGTTCAAATGGGTAACGGCTTCATTTAAATCTTTAGCTGCAATGAACAACACAGTGTAATCTGCAAATAGATTAATGTCACAAAATCGTAAAACACGTCGCATGTCATTAATATACATAATAAACAAAAGGGGCCCTAATACACTTCCCTGGGGCACACCAAGGTTATTCCCCACGGGACTGGAAACAGAATCATTAAAAACAGTCCTTTGAGTTCTGTTAGACAAATAGCTTTCAAACCATCTGTATGCAGTACTAGTAATTCCAAAGCGCTTTAATGCTTTCAACAACAAGGGCCTAGAAATTGTTTCAAAAGCGCGTTTCAGATCCAAAAAAACAGCAAAAATTGTTTGTTTACTCTCTAAGTTATCTTTCCATTTTGCTAAACTTAACGCTAACTTAACTAAATTTAACGCGGTTTCACAAGAATAGCCTTCCCGGTAGCCAGATTGTTCCGAAATCAACAAAGAATTACTATTCAAATATTCTCGGAAATTCCTTTGATATTCCCAAATAGTGTCTCCATACCGGACCACAGCCACGGAAACCCGGCTTTCCGGGAACCAGATGCACTCGAATGGACATTGCTTAGAATGTCTATAAATTGAATGAGTGTTTGAATCCAACAGTGCTTTAAAATAATTAAATTGGTCGATAATTGCCTACGTTACAATCATTATTTGAATTTGGTCGAACACTTAGAGGTGTTCTTTTGTCGAACAAATAAGGGTGACCAAAGAAGGCGAAGAGCTATGAAGTGCTCTCTCTAGCACACGGCTTGAAGCACTGAGGCCAGATTTACTGAATTTCGAAATCCCGAATCACCACTACCCCTAGTGATACAATTATCAGTGCCAGACAGTAATGACTAGCAGGTGAGGCAATTTAAATTTGTATTTTTTTTTTTCATTTTGTCTTTATTTCTATGATTGCCTGATACTGATGTCAAGTCTAAGGGGTGTGCCGATCAAAATTTGGTCAACCGGTAATGTGTGTCAGTCGATCAAAGTTTTTATTAATAAGTCAAATTCATTTTCTTTTTCAAGTTCAGTTAATACAGAATACAGGAGACATTTTTTTATTCAGCTAAGCTCCCTTTTTACCGAATGCGAATTGCCGGGTCTTTCGTTTAATACCTGCCATAAGATTTTGTAACCGGCGTCGGTGGTGCAGTAGTAAGCGTGACTACTACTTGGCACCCTAGTGGGTCTGGGCTCAATCCCAGTCGACATTGGTGATTTTTCTGAGGCGAAAAAATCTGGTCACGTCTTCCTTCGGAAGGAAAGTAAAGCCGTTGGTCCTGGCTCATATTCATGAGCCGATCGGTAGGGTCCAGGTGATAGAGTCATCTTCTTTGCGTCGGTGATTGTCACCATGTGAGGAAATAGGCCGACGGAAAAAAATAAGATTTTTTGAGTCTTCTCAAGGTTCCACTTTACGATGGCCCAATATTGTTCGATTGGGCGGAGTTCTGGCGTGTTGGGAGGGTTCTTGTCCTTGGGCACCACTTGAAAGTTGTTGGCAGCATACCACTCCATGGCCTTTTTTCCGTAATAGCAAGATGGCAAATCCGGCCAAAATAGAACGGAACAATTGTGTCGCTTCAGGAAAGGCAGTAGACGTTTTTGTAGACACTCGCTCAGATAAATTTCCTGGTTGAAGGTTCCAGTCGCAATGTAAACGTTGCTCTTCGAGTCACAGGTACAGACCGCCTACCACACCAGATATTTCTTCGCGAACTTTGACAGTTTAATGTGCTTGAAAATATCTTTGCGACGCTGTGGCCTCCGGCTTTCGATTTCCCCCCGATCCATTTTGATAACTGAAGTGCTATTCTCAAAATCAAAATAAAGGCATGATTCTACACGCATACATCTTCAAAATGAGGGGTGTGCAACATGTTTTAATGCACGATGAAAGGAAATGCGTCAAGTTTATGTTGACCAAATTTTGATCGAAACACCCTTTAATTGCAATATATTGTGTAGAAACCGTGCACTGTCCTAGTAGGGCGACCATGCTATGTTGTGTTCTCACCAACCATTGGCAACGGTATGTCACCGGATAAATTTTGAGGGTTCAATTTTATAATTCTATGTTTCATCCAAATCATGTTCAGTTTAGTTCAAGATTAAATTTACGTCAAGGTAAATTTTGCACTCCAACTTTCATCATTGTCTGAAGTAAAGTCTAATGGAAATTCTTCGTGCATATTGGAATACGCCCAAGTTTTCTTCAGATCGGAATAAGTTTACAACCGCAAAACCTACCGACTACCCTTCCGGGGTTTCTTTCCATACCGGCTATGGATTCAATTTGCACCAATAATAAATTTGATTTCTCATTTCTCCCCGTTACCCTGTTTACTTTCGTTTTTCAGCGCTCAAACATCATTAGACCCTGCCGCTCAGTCGATCGGTACCCGCGCCCCACCGTGGCGGGATGAAAATTATTTGATACCGACCATCAAGTTTTTCCCCGTTGATGGTGCTGCTGCTCCGTGTGAAAAATTTATTTATAACCGAATGGCGCAATAAATTTCAAGGTGATAAATAGTCCAAAGTGAGATAAAAACAGGAAAAAGGATACGTGATGCCCAAGCCGGAAGCGCCGATGAACCACAGTTAAGCACGGAGAAAGTTATGAAAAAGCTGCACAGACCCACGACGGGGAATGCGAGCGTGAAAATTTTTCCCGTTATAATCTCGATAATCTTGATGATTTATAACCGGGACTGGAAAGTGAGACCGGGAAATTGCCAGTAGTGAGTCAGTGTGGAAGATCCTTAGGCATCAGTTGTGAGCTGACAGATTCTAACGGAAGTTCAGAAAAACGTATTCATCAGTTGAAAAAGTTTGGTGAACTTTGCGAGAGTCACTTAAACGGGTTACAGAACAGGTAAGGAGAGGGATTTAATTAAACGTCAACACTTTGTCATTGAAGCTTTTGAGCTTTTGAATGGAGGATTGAACCTGTTCGTTGAGGACTAACGGTGTGCGAGGAACATTCTAGTGAACAAACACGACCGGCTTGTAAGTCTGCCTTAACCTAAACCAGAGTGATTGTATACAGATCGAACATTCGATGGTGGCGAAGAGTGTTGGCATTTCGAGCAGACAGCCATCGATAGGATGTGCTTTTGTTGAACCATCAAAGTCTGGCTGAAAATCTAATAATACTGTTATTAAATTAATAAGTTGTGTTTTTCAAATTTTGTAAAGGCAATTTTGAACATATTCTTGCACATTTGGAAATTATGAATATAAACGAAATCTGATATGGACTCATCGCACCTTTGGCACAAGCCCAGAACATTGCAACGCTTGTAGACACACTAAAAAATAGCACAGCAGAAAAAGTATGCTGAGCGATGCACTCCTTGGGCTTGCCTCAGTTTCCTCAAATAGCCTTCAAAATTTCAATTGCATCTGTCAGTACAACATTTTTTCCCAATGACAGGTTTTGTAAAAACGCATCACACACTCACACACATTCTCACATCCCTCAACCTCCTCAATGCTATTTAAACAGTCATCGTTCTCAGGATTATTCACAAAAATCGCATTTCGTGCCAATTTCAACTTGCCAAATCAGCACAAATTTATCTAACGAACGATATTAACAACGATATCCCTGCGACGGCGTCTGGGAACAAGTTGCAGTCCGGCAAAAATGAAAACGAAAGAAGGTCAAATGTCAAGCGCGATGGAGAAAAAATATAATCGAAAAAGACACCGACAATCCGGGGACGATTGTGTCATCCCGTTTTCGGCCATTGTTTGCAATTGATTTTGACGCGAGCGGCCGGGATCTGGGATTCGATGCAACGGTCAATTTTAATTTGCCAATTTATTCCCAATTTACGCACACCATTCCACTGTGGATGGACAGGTTTTTTTTTTGTTTTTCAATAAGAACTTGGAGCATTTGGGTCAACAAATAAATGATCATTCCAATTATCTGTGTGGAGATATTTTATAGTTTTTCGTGAATCAACTCTGACAGACATGTGATTTCCAAGCTTCGGAAACCAAATTAAATTATAAATTGAATGCAAACTAAATTGCGGAAGAAGTCTGCTTTTGAATTGGGTCAGTGCCAGGCAGCTTGACGAGAAAATTGAAAATGAGAAGTTTTGACTTATGAGAAGCGACGGCCGCTCGTCAAAAAAACTCTGATATATGCCATGTTCTTTTTGGTTGTTGGTGGTTGTTTAAGAAAATTAGATGTTTTTTAGACAAATTTATTTATTTATTTATTCATGAGTCATACAGGCTCAATCACGTTAGCTTGACGAAGCCATAGGCAATGTTTATGGATAATACAAAAAAAAATGTTTTAAACAAATTCTTATTCTTTCGTGGAGGCGATTTACTGATCCCAGTTGACGTAATAATAGGTATTAGGAATGACTTTTTCCATATTTTTGGAAAGTCTCCGGATTCCAGTGACATATTGAAAATCCAAAATAAAGGAGCTGTAAGCTCAGATTCCAAAGTTTTCATAAAAACAGGAGGGACTCCATCAGGTTCCGAGCCTTTGGATGCGTCCAAATTTTTCAATGGCTCCAAAATGTCATGACCATTGATTTCATTAATGCTAATGTCAGGAGAAACTTCAGGATGGAAACCAAAGTATTCACGATCGCGATGTGGTTCTGAATATGTTGTGTAGTTTTTTTTGAAAAAAATTCGCAAATAAATTGCATATCTCTTCCGAGTTATTACCTTCACTATCATCAAGGTACATTTTAGACGGAAAATTTTCACTTTTCAGTTTGGTCTTGACATAGTAGAAAATTTTTAAGGACAGGATTTAATTTCTTGCTCAATTTTAAAATTATACTGCTCGAATGCTATACTCATCGCCAAATTAAGGCGATCGCATATTTCCTTGACTATTATTATTTCTTTATATTTTATGTGCCTTCTGTTTACGATTTTTTAAATTTCTTATTTCCTTGTTAAACCAAACCGGATTTTTTGAAGTGATTTGACGCCTTCTTCTTTTGATCGGAACTTCATCATGTATTATTTTAAACAGCATATTGTTAAATACTTCAGTTGCATTTACAACATTTTCTTCAATCCTTAACACTGTTTGCCAATCAATTATATGTAGTTTATTCCTAATGTTGTCATAATTTGCTGATTGGTAATCGAATATTTCCTCGAATTCATTGTCTACAAGTGTTTCATAGCTATGCACAAACAGAGAATACTCGACTGCAGTGTGAAATGCTTCATTTCTCCATATTGGCGATAATGATTCATTTACATAAAAGTCTTCGTAAATGTTTGTCAACAGCAAGTCCAAGTTGCAATTTTGTTGATTTTTTACATGGTTAATTTAATTTAGTCCTAAATTTGCAATTTTATTAAACATAAAATTAAATGTTTCGTTTTCTCCAAAGACTGGGAGTAAAATGTATTCGTTATCCATGTCTGGAATAAAGTCAACATTTCGTTGGTTAAAATCACCATAAATATGTAGTTTAACTTCTGGAGGTGAGCTAGACATAATTTCTTCTACAACACCGAAAAACTTATCGTATATGTCTTTACGGGCATTATTTGGAGGAAAGTAAACCGAAACAAAAATATGTGGTTCACCTGCAACTTGAACTTTTGCCCATACCTGTTCAAATTATTTAAATTTAGTTGTCACTATGATTTCAGAGTTCAGAGTGACATCTGACTTCTTTTCCGATAATTATGTTCATCCCTATAGACATTAAATCTATTACCAAAGACCTCCTCGCTTCTAACACCTTCATCCCAGCTAATTTCATTTGCAAGAATCACTGTGTAAGAAAAACTTAATATCTTTTTCTGAATTTGGTTAATCTTAGCTTGAGAGATCTTTCCGGTTTTTACTTTTTCGATGCATTCATTAAAATATGATCCGGAAACCATGGTTTACTTCCGAGAATCATTGGCTCTCCGATAGTTTCACACCGTTTTGAAGTTGAATCAAAAAGTAAACAACAAAACCTTGTAATGTGATCACTGACAAGAATTCGACATCCACTCACTTTTTATCGTAAAATAACAATTTTTAACGTGAAATCATTTCAAATTCCACTGAAACATGCTTCATTAAAAGTTTGATGATGAATTTATTAATTGATATCAGGAACAATATGAACCGAGCAAAAGTTTCAGGAGCTGGAAAAGGCTTGCACGTGACCCGTGAGAGTTTTTCTCGTTTTGGCAAGCAGTGGTTATCTAATTTCATAAATAATCTAATAAAGGACCTATGCAAAATGGCGTAAAAAAATAGTATTTTATAAGAATGCCGAAGTCATGATATGTTTATAAACAGTATTTCTGCTTAAAAATATTGAGAAAGATAAGAATACAAAGCAGCCTCGCATGCCAAAAGAAGCCCCACACGACGGTACTTACTCATGCACTGATGATTGCAGCGCAAAATAATAGACGCCTTTTGGCCAATTTTCGAAGTGTTTCAGTTACGAGATAGTACTAAGGTACTTTAAGAAAGTAAAACAACAGTTTTTCACTGGTCACCTGCATTTTATTCACCCGTCGATTGAGCTCATCCCATAATAATTCGATCGGGTTAACGTTAGGAGATTTTGGTGGCCAATCCATGATTTTAGATACATCATCCTCTTTCTTGAACTACTTCAGCTACTTCATACACAGATAGGAGGTGTGCTTGGGATCATTGTCTTGTTGAAAGATAAATCTGTAACCGATAAAACCCATGCCAGATGGACTGGAAATTCGTTGAATAATATTGTGATAGTGTTTCTTCTCAATAATTCCATCGATTTTGACCAGTTTCCCAAATAAATCGTAACTGAAACAACACCCTAACCATAACGAAGCTTCCGTCTTTTTTAATTTTGAAAAAAAAAAAAATATTTAAAAAAAAAAAAAATACAATATTTTTTTTTAAAAAAAAAAAAAAAAAAAAATAAATTAAAAAAAAAGAAAAATTTTTTTTTTATATAATTGAAAAAGAAAAAAAAAAAAAAAACAGAAAAAAAAATTATTTTTTTTTATTTATGTGTTTTTTTTTTTCCACCCCTCTTTTTTAATTCCCCACAAATGATTCATCATATTTTTAGGACACCTTAGCCCAATTTTTTTTTAATGACTGTATTCGATGAAATTTGGACTCACAAAATAGGTCACCAAAAATTTTCCTTGAGCCCGGTTCTTTTCAAACTTTTTGGAAATAAAGTACTACTAAATTGTTAAGTTTTGACATCATTGGATTATAGAACCTCTTCTCCCAACCCAAATGCCCGCACCTTTGCCTTGATCCCTTTCATCAAATTTTGGGCAATGATAGGACCGACTTGCTTACTTACTTTTAACCACACTTTCTTTAGTTCAAGTTCATTTTCTATCAGTTTTGGAGTTTTAACGAGCTTTGCCTTCATGATTGCCCAACATTTTTCAATTGGGCGAAGTTCCGGAGTGTTTGGAGGGTTGACGTCTTTTGGTACAAAAACTACATTATTATCTTTGTACCAGTCTAAGGGGCCGGGCATAGTGACAAGATGCCAAATCCGGCCAAAACAGTGTCGGGCCATCGTGAGGTCTCAAGAAGGGCAGAAGTCGTTTTTGGAACCATTCGTCCTAGTAGATGAAGGGCTGACTCATTTTGCCACATCCGCAGATCGCTTGCCAGACAAGGAATTTTTTTGGCGAATTTCGACAGTTTCTTCTTCCGTACACTCTCCGGAACGGCCAACTTAGAGGTGGCGACGTAGTGTTCCTGTCCTGGCATTTGTTTGGTGTCGGCTTTAATGTAGGTCTCATCGTCCATCACAATGCAGAACGGTTTTGTGAGCCACTCCCTGTACAGTTTTCTTGCAAGAGTTTTGTCCACCGAGTTCTGTTTATTGCTCCAGTTCGGTGCCTTCTGGACCTTGTACACATGTAATCCAGAACGTTTCATTGTTTTCTGCACAAAACAAACTGAAACTTGCGCTTTTTTTCGCAACATCCATGATCGAAATGTTGGGATAACGCTTAAATTGGTTCAATACCATCCTGGCCTTCTCCGGATTTGATGTGCCACGTTTTTGCCACTACCATTTTTCCGCTTGGTTGTCTTACGGTCCTTGAACGTTTTGATCACATGAGGTACGGTTGAATGTGCGATTCCGAGCTGTTTTCCGATCCATCGATGAGAAGCGTTTGGGTTTTCGAAGTGAGTGCTCAAAATTTGTTGGCGCACTATTTCTTCATTCGAAGCCATCACTGAAATCACTCGACCGATTTTCACGAAACTCATTACATAATTGACACAACACAATGAAATACATTCAGTTAAAATTTCAATAATTTTTAACCACACGCTTAAAAGTTACGAACAATTGCGTGTGTCCAAATTTCATCGCATACAGTCTTTCTCTTCTTTTTTTTCTCATTCTCTTCCACTTTCACACTCACCCCCCCCAAAACCCCCCAACAGCCATAAAGGGAAATAGGGGAAAATGGAGAATTTTATTTTTTATAAAATTAACTTTTCCCCCTCCCCCTGGGCGATAGGGTTGTGGTTTTGGGCCGTGCCCCGACGCCCCCACCCCCCCCCAGAGGGGGAGGGGAACACTGCTTATATAAAAACCCCCTCCGCCTCCAATAAAATATTGTGGTTGTGGAGGGGTTTTTGATTCCTCTTAGGCATAGGTCTCGTCGTGCATCAACATATATTCATCTGGTCGCTGCAAAACTCGCGAATACAATTTGCCCCTTTTTGCTGCGCGTTGCTTCTGTTCTGCACTTTGTTTGGCGATTCTCTGCTTCTTGTAGGTCTTCATGATACGTCAAATCATTCCGACGCTGATTCCCGATGTATTGGCAAAATCTCGTATAGACATTGATTTGTTCTTCCGAATTAGAGCTACCACTTTCTGATCCAGTTTAGGGTTGGAAGATCCGGGTTTTACTTGGCTACGGCTCGGGGATTCAAGTTTGGTTTGCAGATAAATTTGCACGTAAATACATGATTCAGCTAGGCATCTGTAGCTGCGGTAGGAAGACCAAGGTTCTCATCAATGATAAGACATTTAATTCTGAGCTGTACAGAACGGAATGTCTCCAAAAGCGAATATTGCCATTCTTGCATTCATTGGCCAGATCCTGCAAGCTGTCGTTACAGTAAAACAGGGCTACAGTGGTATGAAACCAATGGGATTCAGCTTATACCGAAAGAACACAACCCACCAAACTGTCCCCAGCTCAGACCGATAGAGAGATTTTGAGCTATTATGAAGAGGAAGCTTAAGGTGGATGGCAGTTTCGTCAAAAGCATCAATGAATTGAGAACCAAGTGGAATATGATTGCCAAAACGATGGATGAGAATAATGTGCGCCGGTTGATGAAACGTATTCCGGAAAAGTCCGCAATTTTCTTTGAATTCGTGATGATTAATGTTTTTTTGTATTTTCCTTTTAAGGTTCACATAAAGTCGAAAATTTGAGTTAAAACAGAATACTATTTTGTTGATGTGTATCCGAAATATGCGAAATAGTCTATGTTCCAATTCTAACTGGGCCACACCTTAAACACAAATCTGAGGTTCCCTACAGCTATTCCCACAAAAGTTGTGAAGTTGGCACAGTCAGTTTCATAATAAATTAGATTTTAGGAGGCTTGTCAGGACCCAATTAAGCAAAGTGGAGCAAAAATTTCAAAACTTGCATCAACCTAATGAAAGGTCTCTGGATTTCTATATTATTTAAAGAGCTACAAATATTGTCGATATTTAATAGCATCTCGAGAATTACAAAAAAAAACACTATGACGAAAAAATCGAAGAGATTTTGAAGAAAAAATCCATCATCGTTTTCTTACCCGATGAGATTTTTAGATGTATATTGAGGAAAGAACAGAGGACATAGTTTGCATAGTGACAAGAGGCTACATCAGGTCAAAATAGAGCTGGAAAGTCGTGACTTCTAATAAACGGCAGCAACCGTTTTTGACGACATTCTTTCTCGCACACATTCTGGTTTATAGTGCCGATAGAGACAAAACTTTTGGATTTTTGACTACAACTACATATGGTCTGCTAAACCAAATACTTCATGGGGAATTAAGATACCTTCTTTGCCCGGTAATACTCGGCAAAGGCGTTTCTTTGCATTGCGGTATAAAAAGCCAGACTTTGGAGCTGTTGACAGACTTCGAGCACATATGTTTCGTCGTTCATTATGGTAGCAGAATTTATAAGAAAAAAATGGTCTAGAGCTTTTTAGCTCTAATTTTCTTGGCATCACGGTTGGGCACCTTTTTGAATTTGTACGGCTTCATTCCATGTCTCTGCTTCACTTTTAGCATATATGTATGTTTTTCCAACTTTGTGAGCCAAAAGTCACACAGAAAGGTTGGGATTTTTCTCAAAAATGCCTGCCACCTGGGAGGGAGAAGCAGACTCAAAAAATGTGAGTGTCTAGAGGAGCCAGATTCGAGCTGTCACAAACTGTCAAGTGAAGCCAAGAGAATAACATATCAGTCAGTGAAAAGTATTGATATTGGATATAAAATATTTTCTTGCTTGAAAATACTTTGAACTAAAATATGTTCGTGTTATCATTGCTGAAAGGATAGGAAATCTGCAACTCTGTGGAGTGTAAGGCATATTTTTTTCATAAATTTGACCAATTTTTTTAATGCCTAGAGACATTTATTCTTGAACCCAAGTCATAACTATACGAGAAGAAAATCTGCAAATGTTGCTAAGCGTCTTGTTAAATGTACCGATTACTTTATAACTTGTAAAAATAAACTTGATGATTTTGATAATGAAATAAATTTTAAACTATAAATTTTATTTGAAAATTGGAAATATCTTCCCAACACCATGGGATCCCAGTAGTGAACAGCAGTTTCAGCTAGAACCAAAGATGTGAAGATAAAGTATCGATAGGTCCGATAGAACTCTGCAGGTTATGAAATTGAATAGAAGTAGTTTGAAATTGAGCGTAGGGCTTTGTTTTGGCAGTATTTCGAAGCAGACATAGACATCTTTGCCAAACATCCCACTGCGGGGTAGGTGAAGGCAGGGACAAGTCCAGAGTAAAGTGTTGCTCGAACTGTTCATCAAAAGAAGCTGATTCGGTCCCGACGGCTTCTTGATGCGCCTCAAAATCCTCATCATCTACTTCGTCTTCAGGTGGCATAAATTCGGACCCCACTGCAACACTGCAAGCGCCGGTGAAGAATAGAGAGGACGAGATTTATAGAAATCCATCATTCTATCGCTTTATAGCGGCTAGCTATCGGAAGGCAACAAAAATGCATCAATTGATGGAACATCATTTTTTATTTGCATGATTACGCTAGCGGAAACAAGCCTTTTCAAAGTAAACTTACAGAACGTTAATTATAGCAGATTATAGCACTGTTATTATAAGCAAATACCTATAAAAAAAAACTAATGTTTTCAACTAACGCGACCGAATTGCGAACCTTGTTTAATATCGGTTGTCTCACAGCCCAGCCGACAGAATTCTATCCATTTGGATCTTGAAATATTATTACTGGGCAAACGCAAAAAAAGCTTAATTCCGGATAGTTCCTGCTATTTCGGCCACCGTATTTAACTAAACACTTCATGTTGAACAACTTTGAAACGCCTGCGACAGCTTGCGACCAGCAGCAAAAAGCGAAACGATCGAAACCTAACTGATTTTTGAACGAATATTTCCCGACAGCATGAAGTCATGCGACGGTAACACATAAACATCAGAGACATGCCAAACAAAAACTACTGATTTACGCAACAGCTGTCTTGATTATTTTAGTGTGTTGAAAATTTTCATGCCCAATATCGATACTCATTCAATACATTGTATGTGTAGTATTTGTTTCTCCCTCCCAGGCTGCCACCTTCTTGTCCATTTGGCGAGAGCTTATGTTTCGGTTTGTTCCGCTTCCAACCTTCCGATCTACAGTCTAGCGATGGTCAAAAATTTTTCAAATACTAAACACGGTATATCTTGGAAGGTTTAGTTTCTGGGCAAGATCGCGTACCGACAATGTCGGATTTTGCTGAAGTTCGTACAAAATGCATTTGCATAAAGGGTGTACCGTTTAAAATCTGCACACACAAAATTCATTCTCAAAATAAGAGTTTTTATCTGATTATCACCAAATTTTCAGGAAATAAAAAGAAACAAATAAGTTTATTTTTGGCATCATTCATTTAAATTATTTCGCCTTTATATCCAAATGCGCGAACTTTGGCAAACTTCGATATTTTCTGTGTCCGGAGGTTCTTGGGAACACCACACTTATCCTTGACAGTCACATACAGGTTTCTTGGAATCTTGTTGAAGTCCGCCTTTACATATGTCTCGTCATCCATTACGCAGCAGTGTGGTTTCGTTAACTTCTGGTCGTACAACTTCCGTGCATACACTGACCGTTTCTCGTCACGGTTTGGAGACTTCTGAACCTTAAACATACTTAGTCAAGCTCGAGTTTTGGTATTCTGTACGAAAGTCTTGCTCACATGCAACTTTTTAGCCACATCTCGAACTGTGGCGTTCGGTTCGGACATTCTGACGTTAGAGCAATTTCTCTCCTCCCCCCCCTCTCTCTCTCTCTCCCTCTCTCTCTCTCTCTCCCTCTCTCTCTCTCACCCCCTCTCTCTCTCTCTCTCTCTCTCTCTCTCTCTCTCTCTCTCTCTCTCTCTCTCTGTGTGTGTGTGTTTTTTTTTTTTTTTTTTTTTAGACGGGATGGAAAATCTGCAACCAGACACCTGAAGAACTCAGGGTGTGGGGATGAGGGTGCCAACTCCTCGACCCACTAAAAACCCTCCCGTGCCTTTAGCCCTGGTCCCTCCCCGGAACCACCATAACATGTTCATTTTACCACCTCTTCCTCAATTGAAACCCGCACAAGAGGGAGGGGCACTTTGCGAACTGTACATAGTAGGCCAAGAGTCGGCTTCGAAACCCTACTCGCTAAATAAAATGTAATGTTTATATTTAGATATTTCTTCTTAAACTTTAGCTCAAACATTATGAAATCACAATCTAATTTAATAACCTAATGCGGTTCATTGTCCTGGCTCTTTGGCTTGCACCACGCTTCATTTCCGGCTATTCACTCTATCATCATCACGTTCCAGTCTTTCCAAGCTGTGGGATCCAAGTTTGATCCAATTGGGACCCGTCGGTCGTTCCCATTCCCGTCTTTCTGGTTCCCGTCGGAAATTAAGGTTAATTATATTCATAATTTCATCTCATTCTGTTTCTGATGCGCAAAATGAATCCGACTGACGTAAGCAAAAAGAAATAACATAATAACACCCCGACGCCAATGCCTACAACCTCTTGCACAGAAAGGGAAAATGGCAGCAGAAGCAAAAGAGGGTAAGGCTGAGCATGACCCAAAGCCGAACCAGCTCGGTGTGGCAGCATTGCGGCCTGAAATTGGCAATCTCTGGTGGTCAAATGAACAAGCGAAAGAAGGGACGGAATATCGATTGGTATCTGGTTCGTGCTGAAATTTTCTTTTCCTTTCTTTTTTTCGTTGTGCACACATTGAAGGTTATGTTTGGAGATGGGGATGTAATGTAATAATAAGACCAAAATGAGTGCACTTTATGGTTTCAACTTAAACCTCAAGAAAACCGGATAGAGGGACACAGAATAAACAAGTCTGGAAGGGGGAAGCAAAACTTTAATTTCCATTCGGAAACGTGATGAAACCACAAGATGGTGGACGAAAGGCATTATTTGGGACAGTGGGAAGAAGCGGGATTCTTCCTTAGTTCAGTTGGTATAGGAGTAGCTTCAAAGTAATACCATGCTGGAGAGGGCTGTGTTCAATTTCCGGTGTGATACAGGCATTTTTTTTAAATTCTTTGGGCATAGTGTATGATTGTACATACCACAAAATAAAACAAATGCAATAAAATGGTACCCGACATCGAAAGCTGTCAATTGAATTGCCAAGAAAGAAGAATGATAGTAATATGTCCCACGAAATCCCCAAATTATGGAAAAATTTGTCCGAAACATATTTCGGTTGAAATACATGCAAAGAATTTATTTTTAGCACCTTACATCCTGATTCAACTACCTTACCGAATTGCTATTTGTTTGTTAGAAACGTTAATGAAACGCAAATTGGGTTATTAGTTAGTTAACATACAACAAATTCGAATAACGATCGTTTACGTTTTTAATTCAGTAAATCCAAAATACAATCTCATTTAAAATAATGCAGAAGTATCTTTTCAGATATTCTCCATCGTAACAATAAGCAAACACTGAATTTAACACAATCTTTACTAAAGCGTTGCCCCTTCGTGCATTTGCATAGAATCACCACTAACTGACTGGTACTTGCGGTTTGTCACGCAAACGGAATTTGAATCAATTAGCGAAGAACACGGATTTGACAAGATATCTTACTGAAGGTTGTACATTTCCGTTCGTAACCTCAACGAGTGAAAGAGGAAAGTGCTTCCTTTTTTCCCTCCCGAGTTATCACGTGCGCTCCTTCTGAGAAACCGAGTTCCCCTGTTCGCTGAAGCATAACCGGAGGGCGTACATTTTCCTTCAATTGCATATTGTAGCTCAAGTAAAAATAGAAAGCCACGGAAGACGGTTCCCATCACAATTCACTCGACTAATCCTGCGGAGATTTGTGTTGAAATCGAGGAAAAATCCCAGCTGATGGTGGTCTGAAAATAACGATGATGGAGAGTGGTGGAAAATGCCATCGTGGGTCGTTGGGAATGTTTGCTTCCACGTTTCCGGGCGCTTCCTTGGGGTACTCCCAGAGTGCTTTCAAATGATGTTGTTTGCTATAAAGGAAGTGCAAACTAAAGGACATTAAGTGCAATCCTTTGCTTCTTTTGTAATTTGTAACAGCAATCGTGTTGTTCAGATATGAAGCTTTGATGGCATGAAAATTAATGTAAGGTTCATTTGCCCTTCTTGTGCTGATGTTTTACATATTACTTCGAAAACTGTACATTAAAATATAGGATTTATGTTTCCATATAAATCTAATCGCTTTGCTTGTTCTACTCGAGAACGGAAGATTGACGCCCAAGTGAGTTGGTTTGTTTTGTTTTCATTTGTTATAACTCGTAAGCTAACGTCATTATGAAAATAAACCAATTTACTTGCACTCCAATCTCTTGATTCAGCGTACACAGAAAACATGATGAATTTTAACAGACGCATGTTATTTCCCCTAGTTTGATTGCAAGCTAAAGCAAACGTAAACAACGAAGATGTTTGAATCTTTCATATGACAAACCTGATTAAGGCGATATCTGTCTTAATTGTACATGAAATATCCCATAATTTTTTGCCAAGTTTAGCATTCAATATATGTGCATTAGATAGCAGAAAAATTATATGTTTCTTTCAAACTGTGTAGTACCAGAGTGTAATAAAAATTGATTTTCACAGTTATATTTTTATTCGCTAATTTATTTAACAGGAGTCTAAGTTGTTCAATTGTGTACAAAATATTGATGGGCTTCAATGAATCATACTTGCTTTAGTTACTTTTACCATTTATAGTGTTGTGTTACTGGGCTCTAAACAACACCGATTGGGAGGTTCTGAATTATACTGGCAGTTGTGGTGTGCAAAATACTGGGCGTCTCCATAAGTGGACTGTATTTAATTCAATTTGGAATTTCTTTTGGAGTTCTATCCAACCATTTCAAGAACATTACGTCAATTCCACTCATCATACATTTTTAAGTACAGTTTACCAGTTTTATTTACAATATTATACAACATGTACATTTACTACATCACATACAATTAACCCAGAACATTCTATTCCATTGTGGCTCTGCGGGCGGGTCCGCCGACTTGGGTACCACATCGATATTCAGCCGCTCCATCTCCTTCAACGATCGCTTCGAGTAGTGGGCCGACGCCAGTTCCGGCCAGAACACCGCGTCTTTGCCCTTATGGTATTTCTTGATGAACGACGCAACTTCCGGCAGGCATTTCGTACTACAAATTTCCCCGTTCACGGCCAGTCCGGAGCGAAAGAAGAGTGGCTTTGATATTCCCTTCTCGCTGATTGTCAGCCACAGCAGCACCTTCTTGGGGAGCTTGGTGTGTGAAATGGACTTCACCTCGGAGCTCACTTCCTTCGTGGGGAAGTAAAATACGAAGTGCCCAGCCAGTCGTTGCCATCCAGGGTGAGATAGGTATCGTCGTCCATCACCACCGCCACGTCGCGATTCGCCGAGAAAATCGAGTTGACCATCTTTTTCAGCCGCTGCCGCTGCGTCATTGCCTGCAGCTCCGAAACCAGTGGACGCGACTTCCGCTTCCTAACATGTATGTTCATGTTCGCCACGTACTTTTCACTGTTTGGCCGGTTGAACCGACCTCCTGGCCAAGCGCACGCAGCGATGTAGCCACTTTTTCCTCGGTCTTCCTCAGGGTCGCTTAGGGTCGTCGGCCGTCCGGAATCGGACTTTCTTTTGATGCTCTGATTATTGTCTAATAGTGCCAAGATGTTGTAGATGCCGGAGCGGGCGTATCCAGCATTTAAAAAGTGCCGCACGATGTCCGCTTTCGACGCGGCGGGGTGCCGTTCTTTGAACGCGCACACTTTTGAACGGAGTTGCTTCACAGTTTTGCCATCACGGTTAGAGTTCAATTGATAGAGCTGTCAAATGTTGTCTGCTGACTCATGGGTTACTATAATTATTGCAGCATGAGTATTTTTGTCAGTGCGTGTGAAGGTAAACCTATGAAAAATCGGCAACTTTTGTCCATTTTTTTCAATGCAAACTATATAAATCAATTCCCGTTTTGATGAATGCAACTCCGAATAAAATATCGTACCGCTGAGTCATGGAATCATGACCCTCATTAATGCGTCATAACTGAAATTCCAAAAATCATGAACCGAAACAAACGCATCTATGAACTCGATTCATGGTCGCTCTATAAGCGTAACCACGGCAGGACCCGACTGGGCAGCAGTGTAACGCAAAATTGTCAACCTGTCAAAAGTTTTCATCAATTCAACCGAAGCGTGCCTACCGGTCGGTCGTGATTTACAGGTAAGGTTTTAAAAACCAGAAAAATGTTTGAAAAAAACTAATTTGTGCTTAATTATAGTGTAGAAACATCGACAGCGCAGCTAACCGCGTTGTCGCAGCAGCAACAGCTGCAACAGTACACAGAAGCAGTAAACTTTTGCAAATATACCTGTTTAAAATACCAGCATCGATCGTTGAGCTACCAAAAAGCACACGAG
Organism: Aedes koreicus; assembly: GCA_024533555.2. Taxonomy (NCBI): domain Eukaryota; kingdom Metazoa; phylum Arthropoda; class Insecta; order Diptera; family Culicidae; genus Aedes; species Aedes koreicus. The sequence goes on along the minus strand of JAHHFK020005689.1, from coordinate 318,277 downwards.
ATTTGCTGAAGTCGATTGATTGCTTGATTGAATGTTAATCTTTTTCCTCATTTTCTTTGTTCTCATGCCATTTCCGAAACATACATAAATGAAACAAAAAGAAAAACTATTGAATGAATTAACTTATGAAATACCGGAAAGAATCCGTTTTTGCTCATATTCATAAATATGTTCTATGTTACCATGAACTCGCTTCATGGCACCTATGTGGAATCGTGAATAATGTTCATGTGTTAATGATTTTTTTGGTAGTTCCAAATTAAATGCTTCATGATTTCATTTCATGAATCAACCTGCCCGCTTTCGTCACTAAAATTGGAATCATAAATGACAGGTGCCAATAATCATGAATAGTAGTGCATGTTTTCATGAATTTAATTTATGATTACTAATCAGATGCTTCATGATTTCATGAAGCAAGTTGCCACTTTTCTTCATCAAAAATCACAAACATATCACCAAAGTGGCGTTACGTTGGATCATAACAAGCTGATTCATGATTTCATGACCCTTATTCATGGTATATATTCATAACATGAAAATATACGTTTCTAATGATATCATGAACCAGCTTCAAGCACCAGATTTTTTCCCGTGCAGATTGTTCACTATCTAACAACCAGATGATCCCTGCTGTGGCGTCATCGATAACGATCGCCTGTGATCGATGTCGCTATCGGTCGAAGTAGTAGAGAGAATAGCTCGTTTCGGTGGAACGATCGTTGCTGAGAAAACCATCTCGTTTGGCAGTGGCAAAGCGAGAGTTGGGTGATGTTACTCCCGATCAGATAGGTTGACTAATATACTGCCGAGAAACGTATATCAGTCCCATGTGGATAGGAAAGCAAGCAAAGATGGGACTGATATGCGTTTCACGGCAGTTAACATATCCACAGTAGAGAACCGCTCGAAGTATTTGAATTTTACTTGGATTTCTGAACTTCTAGAAATATTAAAAGAATCCATTAACTACCAAAATATCTCTGGATATGCTTGAAGATCTTAAGACCTCAACTCCAGGGAAATTTTAGATGGGAAAGTACATTCTTGTAACCCAAAATATCATTTTACTTAGATTATTTTTACTCTAAGAACGTAAATCAATTCCATAAACTAAACCGATCGTATTAAAACTTTCAGAGAATAAAACAAAACATATCATTTAAATTTCTCCACGTTTGCTTTATTCAATTTCATTATCATACCCCAAATGCTCGAACCTTCCTCTAAACACTACTCATAAGATCTTGGAGTTACAACGTTTAGACAGATTGTTTTTTGTATCGAAATCCATTTTTTTAATCATATAATCATCTAATTTCATAATTTCACTTAAGCCATTTCTGAAGTGGCTGCTTCATGATGGCCCTCTACTTCTCAATTGGCCGCAGTTCCGGATGCGTTTAAGATGCTTCAGCACAAAGTTGCCCCCTTTAGGCTTGTACCACTCCAGAACATCTTTCAAGTAATGACATGAGGCTAACTCTTGCCAGAAAAGCGTAGAACCATCGTGTGACCTCAGAAGTGGAAGTAGACGCTTTTGTCCGCCCTGGTTGTCACGTATGGGGTTCTCCGCTTTCCACACAAATTACTTGCCAAATCATGTATTTGTTTGGCAAAATTTGACATCTTCTGCTTCCTAACGTCCTCAAGAACATCGAACTTATGATGAGCACTAAACAACAGGTGCCCCGGAAGTTGCCGGAAGTCTGCTTTTACATAAGTCATCCATAACGAGACAACGCGGTTTGGTCAACAGCTGGGTGTAGAGCTCCCGTGAACGTGATTTACCCACCGTATTCTGTCGTTCATTGCAATTCGGTGCCTTTTGGACTTTGTACGTGTGTAATCTTTCACGTTTTTTCCCATCTTGTCCGAAAGTTTTGTTCAAATGCAGTTTCTTCGCCACATCTCGAACAGAACTGTTTGGATTCAAGTCTACGTTTGTCGACAATAGGGGAGGGGGGGTTTATCAAAAGTATACGTAGACCTCTGTTTTTTTCCTCTCCACAAAACGGATATACGTTATATACGAAGGATTAAAACAATTGTTAAGACCTTGCGTATTATCCTCGAGCATCTTCAGAATCCATTTCTGAGCCAAGTATACTCGAGCCCTCATGGCTTGAATGGAGTATGACAACGTACTTGTTTTGCCAAAGTAAGTTTTATTGCAATTGTAAACCAATCTGAGTCATGAAATCTGCGCTTATTGGTAAGCTTTCTCAATACATAGCCTGCAGGTTTATGCTTACAATCCAAAACGTGCTAAGAGAAAATATTGTTGATAACTCTACACAGTGCAAAAGTACCTAATATTGAGTTCAATTCACCCAGGTTGACACTCTTCAAGCGATTTTCATTCCTCGTGTCATTCACATTACTGACAATCGGGTTATGTTCGATAATGCGGGTAACTTTGATAGCGCATGGGGACTATACAAATAGTTTATTATTTCACAGCTCTTCTGCATACAATTCTACTATTAGGAAGCCTTAGTACCAGATGGAATAAACAATTATGTTCATAGCCATACGCACTATCAAAATAACCCACATTATTCAAGATATTCCATGATGTTAAAAACACTCAGTGAGTTGAACACTCATTGTTTAATCCCAACCTTTCGATACGCGTGCACAATTTGCCGAAAGTGCAACCAAGCAAGGTTTTCTCACGTGTGTTGTGATTTTTTACACCAGCGCGTTGCCAAGAAGGTTAAGATGAATAAGAAACGAGTCCTCATTTAGCCGCCAAATTTGATGATAGACTCTATCATTTTCCAAGGCACACGACTCAAGAACTACTGCGATTCCGCGATGGAGATTGTTTACTAATGAAGCATAACATTCCGTTCACCCTACAACTTATATTACGTGATATAGACTATCTTGATATTAGCATCTATACATCTAGTTTTCACTGAAAATAATGGGCATGGCATTTGATGTCAAGATACTCTATAGGGTAGGGAACGGCTTAATCAGGGGTCACTATTTTAATCAGTTGTTAGGAAATAGGTCTATAACTCCTACATTTTCCAAATCATTTCCTTTTTAATGATACAATCATAAGCTTTATCTATTGGGCCAATGATTCGATGTATGAATCATGATTGATTACCAATTTATTACTGTCATTTTGAAGATTTAAAATAAATCATCTAGAAACCATCAGTTTCTGACCTGCTGAAGAAGTTCGCTCAAATTTTGCCTTTGTGTATTTTGCATTTGCATCGCGTGTACCGGAGAGCATGTCTTCATCAGCTCTCTCCGCTCTCTCCCACAACTAGGCTTGTTGCCAGAATGTGATGTTGAACATTGAGTTCAATTTATTACATGTTTAGACAATCTTAAATCGCTATTTATTTCATGTGTCTTCCAGTCATTGGACGTTGATCTATGCTTAGGATTATATTGTCCATCATCTGGCACTATCATTTGCAATAAAAAATATGTTTTGGAGCTGTCCAATAGTACCCAACGATAAATAATGCTTCGCTGTTGAGCGGCAGCTATGGCATCACTGTTGCTTTTGAGAGAGCCCATGTTTCCTCTCTTCTTTGTTAACCATGGGTATAGCGCACCGGTAATGCAACGTGAAGCCTGCTGTCTCTTGCATTTGTTTATTTTTAAACGAAGCATCCCGTTTGTCGTCACAGTCGCTTTGGTTAACATTTGCGTGAGAGTAAATGAAATAAGAAATACACATTGCCAATCTAAAGATCAATGACAAACTAAAAGTTTGGTCGTGGACGTCTGTCCTGCTAGGAGACGAGTTTGTGGTCGTAGCAATCGACATGTTTTGATTGATTGTTTTCGAGAGCGGATTGGTAAAACGAAGGAGCGGGTTGAGGAAATTGACGTTTGCAGCAAATCGTCAACTGGCCTATTTCATTTCGCCTTCGCACACATGCACACAATCGCACTCATACAATATTGTTAGTTTATGTACAGATTGAGGAGCTGAAGAAAACATTTTTTAATCAGAAAGCAATCCGCATGCGTTTAAGAAGTCCCTGCAATTGGGAACTTTATTCCATGGCAATGAAATTTTCTGAGCCTAATGCTCGTTGCTGAAGGTATGTTCCGATAGACCAGACGTAAGCATTGGGATTAATGTCTAAATATTGGAAGTTCTAATTATAGATTACATACAGCTTCACCAAATGTCTCAGGGGCTGACTAAACTGCTTAAAACCCGTCCCGTACCCTATCACGCAATGTAGTTTGTAATGTGAACGGGGTTTAATGCTTCATGCTAAAATTACTGTCTCAAACAATCTTTAAGATCGGAAAAAAGAGACAACAAGAGACAGGATCTTAAGCGTGTTGGTTGTGTTTCTCTTTTAGTTTTTTACAACATCAAGAGAGCGTATGCAAGGCACCAACTCAATAGTAAGTTCATGCTGTCAACCATTGAGTATTTTCATTTATACGTGAATGAAATGTCATTTTATAGTTGACATGATCTCATTTGACATACGTCTAGTAAAGGGGTTAAGTTATATCCGGTTGTGGTTACCTGTCAAATGCTGAAATTACTGAAAACGACGCGTTGCTATAGCGCAGAGTGGGACAAAGCAGAAAACACATGAAGAGGCCTGAGGAACGTCAACTTGCTTTGGAAAACGTTCAAGAAGATAAACTAAACTTGCCTTCTAAGGTAAAAGCAAATCATTTATACGTGAATGAAATGTCATTTTATAGTTGACATGATCTCATTTGACATACGTCTAGTAAAGGGGTTAAGTTATATCCGGTTGTGGTTACCTGTCAAATGCTGAAATTACTGAAAACGACGCGTTGCTATAGCGCAGAGTGGGACAAAGCAGAAAACACATGAAGAGGCCTGAGGAACGTCAACTTGCTTTGGAAAACGTTCAAGAAGATAAACTAAACTTGCCTTCTAAGGTAAAAGCAAAAGTGGCCGCATATGCTCTGATTGTGGACTGTATTTTCGACAAAAGTGAATGCAGATTGTCACCGCATCCACAAGGCAGATATTTCGTCTAAGACAATAAGGCCACTCAAGATTCTGCAGCAACGCCAGGAAAAAATCTTTCTGAGGTCGACGTGAACGGAGCTACGGAAGTTCTCTGGATAGAATCACGTTTCGTCGAAATCATTGTACTTGACATCCAAGAAACAATCCCACCATAACTTTCACTGATGGACTTTAATAACTGGTTTGAGCATCTTTAGCATTTGCATAATTGATTGTTTTTTTTTTGTTTTGTTAGTTTAATGAAATGACATAAAAATGAATAAGTAAATTACCTGATTGTTGAGTTTTATTTCATAATTCGTTCAATGTTTGTTAGGTTTCATATTTCGTCAATCATTTCATAATTTTTTCGCACTTTTCCCTTGACTTGTATCATAAGGTTTTACGCAAAAGTGGGGCCTACTTTTTTTAATACTTTTACCCACTGTTTCATCAAAGCCAGCTCGTTCTCGTATATTTAAAGTGTTATGATGGCCCAAAACTCTTTTCAATCAGACGATGTTCTAGCGAGTTCGGTGGGTTGAAGTATTTTGGTACAAACAGCATTGTAATCTCTGTACCAGTATAACAGCTTTTCGCCTCGTTGAGGACACAGGCAGAGCAGCAGGCGCTTTTGGAGGCACTCGTCTCGGTAGATTTGTCCATTCATGTTACTCGTCGTGATGTATGGATAGTTCATCCCTCCACACCCACAGATGGCCTGCCAAACCAAGAATATTTTGGCGAATTTGCCCCCCTTTTTCTTTCTTACCACCTCTGGACCAGCCAATCAAGATAAGGCAACATAAAACTCCTACCCCGGCAATTGCCTTGTGTCTGCCTTGAAGCATCGTCGTTCATCATGAAGAACCTCGGTTTCGTCAGCCACTCTCGGTACAACTTCCTGGCGCAAGTTTTGGCTACCATGTTTTGTTTGTCGTTCTGGTTTGGTGCTTTCTTGACCTTGTAGGTGTGAAGGCCGGAACGATTGAGCGTTTTTTCAACAAACCAGATGGAAACATCCACCTTTTCGCCGCACCGTGAATCGGAAGGTTCGATCAACGCTTGAATAGATTCAGAATCATCCCTGCCTTCTCTGAAATTAACTGTCCTTGGTTTTCTGCCGCTTAACCGCCGCTGGGTCGTCTGGGGTTACCTGAATGACTCCGTGTTTTCCCTGTTTGTTCTGATGCTATCTCAATGACCACTTGACAGATTGTGATTGCATTTTACCAATGTAAAAATTACGCTCATAGCAGTCAAAATTTCATAAAATTTTAGGGACACACCAAAAAATTACAAGCTTATCAATGTGTCTCACTTTTCTTCTTCTCCACATCACTGAACCTTTTCTTCACCGCCAGATTAACTCACAGCTTCTGTTTATTCCAGTATGGTACTGTTTTCTACGTCAGTAGCATCCGCATCAGCTCTAACCGTTCGCCTCAGACCAGTTTCTTGAGTTCCCCTCCATTCTTTACTCACCCGACATTCAACAGTGACTTGCCATTCTGATCGCCTGATATCCGGCTGACCTTGCTTGGTCGCATACCTCCAAGCATAGCCACAGTAGTTGATGTGTCCATTTCTATGTTATCATAGATCTCGTTTTACCAAATGTCCTGAATACGGGGGCCATTAACGAGCTGTAGTTCACTGACCCAGAAGTGTATACAAAAAAAAATCAGGAATCCGGTGCTCCTTTTCGTCATTTCGCGTAATCTTTTCGTATTCGACTTTTCTCAGTGATAACTCATCCTTGGAGGGTGTGAGGGGTAGGTTACTAAGAGACCCTGCACATCTTCTACTGGTGCATGCTCCTGTGCTTGCTGGCTGCCCTGACTCTGTGGCATGTTGTTGCTACGGCCCTGTTTATTTTGATTTACGGGCAAACCGATTGTTTGACAAGGTTGGTCCTGCGATTCTGGCTGGATAATATCTTCAAGTTTGCAGGCACCCTGACGACCCAAATCCAGTGGTTCATCACGGTCTTTACTACTTTGCATAGTCCTCAATGGTGAAGCTAGCCTACATTGGCAGAGAGCTCCACAATGAAAGAATGTCTCCCTAAACCTACAACGTTAAGCGTTGTTCTTCTACGTTAAATTCGAACTACTTAGCCTAGTCCCCAACGGTGGATCTAGCGTACTCATATCGCGGCCCGATGCTCTCTGGTCTTCACACCATTTCTGCTGCAACGATGACATGATCTGCGTTATCGCTCTGTTCACTGCATGCCACGTATTCTCATGTTGGCACATTTCCTGCATGATATTGTACTGTAAAGTTAGTGCTGTTTATCTGTTGTGGTGTCGCAATGGGAAAATTGTTCATTTGAGAAGGATTTTGTCGGCCAAGACTGTTCCTGAGCGCCACTATGCTAGCAGGATTAAAAATATGAGTCTTTTCCTTCTAGAAAGCTGGATAACTTCTCCAAATTAGTTTGAACAAGTGGTTATTCGACACCGATGTTTGTTGGGACGGTCGTGACATGCTAACCTCACAGTCACCCTCGTGAAACACTTGCTCCTGACCTATGGACCGGCGTTGTTGGACTCCTGATCTTCTCTCCATTTGCGGTGTGGCTCTGATAACTTAGATCTGGTTTGCAATTTTCACCTTTTCCATAAGTCACTTAGCTGCCGGCGTCGGTGGTGTAGTGGTAAGCGTGACTGCTACTTGATACCCCAGTGGGTCTGGGTTTAATCCCAGTCGACGTCGGTGGTTTTTCTGAGGCGAAAAAATCTGGTCACGTCTTCCTTCGGAAGGGAAGTAAAGCCGTTGGTCCCGGCTCATATTCATGAGTCGTTAGGTAGGGTCTAGGTGGTGGAGTCGTCTTCCTGTCGTCGATGATTGTCACCATGTGAGGAAATAGGCCGACGGAAAATTAAGAAAAAAAAAATAAGTCGCTTAGCTCCTACTTGTTTCCTGAGCCATTTAGCTCAAACCCTCGACACAATCACTGACGAAGAGTTCCCCAAAATGGGAAATTCCTCCGATACTGGGCCACACTGAGCCATTTAGCTTCTACTTCCGCAGCAGGTGACTCGTTTAGTCTATGGCGGCGGATCAGCCCAACACCAACGGAGCGTTTCTGGGCGGTGGACCATCCCCCGAGACAGATTATTCGGTGTTTCATTCAACCGCTCGCTTGATCTTCACCCCATTTTCGCCGCAAAGCCGACACATTTTGTATAATGGCTCCATTAATCGCGTTGCACGTACTTCCATCGCGACACAATTTGTCTGCGCTGTTACGCAGTACTCTATTACAGGGCATAGCGCATTGTCTATTGTTTAAGTAATTTTTTTGACCGGAGGCGCGAGTGATCGAGTGAGCAAAGAACAAAGAGCAGAGAGAAGAATATAATTACTATAGATTATTATAAAATCATATATAATTTACGCTACATGGTTATATTACAACCATTTGTTGTAGTAGGATGTTGTCCATCTGGTATGTTAAAATCCATACTAAATTCCAATGATTAGACTCGGAAAAGTTGATTCTCTAGTTGACTTCAATAAGTGTGGAACAATAATGAATCAGAGACCGTTACAACTTAATCCAATGAATAAAAACATTGAATAATTGGTCAAAAAGGCAAGCTATCGATCAAGAAGATGTAGGTAAAAACTATTCGCAACAAGGAGTTCACATATCTACTTTTACATAAAATTCTCTGCACTCAGGTGCTCTGATGGTCCCTCTCGTATCCCGATTACATGAATTTAAACGTAAGAGAATATAATGTTTATATGTACACAATATATCTGACATTCACTGGTTTGTTACTGAATAGAACAATTATGAATATTCAAATTTGCTAATAGTATTAATAATATTTCTTAATTATGTATTAAAATCTAGCTATTATAGACCAACAGGAATGTAGTTTATAATTATTTTTTTGAAGGCTTCTAGTTCCACGCTGAATAGCGTTGAAACCGCTATGATAAGCCTTGGATCTTGGAAATAATAGACTTGTATTCTAGAATCTGTAGAAATCTCAACTGTAATAGGACTGACACCGGAAAAAAATCCACTTATCGTCATAAAAAAAAACACAGACACACACAGATAAAGATTTTTCTTATGTTTTATTTCAGGACTGAGTTATTCTCAATTACCGTGCACGAGAGCAGCTTGAACGAGGGAATACATTGTAAGCAATTTGTGCGTCCCGTTGGTAACGAGAAATTGATTCAATTTATCATTTGTCTCTTTCTATTTGTTTTGAAACCAAGTATCTTAATGATGCTCCATTACACCTAGAGAAACATTCTATTCATTCATCACAATTAAGTTCTAACATTGTTTTACACTAGCAGAAATGAGTTCTACTGACGACGCCGTAGAATTCGTCTGAAGACACAATTTAGGTGACAACCGAGAGGCTATCAATTTATGACCCATGTTTCCAACGTCGTCGTCGTCGTTGCCATCCTTTCCATTCATCCATTCGAATGAACAGCTGATGCTTACTCTGGGTACAAGGAATTTGCTTCAAAAGGACTGCCACCGCAGTGAAAGAACCCTTTTGTGGCAAATATCTTACTTTGCTTGAAAAAATTACCACTTCCCATCAACTCGTCATAGTGGTAGAAAAAAGAACATTTTCCAACCCAACAACAAACATGAATCACACCAAACGAAAAACATCCTTTCATCGTCGCTTTATGAAGCACTTTGTTACAGACATACGTAGGAATCCGACGTCTTTCTGAGGTTATGGTGGCATGGCTGGGTCCAATGTAACTTACACTGCTGCTACACAAACTTGGCAGCAGAAGTAAGTTGGGGATTTAGTTGAGAGGATTGCCGCAGAATTTCTGACGCGGAATGCCATTTGTGTTTTTCTGACTTTCCTTCGGACGCGCTCCGGCCGTGTCGTGTCGTATGTCTATGTGTGTGTGTACGCGCACATGAAAAACACAAGAACTGGGAAAGCTAATCTTGAAAAGTTGAAGCATAAAACACACATATCTCGCAAACTACCGGCTGCCTTAGTCGGGTAGCAGCAAAAGCGTTCGAAGGATAGTTTGATACCATGGAGGACTTGGTGCAGCATCTGGGTTACGTCACTGGCGCCATGTAATATGACTTGGGCTAGGTTGTGCATTATGGTTACAACCTATCAACGTGTGCGAAGGATGCCACCCTCTGACAGTCGACGCTTTTTGCCAACCAGCGACCTCATTGTGTGTCTGGGTTTGTATGCTTGCGAGTGTGCTTTGTTGTTCATGCATATTTATGTGGGCATAACCCGAGACGTTGTTGTAGCATAATCGACAGTATCCGTTTCACTCGGGGAACCTTGGGGATGGATCGCCAAATTGCTGTTTATAGCGATGCTCAAGGTTTACTTATCGTGCCATGGGAGAACAGATTTTTGGCACGATTTAGTGAAATATTAGTAAGGTGAAGCAAGAATTAAAGTCTGTTCTATTCCCACATTGCCGTTGATTGAATTGGTTCTGTGCAAGTCAATAAGTAATTGATTTTGTTTTTCAGAATATTGAACTCACTTGCGTTGTACTTACCTGATTGGATTGCTCATTGAACACTGTAATGCAGTGAATAATACAGAATATATTTTAAATCATTCAGCTGACATAACAGCATTTTGCATTGATTCACTGAAGCCAACTTGGTCCCGGTTTTATCGACGAAAGAACCGATAAATGCATTTAACTGGAAATCGAAATTTTTACCTCGATGGATGTTCAGTTCGGCGGAAATTCTCTTGGATAATGTTAAAAGCAGGAATTATTCGTTTTTGTTGTATTTTCAAGCTTTGTTCATAGGGAACCAGTAACTAGCAACGTAGTGGTGCCATTACCCACCCCTGTCTTACCTAGCTGCTCTCCACCGGTAAGCTTGATGGTTGTCTCTACCCCTGAACAGACTGTCAAACATACACCGCTCTATACCACTACTATCACGGTTCTTCGGCACTTGCCTTACCTTACCAATCAGACTAAGGCCGACGTGGCCTCTGCTGTACACAGAAGTTGTTTCCATTGTAATCGGTCCATGGCTGTACCTCACCAGCCTCGCTGTCTGCGGAGGGTCCACAGGTCGCCTTCTACTTGATCGATCCACCTTGCTCGTTGTGCGCCTCTTCTTCTTGTACCTGTCGGTTCGTTTTCGAGAACATTTTTCACAGGCTGTCGTCCGACATTCTTACGACATGCCCAGCCCAGCGTAGTCGACCGATTTTTACGATGTGTACGATGGAAGGTTCTCCCAGCAACTGGTGCAATTCGTGGTTCATTCGCCTCCTCCACGTTCCGTCTTCCATCTGCACTCCACCGTAGATCGCACGCAGCACCTTCCGTTCAGAGACACCAAAGGCGCGTTGGTCCTCCACTATCAATATCCATGTTTCGTGGCCGTAGAGAACTTCCGGTCTAATTAATGTCTTGTAGATGTTCAACTTTGTAGTTCGGTGAATTTTGTTCGATCTTAGCATCCTTCGGAGTACAAATTAGGCACGATTGCCAGCCATAATGCGCCTTTGTATTTCTCTGCTGGTGTCGTTATCGGCGGTCATCAATCAGCCCAGGTACACGAATTCGTCTACTACCTCGATTTCATCACCGTCGATTTGAACTCGTGCTAGGAGGCTAACATTGTCTTCTCGTGAGCCTCTTCTCTTCATATATTTTGTTTTCAACGCATTAATCACAAGCCCAATCCTACCAGTTTCAGCCTTAAGTCTGATGTACGTTTCCGCCATCGTCTCAAAGTGACGTGCTACGATATCAACGTCGTCGGCGAAGCCAAATAGTTGGACAGACTTCGTGAAGATTCCTGAAGATCGTGCCACTCGTGTCTATCTCAGCTTTTCAAATCACACCCTCCAGTGCAATGTTAAACAGCAAACACAACAATCCATTACCTTGCCGTAACCCTCTCCGAGATTCGAAGGGACTCGAGAGTGTCCCTGATACTCGGAAGACACACATCACTCGATCCATCGTTGCTTTGATAAACCGCGTCAGTTTTTCCTGAAATCCGTAGTCGTCAAGCTGATTTCAAGTTCCGCTATTTTGCTGCAACGATTTAACGTACCGTTACATACCGTTGTTTTTATTCCGCTGGGGTGCCATCTGTTTGTCAGTGATTGTACTATTCATCAGTTAGAGCATCTTCACAAGCTATCAGGCTACGATTTTCATTATGCTTAGCGTGAGTGAGAGTCGCGCAAATGAGCTCACCGAGCGGGCTGTAGTCAAGTGCGGTGAATTCTGCTTGGCTCAGTGCTTGAAGATGGATAGCACCACAAGTACGAAGGTTTCAAGCAACATTATTCTGTTCTGGATGTGTAATGCTTGCAGTAAAATGACGGACAGTGCGTGATTCAGGAATGCCATGGTTTCAACGAATGCCGCCATATCTCAAAACTTTGAAAAACTGAAGAATGCGATCCACCGCAGCGTGTTGGATGAAATATGGCTTGAAATTAGCACAAACTTCAAGGAATTGACTCTATCAAAACCGAAAACTCCAGTTCCTGTTCCAAGTATCACGTTTTTCGGGTCTTCTAAGGCGGTAGAACGACGGTACATTTGAACCGACTCCGAAAAGGACATTGTCACTCCGTCGTGGAACTGACTCTTCAGGGCAATCTGCTACTCTTTGTGCCACAGTAGACATCATGTTTTGGTTGTATCTATCCGACATATCCGTTGAAGCTCCTGATGATTGTATTACAAAGTTAGTATCACAACGGTTAGACGCCAATGATTTGAAGATTGTGAAGTTGGTTCCGAAAGGAAGGGATGTGCTTTTTTAATTTTGTATCATACAAAGTAGAAATGCCAATACAACTGAAGGAGAAGGCTTTGCGGGATACCACTTGGCCCAGTGAGATCTTGTTCAGAGAGTTTGAGGAAAGGAGCATTCAGAGAAAGGTTTTTTTTTGGAAACCAGCCGTCCTAACAATACCCGAGACAGGATCCAACATCCCGAATATTTCGACCAGCGCAGAGACGACGGTCATCATGGATCATAAAGATGAACGAACCTGCTCACAATTCCTCGACTTGTCCCGAATACCCAAATGGAACCGACCTACAATATTTAACGGTACATTACCAAAATGTGAGAGGCATCCGTACTAAATCTAACGAGCTCTTGCTGATGCTTTTTGCCTCCGAATACGAAGTTATTGTACTCACTGAGACGTGGCTCAATCGCTAGCTTTGCGCCAGAGTTTGCTGCCAGCTAGTCGATATTTCGGTGTGATCGCATTCCAGCTTCTAGCAACCCTCAGCGAGGGGTGTAGATTTAATTGCGGTTAAGGCAAACCTCAACTGTAGGTCAGAAGATCTTATTGACTGTGGTAATATTGAGCAAATCACTGTGCGTAGCAAACTAGACAAAACGACGATCTTTGTGTGTGGCATATATTTTCGACGGAACTCGTCTCCGGAATTGTACTCAGCGCATTCTGCAGCATTTCAGCAAATCTTTGAAAGTGCTTCACTGATAAAAAAGCAATGATAATATCTATGTGTCACACACATGATTTTTTGCAATTTAATCAACAAATGATATCTATTTGTAACCACAAATACTTCCTATGTGTACAAATAACCACTATGTGTGGCTATACATACTCTTCATTTGCCACATAAACTTCTTATATCTTTTCGAAGGGGTCTGTTTAATGTGCGAACAAATGAGTATTATGTGGAATTTTACATGGATATTTGCCAATAAATATGTGTGGATTTTTACCCGTGATCGGATTCTGATAGTATTTTTCATCGTTGGAGTTAACAACCTACCTCATTTTGGAAGGATACTACGATGGAGAGATCAACAGCTTGCTGTCGTCCAACGCATCGACTGAACAGGAAATCGCTTTGGTTGAACCTATGGTTGCCTCTGGACTACATCTGCTCAACAGCTTTCTGAACTCGAATTGTCGTACACCTGACTCGGTATTTGTTAACGAACCAAACGATGTAGAGATTATCGAACCTCCGTCATCCCTCCTGCGAATCAACAACCATCACAAGCCATCTTCGCATTGATGTGAACGCCTCTTGCATGCAACCTGCTAGTGACTTGAACATCCTTGATGATTTTGATTTTCGACATTGTCGCTTTCAGGAACTGAATAACGCTATCATGGACGTCGATCGGGTTGAAATGTTTCATGCAAAAGATACGGATGAAACGGTTCGTATGTTTTGTGAGAAACTGTATGACATTGAATCCTGGTGAGTGTGAGATTTTCAGTGAAATACCTGTAACTAGAAAATGAGAAGAAAGATCAGTAGTTTCTATTTAATTCCAACTACCTCTATTGCTTATCTTGACAGATACGCGTATTTCGTCTACAATGTGCAGACTTCTTCAGAATCGTGTACTAATACTCGACTGTTATACAAGTGGTTTCACCGATATATGTGCTCTCAAGTCGCTGTACTGTTTGATTGTTCGTAGCATCATGGAGTATGCTGTTAGTGTGTGGTCGTCTTATCACTCAGTGCAGATCATCCGAATGGAATGGGTTCAACGCAGTTTTGTACGGTATTCTCTTCGTCAACTTCCGTGGAACGACCCAGCAAATCTACCTGACTATCCGAGCCGTTGTAGACTGATCGATTTAGGAACTACAGAGATTATTTGTTATTGACCTCGTCAAAGGTAGTGTAGATTGCTCTGCCTCCACTTTTAAGCACCATCTCACCAGCTTCGTGACCGTAGTTTATTTGTAGTCAGTCACCATAGAATTACGTATGGGCATAACTGCCCATTTGATAACTGTGTTAGATCGTTTCACAATATGAGCGCTGTTTTAGATTTTCATATGTCCAAATGTGTGTTTAAGAATAGACTTAAAAACCTAGGTTAAGTACCAGTTTGTGCCCTAAGAGCTACTTAATATGCCGACTGTGCCCAGATGTTCTCTAGAATAGATATTGAAATCAACCGTATTTCCACGACCGAAAAGCATAGAAACCAGAAAATGGATTGGATTTAAATTGATGGTAGGCGGAAATTAATTTTTGCTTAGTAGTCGTACTGCTGCAAAAATGAAATTTGAATTTTACGGAGATCGTCTCTGTGGAGTGAAGCGTTGTTTAAGTGAATAACGGAGATCGTACAGCAGAATATTTTCTTCAATGCGGAAGTTAAACTTTCAGCAATTCCAGTATCAATCAGCTTCTTGCCAAACCCGGCATGAATACAGCTAATCTTTTATATATTATTTGAAATGTTATCTAAAGGGTGGAACGGTAAAAAATTGGTCAAACACGATTAAGTGCACACTGATTAGTTTATCATATAAATAATCAATCTTAAATTTTTTGAGGTTCATCGTCTACAAAACACTGCAAAACTATTTGATTAGGCTTCCCATTGTCTAAATGCGAGCTGTCAGGCCTTACGTTTCACACCTTCCATCAAGTTTTGTACCGCGTTTATATCCACCTTATTTGATGCTGAACGCCAGTTTTCCTTGAACTATTTTTCACTTTCAACTGTTTTTTCAGTTCTCTTGAGATTTTTCTTTATGATTGCCCAATTTTTTTCAATTGGGCGCAGTTCCGGCGAGTTTGGAGGGTTTTTCTCATTGGAAACAATTTGCATACTATTGGCGGTATACCATTCCTGATCCAATTTTCCGTAGTGGCAAGAAGTGAGGTCTGGTAAAAACAGCACGTAACAACTTTGACATTTTTTTCAGCTTAAACTTATCTTGAACCTTTCCTTTTCCGGTAGCCGCTTAAAACTCTTGACCTGGAAGCAGCTTGAAATCAGCCTTGACGTATGTTTCATCGTCCATTACGACGCAATCAAACTTGGTCAACAAATTCGTGTACAACTTACGCGCTCTTTTTTTGGATGTTGGTTTTTGCTTATCATCTCGATTTTGTGTCACTGTAACCTTATATGTTGACAGTTCGGCTCGTTTATTTGTTCATTGCACTGTTGTGTGGGATTTTTCCAATTTGTTTCCGATATCTCTGATGGAAAGGTTGGTTTTGCGTTTGAAAATGCTGGCCACTATTCTTCCAGTCCCTGGGGCTTCCTGGTTTCGGTTTCCTCCTGATTCCAGCTCCTTGACAGCCTTCAGATGTTCTCCGAACACTTTTATAACATTCTTAACGGTTGATTTGGCAATATTATATGATTTCGCCAAGTCGGGCTGGGAATAATGTGGATGTTGCTTATGTACGTGCAAAATTTTGATACGCTGCTCTTCTTGCTTCGACGGCATTTTGAAAACTGAATAGAAAAAAAAAAATACCTTACCTATTGAACTAAGAGTTTGGCCATCAGTTAACTAAAAAATTCTCTCAATTCATTTTTCACAACAAACAAGAATGGATTGAAAAAAAATTTCAGTTAACCAAACTGTTCTTGAAAATTGCTCAATAATGCTTACAGAAAACAAGCGGCTACGTCGATGTTTATTGATAGCTCTTTACTATGCCTCACGGTTACGAGATAACTATACCTAGAAGAAACTACGAAATGTCACACTGGATTCTTACTGATAAAGATTATTGCAAATTTGAATAGTAAATTTTGATAACCTTTAAATTTAACAATGTAACTGAGTTTGAACTTCTTGAAATGTCAGCATAACGATGAACACTTCAAAAAGATGCTCCAGATGTTGCTATAATTGAAGACCGCTGTGAATTTAAAATAAACAAACAACAAACATACTACAATTCATATTTGAGCTGAAATGGTCTATAAATGTAACTGGGCTTCAAATGGTGAGTTGACAACTTCGAAGGAGGATGCGGCCGACCTCTCGTCCTCACAAGTTCCTACCTCACGCCTCCACGAGTCATATGATCACAAAAGACTGCCAGCTGAAACATGGAGACGCTGGTTGGCGTAGCCTGGACAATGTTGTCAATCGCGTTGGCGCAACGCACTTGTGAGGAACACGATGGCAAGCACGACATCACTGTCGACGGGAAGAAGTATCCGTTGAGAATCACCCTGGAGGATGGAGCAGTGGAGGTGAGGCTCTTCGATCTGTCCGAAGACGTGTCGGACCAAAAAATCACCGATTTCTTAGGAAGGTACGTTGACGTCATCGCAATACGCGAGCAACGAAACGGAGCCGATGTCAATTTCCCTGGCATCTCGACTGGTGTCCGCTTAGCCAAGATGAGCGTGGAACGAAACATCGAGTCGTGGGTCACCATCGATGGCGAGATGACACAAGTAGCGTATTACGGGCAGCGTCAAACTTGCCGACACTGCCGCGAATACGGGGATACGTGCGTGCAGAATAAAAAACTGCTCGTTCAAAAGTCGTACGCCGATGCTGCAAAGCAGACGCCGTCGCAAAAAACGACTCAAGTTCCGACTCCGATCCAGGCCGCACACGGTGCGAACGAAACAAAAACGACCTCGAACCAAGCTGCTCAGCCTCGGTTAGAAACCCACTCGGCGAAAACGACCATGCCGCCGCCGAAACCAATTCCCCACCGGCAACAGAAGCTGCTGCCAGTACCACTCGTGACCGAACAAAATTTCCCCCCGTTAGCCTCCATCTCGGCTTCGACTCACCCATCGGGCAGCGGGTCGTTGGCCCCCTCTACAGGTCAACGGCCTCCTGCTAGAAGCGGAGTGGAACGCAAAACTGCTAGTGGCAAGTCCGATGGTAACGAAACCGATTCGTCAGTCGGCTCAAACACCAGCTCCAGAAGGCAGCTCCGTAATCGCCCACCAGGCAAGAAGCCTCGCGTGGAGGACGACGATGGTATGCAAGATGGGAGTAAACAACCGTCGTAATGGCTGAGTTCTCCAGCTATAACCTCGCTACAATCAACATCAACAACATCACGAACGCAACGAAAATCGATGCACTCCGAACCTTTATTCGAACGATGGAGCTGGATATCGTTTTTCTCCAGGAGGTAGAGACCGAGCAGTTCTCTCTGCCTGGATTCAACGTTTTCTGCAACGTTGATCATGCAAGGCGGGGAACAGAAATCGCGCTAAAAGACCACATCCAATTCTCGCATGTAAAGAAGAGCCTGGATGGTCGCCTTATCGCTGTGAGGATACAAAACACGACGCTGTGCAATGTCTATGCGCCATCGGGGTCAGCTTTCCGTGCGGAGAGGGAAAGATTTTTCAACGGCACGATCGCATACTATCTTCGGTATAATACGCAACATGCCATCCTCGCTGGCGATTTTAACTGTGTGCTTCGTCCGAGCGACTCCAAGAGTGCCCGGCTCTCCAGGTGACCGTACGGCAGCAGCAGCTCCATGATGTGTGGCTGAAACTGCACCCCATTACTCCCGCACTCACGTACGTCACACACAACGCGGCCTCCAGACTCGATCGCATGTACATCAGCACGGGGCTATGCGAGCACCTGCGATGTGCAGCCACGCACATATGCTCATTCATCGACCACAAAGCTCTGACAGTACGCATTTGCCTTCCACACCTTGGCCGTGAACAGGGACGCGGATTCTGGTCTCTCCGCCCTCACCTCTTAACGACAGAAAAACTAGAGGAATTTCAAGTCCGGTGGCAGTTTTGGACCCGCCAGCGAAGAAATTATCCAACCTGGATGGCATGGTGGATCTCATGCGCGAAACCGAAAATTAAATCCTTTTTCCGTTGGAAGTCAAGCGAAGCCCTCAGGATTTTCCACGCGGAGCAACAACAGCTCTACGAACAGCTACGTCACGCGTATGATGGCTATTTCCAGAATCGCTCAATGCTGGTAAGCATCAACCCCATAAAAGCGCAAATGCTAAGGCTGCAGCGACAGTTTGCGCAAAACTTCATCCGCCTCAATGAAACGTTCATTGCGGGGGAGTATCTACTTTTCAGCTTTCAGCTATTTTTGCGACCGACGGCGAAAAAAAAAATATTGATAACAGGACTGCAGACTGAGCAAGGAAAACAGATTCAAGGCTCCCGAGAGATCGAACAGCACATGTTTCGATACTTTAGGGACCTATACGCGGCGGAAGAGACAAAGCGAAACGGGGAAGACACGTTCGAAACCGAGAGAGTCGTGCCGGAGAACGACGAAGCAAATGCAGCTCTAATGGCAGAGATCAGCGTAGACGAATTGAAAAATTCCATCCGAACTTCGCAAAAACGAAAGTCTTCGGGCATCGATGGCTTGCCGGTGGAATTTTACCACCGTACATTCGACATCATCTATCGGGAGCTTTACTTCGTCATGAATGAAGCCGCGACGGATGAGCTCCCCACAGCATTCCCCGATGGTACCATAGTGTTGGTTAAAAAGAGAGGTGACGATGGAACTGCGAAAGCATACCGTCCCATCAGCTTGCTCAACGTCGACTACAAGATTCTCTCCCGTGTGATGAAAGCCAGGCTGGAACGTGTACTGCGATCACATCGAATTTTGAGTGACGCACAAAAATGCGCCAACACCGACCGCTCTATTTTTCAAGCTACACTCTCGCTCAAGGATCGCGTGGCACAGCTTATTGCGAGAAAGCAGAAGGGGAAGTTAATCTCGTTCGATCTCGACCACGCTTTCGATCGGGTCTCTCATGAGTTCCTGCATCGGACCTTGCTCTCTCTTGGTATCAACCAGGATTTCGTCAGCTGGCTTTCTCGGGAGGCTGCTACCTCTTCGTCCCGGCTGCTTGTGAACGGGCACCTCTTGTAACAAGGTTACAAAAATAACATAAATTTTGTATAAAAAAAAATGAGAAAAACAAAATTAATTTCATAAATATTTCTTCCGTGCAAGCACCCAGCGTACCAAGTCTCTGATCCCTTTAATATGCGATTTCACAGTAGAGGCTTAACCGATAATCTTTAAGACATGCGTTGGAAAACGGATATACACGAGAAACAACGAATAAGAACGATCTCGGGAATTGTCGAGATATACGGGGGAAAGGCCCATGAGTTTTGCCACTAGCGATCTCTCAAACCCAGACCGTAGAATCGTCAAGATCAGAAAGTCAAGTCTTAGCGTAGGCAGAAGAAAAAAAAACATTGTAATTGTGTGAAAGATACTTATATAGTGGTTCTAAAGCTATAAAAACTAGTACAGTGAGATTTATCGTGAAGCTATTGTAGAAAAAGTAAGCTAATCTTGATTATATGTGTAACACCAATTGAGAAAAGATTTTAAAAAATATTATAGGGCTAGAAAACTGAAAAAGGTGGTGTAAAATAATCGTACAGAATTGTACCTCGTGTGTACGGTTGGCAGGTAACTTTAACCTTAAAATGTGACCTAA
Source organism: Aedes koreicus (assembly GCA_024533555.2). NCBI lineage: Eukaryota > Metazoa > Arthropoda > Insecta > Diptera > Culicidae > Aedes > Aedes koreicus. The sequence continues at coordinate 298,044 of JAHHFK020005689.1, read as the reverse complement.
AAAACCAGAATTCTAAAGTTAAAACACATTCGAAGGTTTTCCTTCGAATGAAGGTGCACCCCTAGGACACGGCGGAGTCCGTTCAAAAAGGCAGCGACATATATCGTGCAACACTTTCGGCCGGTAAGGCATAAAACATAGCAGCACCGTTAGTGTGTATGCTCCTGCACTCGACTTGACGGGTATCATCGATCACGTCATCATCGAAACCGTCAGCATCGATACGTCATCATCACCGCCATTACAATCCTTTGAATTACACCCGCGTGGTTATACCTAGTGTCCACCAGGTGGCCACCAAAGCGTCACCGTGTCGTTCACCGCTCGAGTTGAGCACAACTGTTCGAGTTAAAATTCAAATCGTCCCACGTGTGAATTCGTCGACAAGTGGAAGGAGATCACGTTGTCACTGTAGGATGTCACAGGATGGAGATCCGCATGAGAAAAGAGAAGAAGAGCAAGTAAGACCCAACCAAATTGTATACACATACTAACCCTAGACTAAAAATGCGAAAACTGTGAAGACTATTAGAATCGATAGATTTCTTTATTACCAGAATGGTATTAATAAAAACCAGAATCCGGATTACGTTAGTAAGCATTCTTGGGTAGTTCTTTAGTTTGGTGGAGAGAGTTCGTTGGTTGCAAATTTTCGGTTTTTCGGGACGCGTAGAATAGGCTCTGGGTGGACAAACCTTCAAAGGAAAACTACCCACCCTGTAAGTTGTTCATTTTTTATAGGTCCATTCTTCGTTGGAGTTAGTGCGTTGAGAGTTTCGGCCGTGAGTAAAAGGTTACGATTAAGGACTCGCCCTGAGGTCTCGCAGCCGGGTACGGGATTCTTTGCTTAGTCAACGTGCGCCTTCGCGGCAAGGTCAAACTTGCCTGGCGCTTAAGCGGAGGTTGTATTTATCCGAGATTTGATCCTTCTCCTACCCCGTTACATTATGGCGCCCAACGTGGGGCCGATTTTGTGAAAATCTGTAAATAGTAATTATATATTGGTTTAATGGTTTATTTTTAGTTGAATTCGTTAGTGAGTCAGGTTCTTGATTTATTTTGATCGTTTTGATTTTGAATTTCGGTTGGTTGCGATTAAATTATCGGACACGGTTAAGAAATTGTCTGAATATTGTTTTATTTGCTGCATAATACTCAGTTACATAAGATCCATAGGTTTATAGTTTTAATTACGGTCAGTAGGAAATAGTTACGGTCATAGGAAATAGTTTTAATTACGGTCAGTTATTAAGCCTCCAGGTTCCATTGATTACCTAAAAGTATAAAAGAGAATTAGAAAATGAATTCGCAATTTTCTAGTCGGCTGGATTATTACATTAATCCAGGTGATTTACAAACTGATGAAGTTGACTATGAATTGAAACTGAGATGCTTGCCTATTGATGGCACACTTCAGGTCAGATGCCAGAGGTTGAGACAAGCGCAATTGGAGGAAGTTAGAAGACCCAAAACGTTGAGGGTAAAAAAATCAATTCAAGAAGAATATGGGACGGTCAAAGCTAAAGTTCAGGACATCAAGCATGCCCTTCAGTTTTACCCCGAACCAAAATTAATTTCCCGCCTTAGACATTGTAGGCTGAGAATTCAACGGTCGAATGCGGTAACCAGAGATCAGGTACGAATAAGGAATGAATTTCTTTCGGAAATTGAGAGTCTGTTAGACCACTATGGGGACCCAATGGATCGCGTAGGCACTCAGCTGCCTCCGAACATCCACAGAAATCACTCTCGTGTTTCAGAGCAAGAGCCCGTAGAAGAAGCAGGTTTGTTGGATGAGGCCATCGGAGGGGAAAGTTCACATGCGAGTGAGGGATTTCATGAAGGGTTAGACCGCTTGTTGGAGGACGTCCGTAACCATTCCCACAGGCAGGGACAGGACTCGCTGTTACCCAACAGAGGAAATCCGTACATACCACCAAGCTCAAACAATTTCCCTACAATTCCGATGGAGAACTTCAAGGAAGAGATCAATCAGTATATTCAGCAAGCAATAACACAACAGATGGCAACATTGATAGAGAAATTGACCCCGATGTTAACCAACCGGATGACATCAACACCCACAACTACCGGATCACCAGCCACTCCTCAAGCAAGACCAGCGGCGCCACCTTCACAACCTACACCATGGTCCCCGCTGCTACCCATGCCACCACCACCATCGCCACCACTACCACCACCACCATCACCACCAACTCCACCTCCACCGCCACCCCCAACTCCATTACCATCAGCACCAGTGCCACAGCAACCCCCTCGTGTACGACAACAAAATCCGAGGTATGATCGATATCCCAACTCTCTAGCGTCACATGTGTCTTTGGCAGGAGACTTCGATCCAGTTCCATTCATTCGACAACCATTTGATCCACGAAACCGTTGGCAGGTTCCTGCAAGTAAGTGGCGTATAAACTTTAGTGGTGATTCAAGAGGCCCAACAGTTACACAATTCCTAAACCGAGTTGAAGTATTAGCCCGTAACAATCGTGTTTCTGATGATGAACTTTTGAGCCAGGCCAATTTCTTTTTTAAAGAAGGGTCGGAAGCCGAAGAGTGGTATTTTACATTTTGCAACAAATTTATCAGTTGGGCAGGGTTCAAACATCAACTAAGATTACGTTTTGAGCAACCCAACAAAGATAGGGTGATTGAACGCCAAATCATTGATAGAAGGCAACAGCCCCATGAGACTTTTAATGCATTTGCTTCGGCCATTGAGAAGCTTGCCCAGCAGCTAACAAGGCCAATGTCAGAAGAGAGGAAGCTAGATATCCTTACCGACAATATGAGGGATGGGTATAAACCCTTTTTGACGATTTATAGGATTGATCGGGTTGAGGAGCTCATAACTATTTGTCATGGTTTGGACAAATCCATGTACCGAAGTTACAGTAATTTCCCTAAGAATAGGCCACCCCAAATACACCACTTAGAGGAGTCAGAGCAGGAATTCGAGTCCGAACATGACCAACATGAAGAGGAATTGAACGCTATTGGACAAACCATGAAGCGTAAGAAACCAATGGAAAGTGGGTCTACGGGAGCAACTCCTAAAACCCCTCAAGACGGACAAAATAATATTTTGTGTTGGAACTGTCGGCAGTACGGTCACTATTGGCGCGATTGCGACAAACAAAAGAAATTTTTTTGCCATTTTTGTGGACAAATGAATTACATCACCTCTAATTGCCCCAACAACCATCGTTTTCAGTCGCAGCAGGAAAACGAGAAGTCAGAAAGGTCGTAGGGAGTACCCTTTCTGCCACTCCACAAATCTCCCCTGCAGAAAATTTGACTGCTCCAGTTCGCGCATATTCAAAATATGCTACTGCATTTTCCATCAATACGAAACCAAATCGGTGTCCGTACATTGATGTGGATGTATTTGGAACTTCAATTAAAGCTCTGTTGGATTCAGGAGCAAGCGTAAGCATCTTAAGCTCCAGGGACGTAATCGAAAAACACCGATTGAGAGTCCATCCAATCAATTTGATAATTAAAACAGCAGATGAGACAGCTCATAACTGTGAAGGGGTCGTTCATATCCCATATACCTTTAACGGTACCACCAATGTAATTCCAACATTGCTTGTACCGCAAATTTCAAAAAAACTCATATTAGGAATCGATTTTTGGAATGCATTCAAAATTACCCCAGCCGTGATGCATGATAAAAAAATGCAGCCTATAGCATTGTTGAGTGAAAACAGCATTAACATGGTAGAAACATTTTTTGCGGAACCGGAAGAGGCGATTGTGTTTGCCGTCGAACCAAATGGACCACAGGTTGTCGAAGAAGACGTAGTCGAAGACACTAGTTTGGAACTGCCGTTCATTGAGGAACCAGAAAACGCAAAAACGACGAATATCTGTACGGAACATGAGTTAACGACCGAAGAGAGAAATGAATTGGAGAAAATAATTAAGGAATTTCGAGAAACGAATGAAGGCGAACTAGGAAGAACGAATCTTCTTACACACAAAATACTTCTCGTCAAAGGGGCTCAACCAAAAAAACCACCCCAATATCGCTGCTCTCCTCATATCCAGAAGGAAGTGGATAAGGAAGTAGCTAGAATGATAGAACTTGACGTCATAGAGGAGTCGACCGCAGAGTGGTGTAATCCGTTATTGCCCGTGAAGAAATCGTCAGGGGAATGGCGAATTTGTTTGGATTGCCGGCGCATAAATGAAGTAACGAGAAATGAAGCATACCCGTTTCCAGATATGCTCGGAATTCTAGGCCGGATTGAGCGGTCGAAGTACTTCACTGTCATCGATCTTTCAAAAGCTTATTGGCAGATTCCGCTTGAAGAATCGAGCCGTGATTATACCTCCTTTAGGGCGGGTAAGCAATTATTCCGCTTCAAAGTCATGCCTTTTGGGCTCAAAGGAGCTCCCATTACTCAGACTAAATTGATGAATCGAGTGCTAGGCTTTGATTTAGAGCCACATGTCTATGTTTATTTAGACGACATCATAATCACCTCTACTGATTTAAAAGAGCATTTTCGCCTCTTAAAAATTGTCGCTGAAAGGTTACGAAAAGCTAATCTAACGATAAGTTTGGAGAAATCCAAATTCTGTCAAAAAAAGATAAGTTACTTGGGTTACACCTTGTCCGACCAAGGGTTAGCAGTTGATAGCACTAAAATTCAACCGATTTTAGATTACCCAGTACCCAAATCTCCAAAAGAAGTAAGACGATTTGTCGGTATGGTGAGCTTTTATAAACAGTTCATCGATCACTTCAGCGATCTAACTGCCCCCATTACAGATTTGCTAAAACAATCAAAGGGAAAGATCAGCTGGACAAAAGAGGCAGACGAGGCCTTCCTTAAGATAAAATCAGTGCTAACCTCACCTAACGTGCTTGCCAATCCGGATTTCAGTAAGCCGTTCATCATCGAATCGGATGCGTCTGACGTGGCAGTTGGTGCGGTTCTCATCCAGGACCAGAATGGCATCATAAGACCGTTAGCGTTCTTCTCGAAAAAGTTATCAGCCACCCAGCGGAAGTACGCTGCAACAGAGAAGGAATGCCTGGGTGTAATATTGGCTATCGAAAAGTTCAGGCATTACGTCGAGGGATCCAGGTTCACCGTGGTGACCGACGCTCAGAGTCTTATATGGCTTCGGAAGATCAGTGCCGAAGGTGGATCCGCCAAACTGATACGGTGGGCTTTAAAGCTCCAGCAGTACGACTTCGAACTTTTGTACAGGAAAGGGTCATTGAACATCACAGCGGATGCGTTATCGCGCGTTGTCTTCAATGTAGCCATCTCAGATCCAGGATACGAAGAGCTGAAACAAAAAATTCTATCAAATAACGTCAAATACAAAGATTTCAGGGTAAGCCAGGACAAAATCTACAAACTAGTACCTTCAAACTTGGTTGACCCAAGATTTCATTGGAAATATGTTCCTCCCATTCAGGAACGATTTAAAATTATTCAGGAAAGTCATGACACGATGCACTTCGGTCGTCACAAAACATTGAAAAAAATACAAGAGCGATTTTACTGGCCCTTAATGGAAAATGACGTCAGAAAATATTGTCAGGGGTGTGACACGTGTAAAGAAACAAAGTATCCTAACACTAAACGAACGCCGTTAATGGGAAGGCAAAAATTGGCTTCCATGCCTTGGCAAACAATTTCCGTTGATTTTGTAGGACCGTTTCCAAGGTCTAAATCAGGAAACTCAGTTCTGTTGGTTGTGACAGATCTATTTTCTAAGTTTGTCATTATTCAACCCCTAAGAGAGGCTAAAACAAAGCCCCTGATTTCATTTTTAGAAAACATGGTATTTCTACTTTTTGGGGTGCCTGAAATAGTTATCTCAGACAACGGTGCTCAATTTACGTCGAAGGACGTAAAGAGGAGAAATTTTTGAAAAAGTACCATGTCACACAGTGGAGAAACGCGAACTACCACCCTGCAAATAACCCCACCGAACGGGTCAACCGTGTCATAGGAGCAGCGATTCGAACATACGTGAAAGATGACCATAAGGAATGGGACCGTGATATTCACAAAGTGGCCATGGCCATCCGAACAGCAGTCCACCAATCAACACTCTTCACACCTTATTTTGTGAACTACGGGCGTAACTACATAAGCTCAGGAGCGGAATATAAACGAATTAGGGAAGCAGGAACCGATATAGACTACGAACCGGTAGAACTTACAAACGAACTAAAGACAGTTTTTAACACAGTCAAAACAAACTTAAAGAAAGCCTACGATCGATACGCGAAACAATATAATCTTCGTTCGAACAAAACACGACCTAACTACGAATTAGGGGAAGTAGTCTTAAAAAAGAACTTCTTTCAATCTAGCAAAATCAAGCACTTCTCGGCGAAACTGGCCAATCCATTTTCTATGGCGAAAATAGTAGGAAAAATAGGATCAACTTGTTACGATCTTGAAGACTTGCAAGGAAACAGATTAGGTGTTTTCCATGCAAGCGATCTACAAAAAAAGTGACCAAACCTGTGTTCGAGCTATGTCTGTTGTCATGATGCACAGTAACTACGGATTTTGTCCATAAAAATACAAACTTACGTTTTGGTAACTTGAGGCGGCTGAGGTTGTTTCTTCATAACTTGCAGCTGTGTTTCCGATTCCTTGAGTGTTGATCTTGATCGACATTCCTAACAAATGGAAAAAAAAAAATGCGTTTACGTTGGTTACGAGGCAAGAATAAATCTCGGCCATATAAATCATCCAATTAAACTAAATAGAACGTTCACAATACTACAGTTAGTAAACAAACGGAAATCATCATAGCTTTGCCATTTTTATCGCAGCCGTTTCACATAGCACTGTATATACACTGTAAATAGGCATGAAATGATTTAAATTTAAGAATTTATCTGCTAGTCATCACTACTATTGGAAACTATCTTCAAAGCGATTTCGTTAGAATTATGCTGGGAGAAGTCAGTTTGTTTTGTTTTGGTTTCGAATTCACGCGAAACTGACAACATAACTTTAATCACTCACTTTTCTGTAAAATTTCACCGTCAATCAGGTTTTTATCTTATCTGGTTCGGTTTGCTTCACCATTTTCCACAAAAAACACCGTTACTTTAATTTTTAGGCCTCATATCACTGGAAAACGCACCTGTGAAGCTCAGTTTGAGAATTATTTTTGTTCTTTTTTAGTTCTGTCATATCCCAAGTTCAATTTGTCACAAAGCATCACAAAACATCACAGCAAGAAACATCATCGTTTTCGGGTACGTTCACAGGTTATTCTCAGTGAAGTCCATTCATTGCATTCTACGTTCACAGTGAAGGCTGACGATAAGGGATACCATTTGAGTATTTTGGAACTAGATCGTATCAGATGTAGTCATCGAATGTAATTTATTAAGTAGAAATTTATTCGGAAATATTCCGGATGGCACTAAAAGAATAAGTAGGAAAATTTTAATTGGATTTATCGAGAGAGTTCTTGATTTGCCTCCAAGTTGAGGTTATAACGATGCGAAAGCTCGTAGTATTTTGTTCTAGTTGAGTTGGAATAGGTCTTAGACAGACGAATAGCATACAGCATAGTATGTTTGGAATATGTTTGGAATTTTTTGAATCTCAATGGTATCTTAAAATGTCCTAAGTGAACGAAATTTTTTTTCCACGATAACAGTAGAATCATTCAAAAGAATAGAAGTATCAATGCAGCAAATAGAAATAATAGTTAAAGTACAGGTTAAAAAAAGAAGAAGAACAATTCAACTAAAAATAAAAGGAAAAAATAATATAATAGTAAACTGGTTTAACTTTTGGAAAAAAAATAAATTCAGCAAACTTAATTTATTTTTTTCCGTCGGTAGGGGATAATGTAACAAGGTTACAAAAATAACATAAATTTTGTATAAAAAAAAAAATGAGAAAAACAAAATTAATTTCATAAATATTTCTTCCGTGCAAGCACCCAGCGTACCAAGTCTCTGATCCCTTTAATATGCGATTTCACAGTAGAGGCTTAACCGATAATCTGTAAGTCATGCGTTGGAAAACGGATATACACGAGAAACAACGAATAAGAACGATCTCGGGAATTGTCGAGATATACGGGGGAAAGGCCCATGAGTTTTGCCACTAGCGCTCTCTCAAACCCAGACCGTAGAATCGTCAAGATCAGAAAGTCCAGTCTTAGCGTAGGCAGAAGAAAAAAAAAAACATTGTAATTGTGTGAAAGATACGTATATAGTGGTTCTAAAGCTATAAAAACTAGTACAGTGAGATTTATCGTGAATCTATTGTAGAAAAAGTAAGCTAATACCAAAAGATAAAAATAGGGCTAGAAAACTGAAAAAGGTGGTGTAAAATAATCGTACAGAATTGTACCTCGTGTGTACGGTTGGCAGGTAGGTTTTCCTTCGAATGAAGGTGCACCCCTAGGACACGGCGGAGTCCGTTCAAAAAGGCAGCGACATATATCGTGCAACACTTTCGGCCGGTAAGGCATAAAACATAGCAGCACCGTTAGTGTGTATGCTCCTGCACTTGACTTGACGGGTATCATCGATCACGTCATCATCGAAACCGTCAGCATCGATACGTCATCATCACCGCCATTACAATCCTTTGATTACACCCGCGTGGTTGTACCTAGTGTCCACCAGGTGGCCACCAAAGCGTCAACGTGTCGTTCACCGCTCGAGTTGAGCACAACTGTTCGCGTTAAATTTCAGATCGTCCCACGTGTGAATTCGTCGATAAGTGGAAAGAGATCACGTTGTCACTGTAGGATGTCACAGGATGGAGATCCGCATGAGAAAAGAGAAGAAGAGCAAGTAAGACCCAACCAAAATGTATACACATACTAACCCTAGACTAAAAATTCGAAAACTGTGAAGACTATTAGAATCGATAGATTTCTTTATTACCAGAATGGTATTAATAAAAACCAGAATCCGGATTACGTTAGTAAGCATTTTTGGGGTAGTTCTTTAGTTTGGTGGAGAGAGTTCGTTGGTTGCAAATTTTCGGTTTTTTTTTCGGGACGCGTAGAATAGGCTCTGGGTGGACAAACCTTCAAAGGAAAACTACCCACCCTGTAAGTTGTTCATTTTTTATAGGTCCATTCTTCGTTGGAGTTAGTGCGTTGAGAGTTTCGGCCGTGAGTAAAAGGTTACGATTAAGGACTCGCCCTGAGGTCTCGCAGCCGGGTACGGGATTCTTTGCTTAGTCAACGTGCGCCTTCGCGGCAAGGTCCAACTTGCCTGGCGCTTAAGCGGAGGTTGTATTTATCCGAGATTTGATCCTTCTCCTACCCCGTTACATAGCATTTTTTTTTTTTTTTTTATTTTTTTTTTTTATTTTAAGAAAAAAAAAACTTAGAAAGAACGAGCAAAGAATATATATTTTATGTTTTATTTCTTTTCCATTGGATAATTTTAAAAAAAAAAAAGAGATCTAAACCCACAAGCAGCAAAAAAAGGGTTTTAAAATTTTTTTTTTTTAAAAAATGGTAAAAAAAAGAGACAGGTTATTTTTTTTGTTAAATAATATATAAATTTTGAACAACTATTTCCTTAGGAACAGTAGCAATTTGCAATATTTCCGTACATTCACTAGTACAAATGAAAATTAATTGTAGCCATGAATTTTCGTAGAATTTGTATCTTAAATTTTTTATTAATCATCATTTGTGCTAGAAATTGTCACTGTTCCTATAACGACTATATAACTGGGACTGGGGGGAGGGGGTGTACCCTAAGGCATCGAAGGATATGTTGACTGAACAAGGGTTCGTGGAGTCACCAGTCGCTTATCATGTGAAGACACGTGGCGTTCCTGCCGTGGTCTTCCGAAGGTCCTCATTGAGATCGACTGGCCCTGTTACAACAAGCCATCGCGTAGGCTATTCTCTCGGGTCAACCTGCTGAGGATAGTCCTGCAGACATAGGTAATCCTCGCACTGATGGTGGGTTCTTATCACATCACATCACATCACAAGTCGCCATACACTTTACGTAAGAAATTATTGCCTCACTTACACTGGATCAAAAGTTGGGATAGTCTTAGTTCTATAGAGGCTATTCGCTCCTGGAGGCCGGTAAAGCACTTCTCGTATTCTCTCATGAAAATACAGGAGCTTCTAAGTGCATTATCTTCGCGTTATTTTATCATCACCTTTGTATGGATTCCTTCTCATTGTTCGATTCTGGGCAATGAGAGAGCGGACTTGCTTGCAAGGTGGGAACTATGGAAGGCGATATTTACGAACGACAAATCGCTTTAAATTCGCAGCTGGCAGTATAAATGGAGTACAGGAGATTTGGGGCGATGGGGGGACGAATGTGGGCCGAGACTTCATTCGTGTGATGTCTTGGCTCATGTTTAATCATGTTTCCTTGAACGTTCATTTATACCGAGTTGGGCTGAGCGACAGCAATCTCTGTAAATGTGGACAAGGTTACCAGAATGCAGATTACGTAATTTGATCTTGTGCCGAGCATCGCGGAGTCAGATCTGAGCTCTATGGATTCCATCGGGCTGGAAGTAGAGAACCCAATGTACCGGTTCGAGATATTTTGGCTCTACGTGATCTGGAGCTTATAAAACTCATTTATTGGTGTTTAACTAACATTGCCTTAGATTGAAGTTTGAATGAACAGTAAGTGTGGTTTAGTTTTTTATTTGTAGTTATGTTTGAGTTATTTTGTTTTTGAAAATATTCATATAAAAAACAATCAGCTAGAAGTAGACAATAACAATTAAAAATACATGTGTTTGGTACATGATAATTTAAATTCTCACTCCCTTTTCCCATCAATAAAATTGTTATGCCTTCTTACATCGAGAAGACTGCGAGTTATTTTTAAGATCATTAATGTTAGAAATTTTGGCTCCGTAAATTAGTCATGATGCCTTAATTGCATTGTCTTCAACAAGAAATGAAAAAAATGGCGGGCAGTAATCACCATTGTCCTAATTAATTACGACTCCTTCAACCTTAATTTTCATTCGAGGTAAACAAATGATTTTTGCCACTACAGTACACAACACCACTACACCAACATGTACGGGTAGGATAGAATAAGCACTGCGATTGGCTGGTCCGCACGAAATTCATTTCGTGCTTTGTACGAATAAGCTGCAATGAAAGCATTTTGCTGATGACAAGAAGTTGTTGCTTACAATGTATGAGACTTGTGTTCAATGTAAGAAAACTGAGTTTACAAAACGAGCGTAAGCAAATTTACATTTAATTTATATTTCCTGTGTTAGCTTGAAATAATAAAAATGAATGTTATGTAAAATTTATTGCACCACATTTACCGTGACACTACTGAAGGGAATAGTTTACAGTTTTACTGTAGTAATACAGCATTTTGAAACTAAACACTCAACTTACTCCGCCGCTATTCTCAATTCACTCCTTTGATGCTTACATTCAATAAGGTTCATAAAACCTCCTCATTCCATGAAATCCATCAGCAATCAAACGCTAATTTCCACGTAGCGGAAGTCATTCAACGCAATTCGCCTCTCCAAGAACTTCACCCAACCGACTCATTCTGCGAATTCGTTCCAACTGTGTGGTCCAACATACCTCGCAAGTCTCGGGGCTACAAAATCAGTAACCGTGTAATTCTTTAATTTGGACCATCCATCTCGGAAGCAGCTCTCTATTTGTTTAAGTTAATTAAAAACTATGCCTCTTACCGCTCACCGACTGTAAGTCACCCGACTCAACGATCAACGATACGAAAAAATTATCGCCCTCGTATCGAAGTGACGCGCCAACAGTTTTGATAACTAAACGCTCGAGTTGCGAGCGCTAGGCAAAAAGAAAACTCGGTCTCATAAATTCAATTAACCGAATGGGCCTTTCATTAATTGAGCTGTTTGTAATTTTTATTAATTTTCATTTATGTGGCTATTAAACAAATTTAATTGAGTTGCATCAGGCTGGAAAGTTTTGCACCCCCTCCGTGGCCATGAGAAAAGATTCAATCCGGTCTTTCTCAACGTAAGTCATCTGGTTGGCGAATGCTGACGCGGAACAAATTTACTGCCCTCCGGTGTGGTCCTAGTCAATTGACAATTAGAATGCACACTTTCCGAACTCCCCTGAAAACCAATATGCATCCGAGCACTGACTATGGGTAAACCTAATTGTGTGTACAAACAGAGTTAAAACAAGCAAAGAGTCGTCCCGAACCGTGTGTTTGTGTGCGCTAGTTGAAGTATCAATAATTTATTCGTTGCGCTGTTTGCTGTCATTTCATAATTTATTGGTTCGTTAAGCACCGAGAGCCAAGTGAGACGAGGCAGACACGATGCCGTTGTTGCGCCGATATGCCCTAGCTTTATGGCCGGGACGCGAGCAGTTTGTTTGGCGAGCTGAAGTTGTGCGTGATTTTGGTGCATCGTCGTCCTGCTGGTCGGAGGCGGGTTCACCTGGAAATCTCCTTGCAAGGTAACTAAAATAGGAATTTCTGGGAAAGTGTCAACCCATTTCGATTTGTGTGTTTTTCCAAATGCACGATATACTTGTTTGCAGATAGTTTGCTGTTTGTTCGGTTTGCGGTCATTGAAAATGGAAGATTCCTTTGAAAAATGTCAACTTATTCTATAAGTCATTTGAATGCGATGATCAATTTGTTCGTTCATTTTAAGTTTCCTTTTATGAAAGCGCGAGAGACGAATCAATTCCATAGTTCCAAGAATGTCCCTATTTGCGGTTTTAATTCAGGATAGCCGACGTGTCAATAACTGCAGCACGAAAGTAACTGGCGGTTTGCCTTTTCTCCCAAAAGTGCCAAAACCCAAATTACAGAGTAGGAAAAACCGACTCTCCTTCTCTATCTTGGAATAATTAAATCCACTTCCGGGACGCGTCATCGACTTGCTTCCAACCTATCCCGGTTGTTCTGCGGTTTTTGTTACATCTCTTTCTTGTCCCGAGAGTAGGCCAGAAAAAGATCCGTTGTAATTTGAGTTCCTCTCGTTGTGTCGCGTAATTTATGTCCTTGGCAAGGATGACAAAAAAAAAATAAGATGCGTAATTTGAGCCAAAGTGGGCGCGGAGCAACATGCGTAAACACACCATTCTCGTGACAGCTGCTGCATTGGTGGTCCTGAGAATTCGATGGACCACACATTATCTGCAAACGAATGCCTTTGTGCGGATTCAAATTCCACAAGAAACTGATTCAATTATCATACGTAATTAAACGGAGATAAATGGATTTGTAACGAGCCAGGCTATCTGGTAAATAAGTCCTTAATTGCACGGATCATAAAAATTTAACAAAGAAAACACACCGTCATCCGTCATCTGGTCCCGTCAAAACATCCTTCGAAGTTGTTCTTTCTTTCTTTGCTGAAAGAATGTAGGTCACACTTGGTTCTAGTGAATTGAAATCCTTTTTGTTCCTTTTCTTTCGATCCATGCATCGAGGGGAAGGGACTCTCTTGTCGATTGTCCTTTTCTTCCCCATGTCCCTATACAATGTGTCAATGGTCTCGAATCAACAATCTCACAACTGGTTCTGCTTGATGTCCAATTAAAATCAAATTGTTCCGCGGAAAATTTAATGCCCAGCAAAATTTCATCTTCTCCTCGCTGATCTTTCTAACCATACGTCTTGTTCAACTCCCTGAGGCAAGCAAACTCCCCCTTCCGTGCCAATTTCAATTTACTATGCACTATCACGGTTGCTAATTTTTTCCACTCATTTAAACTACAAAGCTCGTGCCTCTAAGGGATCAAACCGCCCCGTCAAAGATGGATCCGCAGCGAAACTACCCGCAAAAGATCGAATGGCAGCGATTAGGTCTCCGCGGCAGAAAGAGTTTGCTCTGTTTACCCACGATGGTTCAAACATGGACTTCAGCTTGTTTTGGCTTTGCATTATCGTTTTTCCTCCCCCTCACCCGCACCCATCCATCAACCGTACATTTTAGCTGATGGGGTGTGCTTATTTTGCGTTATCGATACATAAATAAATTTATTAATAATATCGCTTTAATTTGATTGGCTGAAAAATTGCGCGCCCAGTTGAGTGGAATTGAGTTGAGTCGAGTCGAGTAGAGTCTCGGGCGGCGATTTTTCTTTGAGGCTTTGGCAAATGAAGCCCGGCGCGCGCAATGTGCCCCGCGAAAGGTGAGAAAGAAAGAAATGGCTGAAATCGGCAACATGGAAGCGTGGAGAAGCGACCATTAGGGCGGGAAAATTAAAAATTTTACAGTCGAATTAGTCTCGAAAAATATGATCCAAATGCAATGCAACTTATTGGGGGTTGTCTTGTTTGATTCAAATGAATTAATTACTACTCAATGTGCGCTCGATAGTCAACCTTAAGATGCTGTAACCTGATATCAACCTTAGGCACAAAACTAGGTACAGCTGTTTTTCTGACCTCCGGTAGAGCATGAGTTGATTCTACTAAACTGGAGATATCAATGTTTAGTAATTGACGAATTTCACGCCAACTCGTCTTCGTGATTGGCAGCACCCTCTCAGAATCCAATGAAACTTTGTGGGTGTGTAGAGTATGTCTTTTCAAGCAACTTTGCATACTTTGTTTTCTCAAAATTTATCTAGACTGCCACTTGAAAAGGGCTTAAGTTTTTTGATCGATTTTTTTTTAAATCAACATAACTCAAAAAGGAAAAGACTTGCAAAAAAGTTATGTATGAGTGACTTCTGAAAAATTGTTTTAACTTTTATGAAAAAAATTGTAACATTGTAAAATCCATTCTTACACGCTGAAAAAAAAAATTTTAAAATTTAAAGACAATTTGCAAAATATGGCTAACTTAGAATAGGACACTGTTAAGGAAAAAAAGGTTTTCCTTATAACAACTTTTTCATGTCCTATTTTTACCGTGTATCACGCAAACTCGTCTAGTTACGGTATTCAACACCCCTATAGAATCCAACAAAATTTAGCAGTCATAAAGAATTGAATGTATTGAACATCTTTGCAAAAAACAATAATCATCTAGACTAACATTTGAAAAGGGTCAAAAACATTATATATCTCTTTTAATCAGTAAAACAGAACCAAACATGTACGTTTAAGTAAAAGTCATTCATCTGCTTGTTCGGATATTTCTATTTTCAGGGGCGATTCAAATATGACTTCGTGCATCTTTGGGGACGGGGGAGAGTACGTGTAAAGGTATGGGAAAAATTGTGATAGAGGAAGCTGATAAATCTAAAAAATAATTTATAATAATTTAAATTACAAAATTCTTATTTGATAAGACTTGATGCATATCCATTTAAAGTCGATTCCAATATGACGTTATATTAGGTGCGCAACTAAGTTCCCGCTGTTTAGCAATAGATGGCGCCAGTAGTAAGTGCTGGTCGAATGTTGTACATCTCAAGCGTTATAAACCAAGCTCAGACATATGGTAAACAAACCGCTTTGCCAAATCAGTGATTTTGGTTTAGTGTTATATATTTTGGTTGTTTAAAGATGTCTGATTTCGTGCCAAATAATCGTCATTTGCGGGAAGTGTTGATTTTCTTCTTTCATTCGAAGAAAACGGCGGCTGAAGCACATCGAGAGCTCCAAAAAGTTTACGGTGATGCTGCTCTGAGTGAAACAACGTGTCGTGATTGGTTTCGTCGCTTCAAAAACGGTGATTTCAGTGTTGATGATCGTCCGCGTGAAGGAAGGCCAAAAAACTTCGAAGACTCTGAATTGGAGGCATTGCTCGATGAGGATCCGTGTCAAACGCAAGAAGAGCTTGGTTCAGGATTAAGAGTTTCTCGCCAAGCCGTTTCTAAGCGATTGCATGCGTTGGGAATGATTCAAAAGCAAGGAACTTGGGTTCCTTACGATTTGAAGCCAAGAGATGTTGAGCGTCGTTTTTTCGTCTGTGAACAACTGCTCCAGCGGCAAAAAAGAGAGTTTTCTACATCGCATTGTGACGGGTGACGAAAAATGGATTCATAACAAGTAACCCAAAACGGAAACATTCATGGGAACTGCCCGGGCATGCTTCAACATCGTCTCCTAGGCCGAATATTCACGCTGCGAAGGTTATGCTGTGTATTTGGTGGGACCAAGTTGGTGTTATTTATTATGAGCTGTTGAAACCAAACGAAACCATTACCGGGGAACGGTATCGAACTCAATTGATGCGATTGAGCCGAGCACTGCACGAAAAACGGCCACAATACGAGCACAGACATGAAAAAGTGATTCTTCAGCATGACAACGCTCGACCTCACGTTGCGAAACCCGTGAAAACCTACTTGGAAACGCTCAAATGGGAAGTCCTACCCCACCCGCCATATTCTCCTGATATTGCACCGTCCGATTATTACTTGTTCCGTTCGATGGCACATGGTCTCACTGGTCAGCAATTCCACTCATATGATGACATCTCAAAATGGCTTGATTCTTGGATAGCATCAAAAGACGAACAGTTCTATCGAATTGGTGTTCACGTTCTACCAGAAAGATGGGAAAAAGTCGTAGCAAGTGAAGGGCAATACTTTGAATAATTCGTATGTAACCTTTGTTTTCAAAATAAAGTTCCTTTTTCAGCAAAAAACAGCGAGAACTTAGTTGCGCACCTAATATGAATTTTCGAAATACTGTTTATGTCAATGAAAACTCATAGGCTTTTGCTTGGTAAGGGTTTTATTTTATTTATTTTTGATATGTACATTTTCAAGTTGTAGTAATTAACATAGCTTCATAGATTTAATTTATAAATCTTTCACAAACAAAGTAAATTTCTTTGGATTATCCTTTGCATCAGAAAACCTATTAGCTGAAATAGGTACAAAGCAATGGACCAATAATAATAAGCTAATACTTACTCGATGGCGAGCAACGTATGTCACCGAAACGTGACTACTGAGGAACTGATCTTGCCCTGAAGCTTTTAATTCTAGCAGATTTTTCAACAATGTTTCTCGAAGCTCATTACTGAATTTTTCAGCACATTTGCGCTTTAAACAGGCGCAAGAATCCCGCACCATCCAAGCTGGTACCCTGGTGCCATTTTTTCGAATGTACGCCAATCCCTGGAGTCTCTTGTTGGTCAATTTCTTCGTTACGTCAACGGCAGATTCAGCCTCATCCTGATCTAGGCCAGCGAAGCCCAATTCATCAAATTGAACCTGGTCTTTATCGGCATCTGAAATAATAATGATTGAAAATAAGCATAAACGGACCGCAAAAATGCAATTGCCACAAAGGTAGGTTACACTTCTAACATTTTAAGGCAGAAATCATATTAAAATACAATCGTTATCAGACTGAAACAGCAATGTGGCATCATTAAACAAACGCGATATGAGCGTCGCGGGTGTCAAGTGAAATATTTGGACTTACCGTTGGGAAGTTGAACTACGGAACATGTTTGAGTGTTATATCTGCATAGCGTGCAGCACCTTATTCTGCTAAACCATACAAGATTGTTGGGCAGGATTAGTCACCAGTTGTGCAGAATAAAAAAATATAAAAATAAAATTGAACTAAATATTAAATAGCATACAACGGGGAAAGGGAGGGACCATCAGGGCACCCAAGTAAAACGATTTGGATTGGGAGCATGGGACTGCCTCCTCCCTATTGTAATATTTTGCGGAACGAGGGCGGGTAGTAGTATAGTTATAAGTTTTTAGCCATTTTTTTTTTTAAGTTATCACAGTGGTAGTAGGCCCTTACTTTTAATCTGCACTGGACCCTTTTATTAGTAAAATTCGCTTCTATGAGCCTCTATTTAAATCAACACACAGACGTTCCTAGGCTATGGTGCCCATTTGGTCACTGTTTTTATCGTGATGATTCAAATAATTTTAATAAAATTGATTCGCTTTCATGTATTGTGTATTTTCTTGTGGATGTTGAGTTTTCGTCAGTGTACTGTGTATTTCTGTGTCTTGTCTTATTCATAATAATGAGTACGTGATTATAGTCTGTTATTGTGTTTGATAGATACTGTATTTCAATTTGATTCCTGGATTAAATTGTATTTATTTATAATCAAGTCTCATGTATTCGACATCCCCTTGCAACCCTATAAGTTTTTCTGGAGAGCTTACCTGTATGATGTGCAACTATAGACTTACAGCAACAGATGTGCAACCATAGACAGCTGCTTGAATTCCACAACCGCTCGCGTCCATGCAACCATCATTGCAAAAACGCATGCAGACCAAGGTTAGTATGAAAGGTGAAGAAAAAGAATTATTTTGTATTTGGTGTATGGAGAATATAGGTGATATTCTCACAACGACTATTTGTTTCTTTGACTGAAAATGTTGAGTCACTCCAAACTAACCGTGAAGAAGAAAAAAATATATAATAATTGCTTGGCTAAACCCTAAATTACAGCCTACCCTACAGCTTGTGATCTAGTTGCTATCCCAAATTGAAATATATTTCATATAAGAGCTAATTTGAAACTTTGAAAAGAACTTGTCTACCTGCTATCTAGCGGGTTTATTTTTTTTTTCTCTTAATTTAAAGTGTGATATGAAGGGTAAAATCTCATTGCCTCGCATAACGACCGATTACAACCGATTTGCCGTTTTTGAATTTTACAAACAAGGAGGTAATACGAAAACAACGACCGTATGCTATTGTATATGACGCATCTAACAATGCTACAGATATAAGCCACATGGATAGGTATATTCTATAGTTTCAAATGGTGTTTCCTAAGCGGGCCCTCCGCGTCCTATCTCGAATATACATGCTTGCCATCATCGGTCTGATACCCTGATCATAACATTCACCTCCCTCGAAAATAGTGCAATTACATTCAGTTATTAGAAAATTAGTAAACCAGATATTTTGATTATTCATTCCATAAAACAAATGGATGAACTACAACACAAATTGCCACGAAAATGAAAAGTGTACTTTAAGTCTTTTCCCTTCGATTGAAGGTAAGAAGTCTAAGAGTGAAATGCATAACCCGTCAGTATCACACCTTATGGCAGTGCCTTTATATAAACGTTCTGCAACGTGGCAGTAAACAAATGACTATAATTTCTGATACTTTCACTATTGGTCAAATTCTTAATCTAGCATGCATGCTTATAGCACGAGAGGGATCCCTTTAATTCAAGAGACTATTAAAGCAAAGCTAACCGATATAGAGAAGAATTGTTCTATGACCTCAAGGCTATTCCTTAAGCGGACCCTCCGCGTCCTACTCCTTTCATAAAACCTTTTTTGTCAGCATCTCTCCTAAGTCACACTTTTCGATGACCTTTGTTCGGTTCGAGACGTCTGATCCCTAGCTTAATAATATGTTGTTAGAGTTAGTGCTTTGATCACGGCTGACATATAGACCCTACATTTAAATTATAATACTACTGTGTTCAAAAAATAAGGTGACTTTTTAATTTAAAAATTGGGCGTTTGAGATATTGTCCAAAATTATTTTTTTTACGTTGGTAGGCTTGTTAGTGACATATATTTGACATTTCATGACATTCCCTCCATAATTAGTTTATTTACGCTTGTGTTTTCTAAACGACCAAGAGTGCTTTCGGCGATTTTTACAATGTCTGAATTTGTTGAGCAAAGAAGTGCCATTACATTTTGTTTGCCGAACGATATTTCTGCTGCAAAAACGTTGAGGATGGTGCAGAAAGCCTTCGGTGAGTCAGCCATGTCGACAAAAAAATGTTTATAAGTGATACAATGACTTCAAAGACGGTCGAGAACGCGTTGAAGACTTGCAACGGCCAAGTCGCTCAAAAATCAAGGTAATGCTGACTGTTTTCTTCGATCATCGTGGTGTAGTGCATCATGAATGCCTTCCGACCGGCCAAACTGTCAACAAGGGATATTATTTATGTGTTATGCGTCGTTTGTGTGAAGCAATTCGCAGAAAGAGGCTGGAATCAGGAATGCCAATGTTCCAGTTTAAACTGGATTCTTCCAGTTTTTTTACGGTATCCAGTCAAACAGTTAAATCTTCAAATCGTCCAGTTTTTCTGACTTTTGTCCAGTTTTTTCCAGTTTTTTTTTCACAACCCTGTTTGCTTTACCCATTAATTGTAGGACATTTTTTTAAATGTGGAAAGATGCATATCCCCTTAAAAAGGTTGCTGTTATTTTTTTAGCGTTTATAAATCAACATTCTCTATCTGTCAACTGCAGCCTTTTGAAGTTTTATCGACGCACACTAGTGAATCACTTGAATTAACGAAGGGTGAACAAGAGGGAAACAGATAAGTTAGGAAAACAAAGATGATAAGTAACAAGATACTGATAATGAATTCCGAGAACTTAGAAACATCGACTTTGATGATTTGAAGCATGAAAATGGTGCCATGTTGTTTTGGGGGAAGGTTTTGCATTGAAAAGATTTGAAATTTCATTTGCTTTTCGGAATCTACAGAATTTTATTTTTCTCCGGAATCTACGGAATTTTCCAAATTAATTAATTCTTCCTCATTCATCTGCGACGGTGAAAAAAGTTTTTTTTTTCGCTTACAATATAAACAAAACTTAAATTCGAAACAATTTTGATGCAAACATGATGAAGGGAATTTTGGCAACCAAAAATTTGGTTACTTTCAAACAGGAAAAATCAGGAAAACTTAAAATAAATCAACACATAAAAGCCAAAGAACAGTGAATATTTGTTTTTGTTATTTGGGTTAAGTGATATTTGTAATGTTTATATATTGACCAGGCGAACAAATAAATATATATTGTATTTTAAATTCAATTATAGTCTTGGTTGAGGTTTTATTTGTTTACACAGAAATGATTAAGTCTGATTTTAAAATAACACTAAGAATGCTTTAAACAGTTTCTAGAATCAATCGGAAACAAATTACTTGAAATATTATCTTTTTTTCCGCTTGGAAAACTTTGTGTCATTCCTCAACAAAAATGGCCGTGGGTTGAATGTGGTACATGTTTAATACCACAGCAGATTCAAAGATCGAAACGTCATTTAGGTCAAGCGTTATATAATAAATAAAATGTCCTTTGTGGTTCCACGCATAATTAAAAACCATTCATTGACAATTCCCCATATTATTGATAACTATTTCCCATATTGTAGTGACAATAACCCTAAAGTTGATAAGTATAAGTTAACAGTATCCTATACAGTTTTAACCATATGTCAGAGGCCAAATAGCATTATGCTGAATAGGCGGTTGTATTCGCTTTATGTTCGTTCTATTTTATGTCAAAATGTTGGGATGTAATCCAGAATTAAAGAAAACTTACAATGACAATATGGCATACAGTAACCATTGTGTAAGTGTAAAGAATTTTTAGTTAAAACCATTAAAGAACAATTCCACATATTGTAACAATATATCTTACATACAACATATACACTGATAGGCAAAATAAAGTGCCTACCTCATCGTTTTTTTCAATTTCTCTCATTTACTTGGTTCAAATTGAAGTAAACACACTGTATTTTTTTTATTATCTTATTTTTTATATTCTTTTTAAGTTTCACTTATGGAATACGAAAAAAAAAAAGGAGTTTTACTTAAAGAAAAAAAAATCAATTTGTGTTGAAAAAAAAACAGTGACAAAATAAAGTGCCCACTTCAAAAATCGATATGTTTTCGATAAGTTTCCATTGGAAGACCCCTCGATTGTTTATGTTTTGATATTTTGACATGTTTTGAAGCAAACGGCTCAACCTGGTGCATTTGTATACGTGATCGCATTTGATTCAATTGAAAAAAATGGAGAACGCAGTGCTTTCGAAAGCAATTCCCTTGTGTATCCGAAAATTGGTCGTTCGTGATGTGCAAAACGGTGAATCGCACCGGGCTGTCGCTAAGAAGTACAGTATCAGTGAGGCAGCGGTTGGCAAAATTCATTCTGAAGCTTAAAACGTTTGGATCAGTGGTGGATCGCCCTGGCAGAGGCAGGAAGCGGAAAACGGATGTGAGAACGGACACCAAGATCATGCGCGAAGTCAAGAAAAACCCAAAGGTAACTGTCCGCGAGATCCAGGAAACCCTTCAGTTATCAGTTTCCGGTCGAACTGTTCGTCGCCGTCTCGTAGCACAGGAGTTGAATAGCAAACTTGCCCGGAAGCGGCCATTTATCAGCAAGGCAAACAAAGCCAAACGGCTTAAGTTTGCTAAGGAGCATGCTGATAAGCCCCTAGAGTTCTGGAAAACGGTTCTCTGGACGGACGAATCAAAATTCGAGCTGTTTAACCGAAAGCGGCGGGTTCGTGTTTGGTGCAGATCGGGAGAGGAGCTTCAGGAGCGCCACATCCAAGGCACGATGAAGCATGGAGGAGGAAATGTGATGGTCTGCGGGTGTTTTTCGTGGGGTGGAGTGGGAAGCATTGTGATAATCGACGGGATAATGACAGCAGATTCTTACATCAACATCCTGCGAGAAAATCTGTAGGTTTCGCTGATCCAGACGGGCCTTGAAGAGAAGTTCGTATTCCAGCAGGACAACGACCCGAAGCATACTGCCAAGAAGACCAAGTCTTTCTTCCGGTCTTGTCGGATCAAACCGCTGGAATGGCCTCCACAACGCCCGGACCTCAATCCCATCGAGAATTTGTGGGCGATTCTCGATGCCAGGGTTGACAAAACTGGTGTTACCAATAAAAATAACTATTTTGAAGCCCTGGAGCGCGCCTGGAAAGAGCTAGATCCACAGCACCTAAAGAACCTGGTCGAGAGCATGTCGAAGCGCCTGCAGGAGGTCCTGAAGGCCAAAGGAGGACACATCAATTATTGAAATGCTTTTATTTTACTTTAATTTATGTTTTCTGTAGCCTAAATGAAGTGGGCACTTTATTTTGTCACTGTTTTTTTTTTTTCAACACAAATTGATTTTTTTTTCTTTAAGTAAAACTCTTTTTTTTCAGTATTCCATAAGTGAAACTTAAAAAGAATATAAAAAATAAGATAATAAAAAAAAATACAGTGTGTTTACTTTAATTTGAACCAAGTAAATGAGAGAAATTGAAAAAACGATGAGGTGGGCACTTTATTTTGCCTATCAGTGTAAATTGTAATATGTGACAAATGGTTTTTCATTACGTAGGCTATTTCTTGATTTTTTTAGGATCCAGTTTTTTTCCAGTTTCTTTTTTGCATTCTTCCAGTTTTTTACAAAAAAAAATATTGGCAACGCTGGCTGGAATTATGGGCAGACAACTCTTGGATTTTGCACCACGATAATGCGCCATCTCACACAGCACTCGTTCTTCGTGAGTTTTTTTGCCAAAAATTCGACTCATATCGCTCCACAACCATCGTATTCACCTGATTTGGCTCCGTGTGACTTCTGGCTATTCCCAAAACTCAAAATACCACTTCGAGGACACCGTTTTGTATCGATTGAAGAGATTCAACGAGAATCGCTGCGCGCATTGAGGGGCATCCCGGAAGCCGACTATATGGCCTGTATATATTTGAATTGTCTGCACCTGAAACATCAGAACTTATTATTAGTTGCTCACAATCATGATCAAAACACTCACCCTGTTCAATAAAGAAGTGAACAATAAGATTATTAATGATACCAACTGTATTTTGATGTTTAATGAATGACAATTAGAGAATAAGCAACAATGAAAAATAACTGTCAAGCAAATGAAAAGGGCACTGTATGTCGTTTCCCTAAATTATTTGATATCAGGGATTTGTAGATTGTTCTTAGGTTCGTCTAAGAGTGAATTGCGGTTAAACCCGCCAGTATCACAACTGTTTCAGTGCCTTCAAATTCACGTACTACGACGTGGCAATTTAAAGAAAACATAGTGTGATATGTTCTTGGTCTCCCATGCTGGCCTTTTGCATGAGATTAGCCCTCTCACCTACGACAAGGTGACAACCATGATCTTCGAGAGGGATAAGTATTTAGCCAATTCCGAAATTAAAATTAAAATCTCAACATTGAACTTCTGAAAATGCCTAAGATTAAGAAAAAATTCCAAGAACAGATGAACCTAGTGCAGATTAAGACTGATACGGAAACAAATATGATTGAAAACTGTTACACTGAGCTAGTTAAAAGAATTAAAAGAGCAGCAAATAAGACTATTAGAATAGCTACAAAACCTTCTTCACTTAAAAGAAAAAAGGCTTTTGATCGCTTAAAAATACCAATGAAAATAGTTAAAAAACATCCTGACATGCAAAAATACAAATATGAATTAGGAAACAGGAGACAGAAATTCAACCAAGCTATCAAGGAGCACAAAGAAAAAGAGATCAAACGTTTTTTCCACAACTTGAACGATTTTGAAATAGGTCAACGCATAAGAAAGACGCATGTCTACTTAAAAGGATTCATTAAGTGCAAAAATAGGATAAAAACTAACATTAGTTCACGAGTTTGGGAACAAATACTCCAAGACAGTGAGGGACAACCGCTAGAATTTTGTGAAAAAATAGATTTTTTTCCTCTACCAAACCCCCCAGAAGCAGATGAAATATTAAATATTATAAGAAACTCATGTAACGGCAAGTCATCAGGACCAGACGGCATATTCATGGAGTACCTTAAAAATGCAGATGGCGAGACATTAGATGCTCTTATTAAAATTATTCAGAAAGGTTACATTGACAATATACAATATACTTGACTGGCTAAAAACAACTCAGATTCCAATGCCAAAAACAAATGCTTCAGAAGCAGATCATTTTAGGCGTATTTCTATGTGCAGTGTGGTGTACAAAATTTATGCAAAATGGATATCCAGACAAATTACGAAATACACAGGAGAACCAGATTTGTACCAAGCAGCATTAACAAAAAAATAGATCTACGGATAATCATATTTTTGTAACCAAAAGAATATTAGAAGAATATTGGAATGCTGGAAAAGATGTTTATGTATTAGCGTTAGATATGAAAAAAGCCTTTGATACGGTTAAGGTCCAGAACATCAAGGACATCTTATTAGATCTTAATGTTCCATAGAGACTAGTGGATAGGGTTATAGCTTGCATGATGGATGAAATAACTAGAATTCTATGGAATAATCAACTGTCACGTGAAGTTAAAAGAGGTAAAGGTATCAAACAGGGATGCCCTTTGTCGCCGATGTTATTCAATTTAATTATGCAAGATGTAATACGTAAAGTCGCAGGTAAAATTACAAAACTTTTGCTGATGGACCTAGGTTGCCTTAAATTACCACTGTTACTAGCTTTTGCAGATGATTTATTAATTATTGCGACATCTAAGGAGGAGATGGAATGTATTCTTAAGGAAGTGATAGAACAATTAGCAGATGTTGGCTTAGAATTAAATTATGACAAATCTCAAGTGCTATTAAGATATCCAAATAATAAAGCACAGCATCCCACAGAACTTGTCTTAAACGGAAAATGTTTCAAGGTTCATGATAGTATAAAATATCTAGGAGTTTGTATTACCTCAACATTAGATAGAAAATCTACAAACAGGTTAAGATGCAGAAATACATTTAAGACGAGTAGAACAGTGGTTAGTTTTTGTAAACAATTTAAACCTTCGTGGCCACTAGGAAAACTTATCTACAAAACAGTGCTAGCACCTGCCATTTTATATGGAACAAAAGTAGGTGTACTTACCAAAAAAAGCAGAGTGTCAATGGCAAATTATGAGAAACTAATTTTAAAAACCATTTTTATTCACTGTTAGAAACCTGAAAATTTAAAATTTAATACTAGAAAACTACTAGAAGGAAAAACTATAAATAGAAGAGCTAGAGTAGGAAGAATTAGCTATTACGGCCATATTCTAAGAAGAGAAAATAGGCATCCTATAAAGTTGGCATACAAACTTAATTTTAAGAAAAAGAAGGAGGGTAGACCTAGTATGACATGGAAGGACTCATTGCGTCAGGATCTCAATAGATATAATGAAATGAATGAGGAAAATTGGAAACAGTTAACTAGAAATAAAAATAAACTTAAATTAAAAGCCGAAGAATTATATAGAGAAGAATGAAGCGAAATTTCTGATGGGTAGTTTTCTGAAGATAACAGTAAAGCTACGAAAAAATTCAAATTTGGGAAATATAAACACTAAAACGCTCTCAAGTAAGGATTAAAAAGAAACCACGGGGGACTTGCTTAAAAAGAAAACGCAATTCGACAAAGACCACTTAAATTTTATTTGAAAAAAAAAATAAATAAATATAAGAATGAATTAATGAAGCATGAACATTACGATAGTTTATTGAAGCATGTTCATAGAAATAGATTGACAGCACTGAAATTGTATGTTCCTCTTATGTCACGGGCGAGCGTGGTAGTGTGGAATTATTAAGGATATTCCATATGCTTTATAAAAAATGTAAGCAGTACCATAATCTTTAGCGTCAGGGTAAGATGATTTCTAAATCAAGGTAAGCAAATCATATTTATTTCTTTGCTATTTGACATATATTATACAACACTATATGTTGGGATAAAGGGAGGGACCATCAGAGCACCCGATTGAAGCGAATTGGATAGGAAGAGTGGGACTGCCAACTTCCTGTTGTTAACATTTCGTGAAAAGAGGGCGGGCTCTTCTCCCCATCTAGTGGGACATTTTACTTGGCGAGGGCTCGGTTTTGGTGTGGTTTCTGCGAACTTGTTTCTGGAAGGAGATTCTCTTTAGACCCCTGTAGCTTTGGGTTACGCGAGTGTATCTGGTTTCGGGCCCCCAATACGCTTTTTGGCCTTCACACAGAAAAAAGTTGAAAAACATCACCCCGACTACAACCTGATCCAAATCGTTTAAATAAAATAGTAAGTTCCAGTGAGGCAGTCGCTTCGCAACACTAGAGGATAGTACATAACATCATCAACATAATTCGAATTTAAAAATAACGTGCTTTTTTAAACCACACTTCAATTTCCCCCCAATCTTCCCATCCGTACAAATGTTATACCTATAAACCCCGGGACGGCCGTGAGTAATCGGTTATATCCCCTTAACGTTAGTTTTAAGATAATTCTAGACTAACATTTGAAAAGGGTGGAAGAACCAAAATGTAAACAAATCATATTGTATTATATTTAGATTGAACCATTTCAGAACAACTAATTCACCTTGACAATGACATTAAAATCAATTATGCACTTCCTTGAACAAGAAAAATATTTTATGGCGTTCTTCCGGATCACACATTGCTCTAGTTATTTAGTTGTTCCGCCACTTGTTTTCAGTTGGCTTCGAATCCTAGCAAATAGTTTAATATTTCAGGCAAACACTATTCTAATCATCATATACTTATTTCGACTTGAGCTTGGAGTATATATTTACGGATTTTATGCGTAAATATAACTTTATTTTTATTAAAACTTGAAAATAACCATTAAGCCCTAATTACTAAGCAGAAGTCATTTCGCCGCATATTTTCGTCCGTTATAATGTTAAATTGGAATTATGCCGTGGACATAATGTTGTTGATTTCAATTGATTGTTGTTACGCCGTCGATAGGTTGCTATGGATAACGTTTCATGGAGCTTGATTTTGCTTCGCGCTGAAGAAAACAAATTCTAATCGGAAAATGCCAATAAGTGCCGAGAATTTATCAAGTAAGTAGCTGTTTACAGTTCAAATGTGTTCTTATCGCGGATATAATTTTTAGAAGCGACAACGGATACAGCGGGTTTTATCGACGGCACAGAGTTCAGCTTAAGTGCATATGAGGTTAAATGTGAGAACCTTCATATTCCCTCAACTCCTTCACGTGCAGGTCCCACAGATTCCGAATTTAATTCGTCCGGCAGATGCACCCATTCAAATCACAGCAGGATGGTTCGCACGGTTGATTCGTTTTTGACCTTCCGTTCGTCGAATCGTATCGCATGAATACCGCACTGCTAGCATCTACTACGGACCCGAAAGGTAAGAACTTTCAATACAAACCGGACCATTTCTTGAGATTTGTTTTTCAAAACCTCCCCCGACAGAATTCTTCTATACCAGTGGCAATAGTGCTAGCTTATCATCAAGATCCTTCCGTGCTGTCCCGAGAAGAATTCATTTGTCTACAGATTCAGCATTTGTTTCTACCGAACAACGATTTCATGATCTCAGGCCTTTAGACTTGTCACGAATGGATGAATCGTTTGTATCATTTGCTGATGTTCTGTCATCGACGCCTATTTCTCAATATGGAGACCCAAGAAATTTACAAGCATTGGATTTATCGATGTCTCGTATTGAAGAATCTCCTCTTGATTGCTCCATCCGTAACGAAGAAGTCGAAACTTTAAATTTGGTAGTGGGAACATCACAACCAAAAAGTTTTGCACCAAAGATCGAAGGTGCCCTCGACTTCACCTGCCGCCTTAAAATATGTAAGTTTTGCCCTAATTAACTCACTTATTAGGTTAGTTGTATTAATTTATCTAATTCTTACAGCTGTGCTTACAACACAATCACCATCTGCTGCGAGGGAACAAATTCATTAAACATGATTAAGAATCCGCAATTCAAATAGTACAATAAGAACAATGTTCATTCGATAGAATGAACTCTTACCTGTGATTTTCCTTGTAGTACCTAGACTCATCTAATTAGTAAAATTAACTGTTTTGGTATGGTAACACTGGGTCGTAATTCCTCGCCACTTGATTAATGTGACTGAAGAGCGTAGGCGTAATAACAAATCAGATGCCGGAATGTCATAACTTAACGGCGTATTTCCAGTGCTGGCAGTTTAACAGGCGTAAAACCTAAGGCGTAATAACACTCTAAAATTAAACAGGGCTTATTTCGGTTTTTATCAATTTTTAACTCAATAAAACATATTTTTGCATAAATTGTGTGAAAAGGCTAAGCACTGCATTATTATACAAAATGTGAGCATAATAAATGGTTCACTGGAGCTCTCTATGGAAAATAGGATTTGATTTTCGTTTTCCAATCTTCGCCTCCAGTTTTCTCGGTTTCGTGATTTTGGATTACCGCCCTTTTCAAATGTTAGTCTAGATGCACAGTGGTCCAGTAAGCTACTTTAGGCGGACATGAGGTTTTCAATGAAAATTTGTGGTTTTAGAGCTTTGGTTACTTCTAAGAACTTGTTGCAAACTTGATGTACTACAATTTGTATGAAAGTATTTTTTTCTCGCATTAATCGCAAGAGTGGCGTATCCGCTAACTTTTTTATGAGCAAATATCGTGAGATGGTATGTTCGACAAAGTTGTAGAAATTGTTATTATAAAAAACTTTGTAGAACATATTTTTTTTTTCTAGCTTCAAAGCCTACTGCGATAATTCCGAATTTTAGTAAAAAATCGTTTTTCGACTAAAAGTCCTTCATTTTTAAATCTTACCAGCTTGCTATGTTCTACAAAGTTGTTTGTTTTGACATTTGCTACAATGTTGCTAAATACACCATAGTTGAATTTCTTCTTGTTTTCATATTATAGTAAATTTTCAGTTAAATTTACGCCATACTATAGGCCTCACAACTTGAAATGGAGCACCTGAAAAAAATATGGCATACCATGACTTGATTCAACACACCTTAGAGAACGTTTGAGGAGAATATGGGAGAGATGATATTTTTCTATCTTTTTCAAAAATACTTTCTGTAACATACAGTTTTCAATAAAAACATACGTAAAAAGTTCAAATAGAATCAAAACACACATAAATCATGGTTATCTCTGTTCAGTATATGACAACTACCACGTGTTTTCATAGAAAAAGGCTTGATAGGATATTAGTTAATTTTTATTAAGTTTCGAGCTTCTTCAGGTAAATCAAACTGTGTCTCACCACGAGTTGTACGTCTGTTGATAAGTGAGATTACGGGATCGGAGGTGAGAAGAAGTCGCTTGAAAACGTCTTCCAAGTTGACAATGCGGTTGAACTTCCCTTGCAAGCCGTTCCCGAAATTTCCTTATGCACTTATTCCTTGTTTCCTGGGCTTCCTCACTCAGCATCCCTAAAGGCAGTGCAGCAGTCCTGATAATATCACTACCGTGTAATAGTAGCTTATGCACTGTAGGAGAAAGCACATACCAATCGTACAATTCTCGATACATCTTAAATGTATCTTGAGCAAATTGACCAAAAGCTTCTGCTTCAATTTCTCGGTTCAGGTTGACGACTTTTAGAAGGGTTGCGAATTTCGAGCTGTTTCCATCGTTCGAATTGCCCCCTCCTGGAAGTGGCTCATTGAGTCTCAATCCCAACCTTTCTTTGAGAGCCTGCCAGATTGACATCTGGCGGCTCTTCAAGATCGCATTGTCTTTACTGCCACGCCACGAAGGCTTAGGCAACGTCAACCGATAGCTGATATTCAACAATAGCTCCATGGTTCTTATTTGAGCGTGAAGAGGAGAAAACACATGCTTCAATATAGCTGGGGCACTGCATGTTTGATCTTCAAAAGAGTCATTCAATCGCTTTCCCGACCGCAAACAGATGTAACATTGTTGTGAATGAGTTCCTGCCACGTCATTCACCACCTTCGTATCAACCATTGACAAAACAAGCTTCGCTGAAATCTCCACGTTTACACCTCTGATATTCGCTTTCGTTGGCTTCAATTTTTTAATATTTTCCTCCATTTCGCTAACCTCCTTTCTTGTCAGATACGTATTTTCTTTACAGAATATCAGTTTGATTGGACGACAAAGTGATACTGAAGATGGCAGCTCATTATTCCAAATCACTTCTTCGTTTTCGTCTCCACTCCGCCGTCGAATGGCTCGGATCGGAACCAAGGCAAAAATATGGGAATCACTATTTTCTTGCAGCTCACCATCGCTATCGCTATTATTCTAACGTAAAACTTAATAAATTACCGTCAGGATAAGCATCTTGTTTAGCCAACAAAAATTTGTTACAATATGGATTTAAACAGATGCCTTTATTCAGGGTTGTCATCCGAATATCCTGATATTGCATTTTTGAAAAATTGTTCCTGCAAATATAGCCTAGTGCTTCTTCCGCAGAATATTCTCCTGAGTGTAGTATGCCACGGACAGACTCTGACGCCGATTCTGGACTTCGTGCGAGATTTTCCATTTGTTTTCCGGTTGAGCGATATCCACTTCGATTGATATTCAGAGCAGTTGCCATACCGAGTTCCTCAGTCGTATGATTTTCCGTTAACTCCTTCAAGCGACGCTGTTTGCTTCTTCGGCACAATTCGGAAAATGGTTTCAGCTTTCGTTTCTTTTCGGTCTTCTTGGTTTTGAGCACAATCTTCCCATTTGACCAGACTGAATTCGTGGTTAAAAAACGGTCCTCCGAGCGACAACTTTTCAACCATAATTTTCTGAACGTCAGAGCGAAACACTTTAACCGTTTTTGTGATGTAACACAATCAGTATCAATAATGGGAAACCGTTGACGAAGAAAATTGTTCAAATATTCAATTTTTTTCTTTTCTATGAGAAGGTTTGCCAAATCTCGGCGTGACACTTCCATGTTGAAAACTCACTATAAAATGATTTTTTTCCCTATGACTTCTTTGATTTCAAAAATTAGCTAATTGAAAAAATTAGCATATTGTGGCTTTTTCTATGAAAATACGTGGTAGTTTTCATACACTGAACAGAGATAGCCATGATTTATGTGTGTTTTGATTCTATTTGAACTCCTTACGTATGTTTTTATTGAAAACTGTATGTTACAGAAAGTAGCTTTGAAAAAGATAGAAAAATATCATCTCTCCTAAATTCTCCTTAAACGTACTCTAAGGTGTGTTGAATCAAGTCATGGTATGCCATATTTTTTTCAGGTGCTCCATTTCAAGTTGTGAGGCCTATACTATGGCGTAAATTAAACTGAAAATTTACTATAATATGAAAACAAGAAGAAATTCAACTATGGTGTATTTAGCAACATTGTAGCAAATGTCAAAACAAACAACTTTGTAGAACATAGCAAGCTGGTAAGATTTAAAAATGAAGGACTTTTAGTCGAAAAACGATTTGTTACTAAAATTCGGAATTATCGCAGTAGGCTTTGAAGCTAGAAAAAAAATATGTTCTACAAAGTTTTTTATAATAACAATTTTTACAACTTTGCCGAACATACCATCTCACGATATTTGCTCATAAAAAAGTTAGCGTATACGCCACTCTTGCTATTAATGCAAGAAAAAATTACTTTCATACAAATTGTAGTACATCAAGTTTGCAACAAGTTCTTAGAAGTAACCAAAGCTCTAAAACCACAAATTTTCATTGAAAACCTCATGTCCGCCTAAAGTAGCTTACTGGACCACTGTGCCCCCACACCACCACACCACACACACACCACACCCACACACCCCACACACACACACACCCCCCCCCCCCCCCCCCCCCCCCCCCCCCCCCCCACCACCTTCCTTCTTTTTTTTTTTATTATTTATTATTTATATTTTATACCATCATTTTACATTCTCCTTATTTTTGTTTAAAGAAAAAACAAAACAAAAAACAAACAACACACCCCACCCCCACCACCCCCCCCCCCCCCCCCCCCCCCCCCGACCCCCCCCCCCCCAACCCCCACCCCCAACACCGGGAAAAAAAATCCACCCCCCGAATTATGATCCACAACCCCCAAAATCCCCCCCCAGAGCGACCAACCCACCCAAAAGAGCGAAAAGGCCTGCTGCAGCTATCGAACGTCGAGTGTGTGTACAAACTACTTCTATCTTAGCCTACTATTTACACTAATCCTACTACTTACATTTAACCTACTATATACAGGCTGCTGACGAGAGCATGCTCAGAAGTGCTACATTTCTATACAAATTTGTTTGTGATTGTGGCTATTTACTCATCTATTTTTAAAATTGCTGCCTCCTGGTGGAGGTCTGTGATCCTGGTGTCATAAGGACGATCCAGGATCATCCTCAGAGCACGGTTTTGGGTGACTTGGACCCTGTTCCTGTGGGCCTGCGCGCATGATTCCCACACCGGCGCTGCATAAAGTAGCGCAGGTGCTATGATTTGTTCATAGACGGCCAGTTTGTTTGTCCTAGAGAGGTGGGATCTGCGACAAATCAGCGGACCTAGGGCGGAAAACTTAACTACGACCCTATCTATATGCGAGCGGAAGAGGAGCTTTTCATCAAACATCAACCCTAGGTAGATGACTTTGGCGGACCACTCAACCCTTGTGCCGTCCATGATAATGGTGCAATCCAGAGGGGGCTTGCGTTTGTCGGAATATCGGTGCAGGAACATTATTGTTTGGGTTTTGGAGGCATTGATTTTGATTTTCCAGGTAAAGGCTGTGTCATCTGCAAACAGAGAGAACACGCATCCGTCGCCGAGAGGTGTAAATGCTGTAAAGCAGAGGGCCTAGGAGGCTGCCTTGAGGAACTCCTGCAGGGATGGAGAAGGTGTCTGAGAGACAGTTATTTACCGATACCCTAAACGACCTTTGCTGAAGGTAGTTACGGGTGATTTTGATGAGATGAAGAGGAAAGTTGAAGTTACAAAGCTTGTACACAAGTCCGTCGTGCCAGATATTGTCAAACGCCTTTTCGACGTCTAACAATGCCATAGCTGTGGACTTGAATACAACTTTGATGCTTCGGATGTGGTTCATCACCCGTACTAGCTGATGTGTGGTAGAATGGCCTTTCCGAAACCCAAACTGCTCCGGATGAAGGATGTTGGGTTCTTCGACAAACGCAAGCAGACGGTTGAGAATTAGTTTCTCGAACAATTTGCTCAGCGCTGAGAGAAGGCTAATTGGTCTATAACTTGTGGGTGAAGTTGGATCTTTGCCGGGTTTGTGGATTGGGATGATTTTTTCCATTTTCCAGATGCTTGGAAAATAGTGCAACTCCAAGCATCTGTTGAAGATGGCGCTCAGTAAAGAGTAGACTTTGATGTCATGTCTTTTAAGTATTAAGTTGAATACTCCATCAAACCCGGGAGCCTTCATGTTTTTGGAGAACTTCAGCGCTGAGCAAATTTGTTCTATGGTGATTCTATCCTCCGGAGGAACGACACAAAGGGAGGCATCCAGATTTTGGACGCATTGTTCAACCTGACCTTCGAGCAGACTTTGGATAGTCGAGCCAAGCAAATGCGACGAAGCGATGTGATTGCCAATCGCATTTGCTTTCTCCTGAGGGGTAGTTAAGATGTTGTTGGCGATCTTGAGAGTAGGAACAGGTTTGGGATGAGTTTTCAGGACCTTAACAACCTTCCAGAATGGTCTGGAGCGGTCGTCCAGATCTTGGACCATGCGCCCGAAATTTTCATTTCGGAGTGAGACCATTCTGGAAGCAATCTACCCATTCAGATTGGCCACTTCTTGTTTTTTGTCCAGATCCCCAGTCCTCTGAAACTGGCGTCTACGAATGTTTCTTAAGCGGATCAAAATTTGGGTGTGGGAATCAATTGCGACAAACTTACCCCTCACAGGAACTTGTCACAAGCACGCCTCATCAGCCACATCTATGGCTCGTTTCAGTCCCTCCAGGGCTTGGTCGATGTCCTCAACGGTGTCGAGGGGCGGATTCTCGTCGATGTTGTTGTCTACCGTTCGTCCGAACGTCGCCCAGTTGACGTGGTGCTAGTCCTTTCGTAGGCAGTGGGGAGCTGGGTCCACATTGACACCAACTTCCGCCACCACCGGTTGGTGGTCGGAGCTGAGGTCGTTGTGAGCCACCGGCTTGGATATGTTGGTGTTAGTCAGGAAGATGTCCAAGGTGGATGGGTTCCCCGCCCGCGAGATGAATGTTGGTTTGTCTGGGAACTGCACCGTGTACAGTCCGAGCTGGGTATGGTCAAATAGCAGACTTCCATTCCTGTTCCGCCGATAGTTCCGCCAAGCTTCGTGCCGGACATTGAGGTCCCCGCCTATGACGAACCGGGAAGTGGTCCGAGCGATGGCGGCCAGGTCGTTCTTGAATTTCGTTGCCGTTCCGTTGCTGTCAGCACACTGCCGAGGGCAACAGACGGCGATGAATCGGATGCTTGCGGAAGTTGTTTCCACCCCCACACTCAACGCTTCGATGACTGAAGTATGAATGTGAGGTAGAATGTGGTACCTGAGTCCTTTCTTCAC
The DNA here is from genome assembly GCA_024533555.2 of Aedes koreicus. Taxonomy (NCBI): domain Eukaryota; kingdom Metazoa; phylum Arthropoda; class Insecta; order Diptera; family Culicidae; genus Aedes; species Aedes koreicus. Next base: position 263,079 of record JAHHFK020005689.1, on the reverse strand, counting down.
GACGACCACAATGCCACCCCCCTCCCCCCCCTCCCCGGAGCTGGTGCGATCGAGCCGAACGATGTTGTGGTCAGGCAACCAGAGGCTGTCACCTGCCTTGAGATGGGTCTCTGTTAGGAGGCCCACGTCGATGTTGTGCCTGCCAAGGAAGTCGGCAAGCTCAATTGTTTTTGCTCGTATAGAACAAGCGTTCCATGTGACGATGGTTAGCGGTTTAGTAGCCATTTCTGGTGATGAACGAGGCTACTGCGCGAATCTGCTCGGCTCGGGTCTTGCAGGTTCGTCTGATGATGATGGCTTCCACCAGAACGGTGGCGAGTTCCTCGTCGGTGAGCGAGTCATCTTCTTCGGCGTTACCGGCCGTAACCTGGGAGTACGACGTACCAAGACGGGAGTAGAGCGTTGATTCGACTGGTTGGCAGCAGCAGGGGAGGGTTGCTGGGCTGACCGGCTTGTGTGAGAACCCATGGCAGGGGCACCGGGGGTTCGTTGGTTGTTGGCGGGTTTTTCTTCTTCCCCGGTTGGTTGCTGGTCGATGCTTGCTTGCGGATAAGCTTAAAGTCCTCGCGCTTTGGACACTGGCGGTTAGAACCTTGTTGAACGCCACCACAGTTGGCGCATTTGTATTTTACTGTTTCGGATCCACTCGATAGGCAGTCGGATGTGGCATGTTCTTCGGCGCAGGTACTGCACCAGGGCTTTATGTTGTAGTTGCGGGTACCATGTCCGAAGTTGAGGCACCGTTGGCACTGAGTGACGTCTTGACGGTCGCCTCGGTATGGTTCCCACCTGCCGATAACAGATCCAATGATGCAAATGGCTTGCAGCCCGCTGAGGGTCACTGTTCCCTTTTTGAAGTGAACCAGGAAAAGGCAGTCCGGGTGCCTCTTTTCGTTCCTCCTCTTGATCCGGTAGACTGCGAGTGGAGCTAGCTTGTACCGATCCTTCAGCTCGTTCTCGATCGACTTGGGATCGAAGTTCAGTAGGCCCCTGATGACTGCCTTGAAGGGTTTCTCACCAGGGATGTCTTGGGTGAAGAATTCCGCCTTGGAATCCTTGAGGAACGACTTCGCTAGGTCAAATTCCGCTTGGGTGTGCAGAATGACCTTGGTTCCGATGCCGGTGAGTTTGTACTCCGCCTTGACTCCCAACGACGTGAAGTCGCTGAATAATTTGCCCAGAGGCACCGATTTCACCACCAGTGGTGGCAGTTTTAATTTTCTCGCACCTGTCTCGGCGTCCTTGGGGTCCTCTGCTGCGGAACCGAAATCTTCGATTTCGCTTGTGTTTGTTGCTGTACGTTGGCTTGCTTCGCTGGCCACGTCCGATTGGCGCTTCTTCTTCTTGCGGTTGCCCTCTGATGAGGCTTGGTCCTGCTTAGCAGGGCTAAGGAGTGTATCGAAAAGTAGTTATAAACATTCGATGCGTTATTACGCATAAACTACTGTAAATATTTTTAGCGTGTAAGCGCCATTTGCTTTGTTTACATGTCAAAAATGATTATTCGGTTCATTCATTTCCGTTGATAAAGTTGTATTCAAAATGTCGCGAATTGAATTTGAGACTAAAAAGAAAATTCTGCACACTTGGTGCACCGAAAAGGGTGTTACTTACAACCAGATTGCGAAAAGAGTAAATGTTCACCCGGCAAGTGTAAAACGCATCATCGAAAAGTTTGGTAAGGAGTGCTCCCTCAAGGATTTACCAAGAAGTGGCCGGAAACCCGGCTCCAGCAACCCCGATTTGGACCAAAAAGTTGTGGATTATATTCAACGGAACAAATCTGCCTCTACTCGCGATCTAGCCAAGAAGTTCAGGGCCAGCATCGGAATGATTCAACGAATCAAGCGCAGGAATGACTTGAAGACGTACAAAAAGCAGAAAGTGCCCAAACAAACTCCGGAACAAAAGTCTCGTGCCAAAACCAGGGCTCGAAAGCTGTACAGCTGCATTTTGGACAATGTCGACCAGTGCATTTTGATGGATGACGAAACATACGTTAAAGAAGATTCAAGAACGCTACCGGGGCCGCAGTTTTATACTAAATCTGTTGGGGAACGTGTGCCAACCGCAGATACGACTGTTGCGATGGAGAAATTCGGTCAGAAGGTGCTCATTTGGCAAGCTATTTGCACATGTGGCTTGCGTTCTTCAATTTTCTATACAAAAGGAACTATAAATGCTGAGATTTATCAAAAGGAATGATTGAAGAACAGGTTGCTACCATTGTATAGAAAGCACCAGTCCCCTCCTCTCTTCTGGCCAGATTTGGCATCGGCACATTACGCCAAATCCACTCTACAGTGGCTGACGGAGAATAACATCAAGTTCGTAGAAAAAGACATCAACCCACCAAACTGTCCCCAGTTGCGACCGATCGAACGCTATTGGGCAATAGTCAAGCGTATATTTAAGAAGGATGGTACAGTGTCCCAAAACATGACCGATTTTAAGAAAAATTGGGCAGCGGCATCCAGGAAGTGCACAAAGGTCACTGTGCAGAATTTGATGGCAGGTGTCAAATCAAAGGTACGGGCATTCTACAGAAATGAACATGATGACTAGTTTTTCCGTTTGGATCTTTTGTAAACATGTTAAGCTATAATAAACTGAAATAGTATGTTAATTTTAACCATGTTTTCATGACTATTTTATTATTTGGAAGTTTATAACTACTTTTCGATACACTCCTTATGATGGCCCTTTCCTCGCTTTCTCGACATCGTCCGAAGACGTCTTCTTTACTTTCACTGTTTTTCGACACGTCCGAACGTGTCGCTTGTACGGTACTGAATGGAATTATTTGTCAATAATTTCGACATCAAAACGGCCTACTTATGCCAATTCTTGACTATGATTTGTTTATGTGGCAATCGCCTGGATATAAAAAAAGGGATGGAGCACTTGGTTTGCCGTTTGAAAATAAGCAAATATGGACTCAAACAGTCCGCACGTTGCAGGAACATGAAACTCCACAGTGTACTTTGGGAGATTGGTTTCAAGCAGTGCTATGGTAACAAGTGTTTGTATATGAAGATTGAAAACGGAAAGAGAGTGTTTTTGTTAATGTATGTGGAAGTGAAGTGAGAAAAGTCACCTACAGTGACGTAACTCTTCTGGGTAAATCAAATGGAGAATCACGTCACTGCAGGTAATAACAATTTCTACAACTTTGCCGAACATACCATCTCACGATATTTGCTCATAAAAAAGTTAGCGTGTACGTCAGTCTTGCGTTTAATGCAAGCAAATATTACTTTCAAACAAATTGTAGTAAAACAAGTTTGCAACAAGTTTTCAGAAGTAATCAAAGCTCCAAAACCACAAATTTCCATTAAAAACCTCATGTCCGCTTAAAGTAGCTTACTGGACCACTGTGCACTGTGTCCTTTAAGACAAACTTCTGGTGGCCTGAACGTTCCTGATATATAATAAAAACACAATTGATATTGATATACAATATATACACAAATATATATAATAAAAACACAAAGGAAAGAGTTGCCAATAAGTCCTAGAAGCTGCATTACCCAAAATTCTGATAAGCTCATCCGGACGATAAAAGAACTTCTTTTCCCAACCTAATCAACCGACTACGGGGCTCAAAAGGCTGGGAGGGCTGTTTTCTGCTAGCAGATTGCGCGATTATGATTCCTTGGAAGAGAGCACTCGCACGCTCGCTCGAGATGGCAAAAGTATCCTCAGCGGCGTAAATTGGCTTGTCAGTGAGAGTGTGCGATCCACAAAAAGGGCTCTCCGCGAGTTGTTTCAGTTGGTTGGGTAGAGAAAGGGACCAGTATCCTGCAGTGGTACAAATGGGGGGGGGCAGGCGCGGATCCCTTTGAACTTGCCGCGCACCGCTAGAGCCGCGATCTGCAAAAACTGATCAATCGAACAGTAGATGAAAGGCGTTGATAAGGGCGTCCTCGTCCCTACCGCCAACCGTTGGCATCGAACCAGACAGGAAGCGAATGATGGGCTGCAAAGGGGGCTCTATAACAGTCGACAGTTCATTAAAAGATTGAAATTGAAGCAGTGCGGAGTCAGCTGAAATCGATTAATGAGAGCGAATTGATCGTGTGGAGATGTGCCTCGAATGGGTTTTCGGGGTCAAGAACGGTGCCGCTCTGGGGCAAAGGACACTAATTATCGGGCTGGAAGAGTGAAGGGAGATGTTGATGGCGACGATAATAACGATAGCAGATGATGATTAAGATGATGGAAGCCGACAGCAGCAGCAAGAATTACCACATCAAGTGCAAACGGGCGATGGAAGGCGAGTCGAATTTCCTTTGAGTTCATCGTTCAGCCCTCAACTTGCGGTTGGTCTGACACTTCAGCTCGATCCAGTGCGTAACTTAATTGTAATTTATCATGTTTACGAGTTTATTCGTCATTACCACTGTGAGATGTTTCAACCATGGAAGAATGCCGTTCCAGCCAAAAGGAACGTTTTGATTAAATGTCAACCGCAAACATTAAAGTTTGGCTTGTTCCGGTGAGACATGTGACCTTCGGTTGCGTTCAGAATTGTTGGGAAAAGATGCAACAAGTGTGAATTGTGGTTTTCTTTTTTCGATCGAATATAGACGTCATGTTGGAGCTCTTTTTACAACAATGGTTGTACGATTAAAAATGCTGGCATGAAAGAGATTAACAATTCGAAACCGCTGCTCCCAAATTTCAAATTCACAGGAAATCACCACGATCTACCATCCATTCAAACTGAGAATATAAAATGAAACGATCAAACAAAACAAAAATCCACCACACACATGGCTACTCCGTTCGCTGACTGATCCTACGATGATCGATGTTCGGCTACATTTTTATAATACCTTATTCAATTTTCCTGCTATAAAAATCGTAAAGCTCGAATATATATTCCGCCGGGAACATCGAGACAACGAACAGGGCGAGCAAACTGCTAAACTGAATTCCCGAGTTTCGTTTGCCACCTTTTGGCATCCCATCCCGGACCGATTCCCATTCAACTTGGAAAGATTGAAGACCTGCACCTTCCTCTGTCTCTTTCCCCCTCCCATCACCACCGGTCGTCAATCGGACGTCGCTCCATTCAGGGCGCGCAGACTTCGACTGTGAGGTTTATTGTTTAATAAATTTGTCTATTTTCTGGGTAACGAGGAGTCATCTCGCGCGTTCAGACTCACGCAGGCTGGTGGAAATCAATCGTAAGATTAATGTCTTAATGGGTGGGCGCCTGGTGGTCAAATGCCACCAGATTGAAGTCACCGAGTCTCTCCTCTAGCGGACAAAGAGAAGTTGCTGCTGGCCATAATGGAGGTGGGAAGTGGTAGTGATAGCTGATGTGGCTTCCAGTCAGTCGATAGGTAGGGACCCGGTTTTGCCATATTTGGTTGATGACGGGATCGGCTTGGACGTCGACCGGGGAGGCCAATCAGAAGAGGCCAGAGCATGCGTGTGAGGCGAGCCAACTGTTGATTAATGATACTCATTTGCATATCCAAGCTGCGGATTTTTGTTTTCGGTGGTCAAACCAATTGACTGGCTGTGGGATTCCGATGATTGTTTGCTGCTCGGTTGCAGAGAGGCGAGACAAAACTACGAATAAAAAAAATAAACAGTCCCGTCTAATCTCGTTAAACCGCGGCGAGATATCTTCCAGCAGGGATCATTGAGCGAGGTTAATCACGTCCTGCATCTGCAGAAGTGCATCCATATCGCATTGCTCACTCCCCTGTCCTCTTCTGCTTTTCATAGCTATTGTGGTGAATATTTCATTTGTTTGCAGTGCGACTGAATTTATTCAAATTTAATGTAAATTAGCCAATCGTTTGCAAATACTCGCTCTTCGAGAATGGAGAAAAGTGCGAGGAAGATCACAACTCGACACCCAGTTAGCAGCAGACTGGATGTTGTTGTTGTTGTTGTTGTTGTTGATGGCGCAGGAAGATGCGGAAACTTACCGGTTGGTAATTTACTGTTTATAAATTTATAAATCAAAAACTGCATACGATTAACGAGGCGGGACAAAATTTGCATAATTTGTGCATTGAATTTAGAAGTATTTAGTTGCTACCAGAACTGAAAAATGTTCCTAGGTAGTTCCCGAGTAGACGGGAACCGTTATTTTATTTATGCTACTAATAGAGTTGTTGTCATAAATTTATTTAAACCAGGAGATTTTCATATATTTGGGACACAGGTATTGAAGGCTCACGGACGGTTCATTTTGGTTAAGTTGTCACGTTTTTTGTTTGTGAAATTTTGGAAAAAAAATTTTTCCTCTTTGATATGATAAGAGGACGATCCAATTTGGCTAACCAGGTGGAAAGTTTCTGTGCTCTTAGCTGGTGAAACTATGAATTATGGAGAGTGTGAGCTGTTTAGTGGTGAAACTAGTTTTTTCAATTGTGAAAATGGTATTCCACCTGAGCAGACCGGTGTCGGTTAGTATAATTTTGTGACGGTTTTGAACGCGATTCTCGAGTGTTTTTTGCGTCGAAAGTTTGAAGGTAATTTTTCTTCACTCTGCCCCCCAACCCGGTAGCGAAGATCGTGATTTTCTTCTTGTTCAGTTTGTCTTAATCATACGCACACAACGCTTTAAGAGAGGTTCTCTGTATGCTTGCAAAGAAATCGACGACGGTACGTGAGTATCAGTGAGGGGTTTCAGCCATTTTGTTGGAAAGAATCGCAGTCCAAAAGTGAAGTGAAACTGCTTTCATCGGCTGTTCTGAATAGAATCATTCCACTCAGTTTCCGGAATACCTGGCTTGAATACGGGAATCGGTTCCGAACGATCCGTTTCTGTTCTCAAATAAATTCTTCAATTCGAGAGCAAAAACAAATTAAAGAAATCAAGCTCGTCGGAAGGTTGTGTACGTGACATATGTGTATAGATCAGCGCTAGTGGGTCGTGTTTCCGGTGGTGCGGTGGAGCACTCGCGTTTTTTTTCTTTCCGTCGAAGGGGCAAGCGGAAAAGCGAAGAAGAGCTAAAGAAGAATCTTGCAAACTACTAAAGATTTCCCGTTACGAAGCCACCCACCCTTGTGATTGGCCCCAACAGCATCCGTACTGTTGGTTTAAAACGGTCATCAAATTGGATATTTCAACATATTCTTGTATTCCATTTAAATAAACCACCCACATTTGTGAGTGGCCAGAACAGCATCCTTATTGTTGGTTTAAAACGGTCCTAAAATTGGATACTTCAACATATTCTTGTATTCCATTGCAATAAACCACCCACCCTTGTGAGTGGCCCCAACGGCATCCTTACTGTTGGTTTAACAAGGTCCTCAAATTGGATATTTCAACATATTCTTGTATTCCATTGAAATAAACCACCCACACTTGTGAGTGGCCCTAACAGCATCCCTACTGTTGGTTTCAAATCAGTCCACAAATTGGATATTTCAACATATTATTGTATGCCAATGAAATAAACCACCCACACTTGTGAGTGGCCCCAACAGCATCCTTACTGTTTGTTTAACAAGGTCCTCAAATTGGATATTTCAACATATTATTGTATTCCATTGAAATAAACCACCCACACTTGTGAGTGGCCCCAACAGCATCTTTACTGTTGGTTTAAATTGGTCCTCAAATTGGATATTTCATCATATTCTTGTATTCCATTGAAATAAACCACCCACACTTGTGAGTGGCCCCAACAGCATCCTTACTGTTGGTTTCAAATCAGTCCGCACATAGGATATTACAACATATTCGTGTATTCCAATGAAATAAACCACCCACACTTGTGAGTGGCCCCAACGGCATCCTTACTGTTGGTTTCAAATCGATCCTCACATTGGATATTTCAACACATTCTTGTATTCCATTGCAATAAACCACCCACCCTTGTGAGTGGCCCCAACGGCATCCTTACTGTTGGTTTAACAAGGTCCTCAAATTGGATATTTCAACATATTATTGTATTCCATTGAAATAAACCACCCACACTTGTGAGTGGCCCCAACAGCATCCTTACTGTTGGTTTAAATTGGTCCTCAAATTGGATATTTCAACATATTCTTGTATTCCATTGAAATAAACCACCCACACTTGTGAGTGGCCCCAACAGCATCCTTACTGTTGGTTTCAAATCAGTCCGCACATAGGATATTACAACATATTCGTGTATTCCAATGAAATAAACCACCCACACTTGTGAGTGGCCCCAACGGCATCCTTACTGTTGGTTTCAAATCGATCCTCACATTGTATATTTCAACACATTCTTGTATTCCATTGCAATAAACCACCCACCCTTGTGAGTGGCCCCAACGGCATCCTTACTGTTGGTTTAAAACGGTCCTCAAATTGGATATTTCAACATATTCTTGTATTTCATTGAAATAAACCACCCACACTTGTGAGTGGCCCCAACAGCATCCTTACTGTTGGTTTCAAATCAGTCCTCAAATTGGATATTTCAATATATTCTTGTATTCCATTGAAATAAACCACCCACACTTGTGAGTGGCCCCAACGGCATCCTTACTGTTGGTTTCAAATCGGTCCGCACATAGGATATTTCAACATATTCTTGCATTCCATTGAAATAAACCACTTACATTTGTTAGTGGCCTCAACAGGATCCCTACTGTTGGTTTAAATCGGTTGTCAAATTGGATAATTCAACATATTCCTGTATTCCATTGAAATAAACCACCCACCCTTGTGAGTGACCGCAACAGCATTCCTACTGTTGGTTTAAATCGGTTCTCAAACTCGATGTTATAAAAAAATGTATTCTGCTGAAATAAACAACCCACCCAGCATCCTTACTGTTGGTTTAAATCGGTGTCAAAATTTGAATAACTTTAATGTGCATCTCTGTACAGAGAATAAATCGGGAACATAGTTAAACATCTTATTCGCTGCCAACGTCAGTTGAATTCAACACACCGTTTTACAAAACAAATCTCGCTGCAAACCCAACCATTTTATCCAACATCCCAGTGATTTCTCGTGGAAGTGCAGAGGTGATCTCGGCTTCCAATAAAGCGAGTATCACGTCGACATAGTCCTACCCATTCCCTACTTGACCTGCATTCGGGCGAGGCCAGCGCCGGTATTGCCTTAGTTTTGGATCACCAGTTTTAACACATTGAGGATGTATGCTGGTCCCTAGCATCATCTTTTGGTTCTCTGTGTAATAACCGCTGATCTAACAATAACGGAGTAGCAACCTCGGGCGGTCAATCATGCTCATGCTCATACTCATGCTCATTTGGGACATAGGTATTGAAAAACGTCTGCATATCCTTGCGAGTTCTCCAGCAGTAGACTTATTGCTAATCGGCTGTTGCATCATCAATGGCACTCAATTAAGTCTCAGTCAAGTTGCTGCAATTAATTATGACGTTATTGAGCTGCTTTGGTAGGCAAATGGAAAAGGACGCTGGAGATCTAAGACGAATGTAATATTCCATCATCATCTTAACCGTGGTTTATCCTTCCTCGGGTATTAAAAAAACTGACACATAAGACATAAGCGGCAATATTGACCCAGATTTCAACCCTTTTGTAGAATTATGAAATTTCAACCTAGACACAATGTTTGTACCCCATTTGATGGGTCATTGTCTCAAAAATGCAATGGTGGTAAAAAAATACCTGATTTCAGTAACATTGGCCACCGGGTTTCTGCTACAAAGGGAAGGAGGTTTTGATTTCGATGTGTGAACAGAATTGCGTATAAAACATTCTTGACTAGTATAAAAGATTTGCCAACTTCGACAAACATTCTCAGTATGTCATTTGTCATCTTTTGACATTATGAAATTAGTTCCAAATCATACCACAGAGATAGCGGTACAGTCTATCTTTGTCAAATGAAGCGCTAGAGAGTTGCCGTCTTCGGCACAGCTTTTTTGTTATGTCATTCGTCGTCTTTTGACATTATCAGATTGTTTCCAGATCTTGCCGCAGAGATGGCACTGCAGTCTATCTTTTCCAAATGAAACGCTAAAGTAGTGATGCTCAACATGCGCCCCGCGCGACCCGTAAGCGGCCCGCCAGATGTTTTTTGCGGCCCGTGGGCTACTTCTGAATTAGATCTGTGCGCCGCCGCCGCCACTGTTTTCGACCGGCTCGCCGCTGCATTTTTTTGCCCGCGCTAATTTGGGCAATTTGAGGCATGCCGATGAAATTTTTCACCGCGTTTGCATCCCTTCAGTTATGTTCATTAGCCCTTTAAAAATCTGCTTTTATTTCAAATGATGATATCTCGATGCGATGTGCCATCCAAAGGGGTGCGCATGAGACGGTGATCAGCTTTGTCGTTTCGTTCTAGCAACTGCAGTGTACATTTTCGTGTTTCGACTTTCAGCAATTTCGCGAGTGAGTTTCAATTCAAATATAATAAAATGTCCGCCTTAAAGGTCCAGAAAAGTTCCATCGAGAGTGTACATATTGATACCACAAATAATGGTAATCGAACTGGTGATGTGTGGAAAAATTTAGTGCACAAAAATATATGTCAAAAATGGTTTTACACATCATCTGCATCCTGACAAAGTGTTTTGTAATGCATGTATTTGCACTTAGACAGGGATCGATATATTGAGAACGATCCTGCTATCGATAGGTCGTTAACATTCGGCAAGTAAGTTTTATTGATAATGAAATTGATGATTTTTTCTTAGAATCTCTCTGGTACAGAAGGTAACGTCAGGCTGCATGCCTATGTGTACTTTTTTCTGATTCAAAACTCCGATTGTCCTGAAATTAAAAACGGTTAAGGTAGCCTACCCCCTCGGGAATCTTGTCCAAGGATTTTGTTCTAATGAAATTTAAAAGGGGTGAGATTGACGGAATTTCGACACGGAAAATAAACAAGCCGGCCACATTTAACATGCACTGGGATTAAAATCCAACGAAAAAACATCCCGTGGTATGAGACTACCATTAATTGAGAAAAAAAAAATTGTAGTCAATACTGGCGAATAAAACACAACTATTTATACATCCTTAAGAAATGTATTAAAATGTAGGGCAAAGTTTAGAAATCTGAAAATATAAACTTTCATATTTTCTTCATGTTTAACGAATCGGTAAATTTGTTAAATGGAATTTAAGCATTTCATTTAAAAAATAATAGGATATGTAATGTGCCGTCCTGACTACGAGCTATATCACTTGATATAAAATGTTCGTACATCTAGTTTTCACTGGAAATAATGCATCTGACGTTTCATATCGAGATTCGTTATATCAAGTAATATATCTCGTAGTCTGAACGGGAGCTTATTTCCACAACTTGATAGCATTTTGTCAGGCGTGAAAAAGTTCAAAAACCATCTATAACGATCAGTGTAAGTTAATAGTAATTGGACATACCAGATTTTTGCATTGAATAGTCAAGACTGTATAAATAAGGGGTGTTAAGTAGATTTAATATATATCGACATTAATATCACCGAAAGACCTTATTAGCAAAACATTTGCCGAATAAAACCATCGTCAGGAAGACATTGTTTTTATTTTAACGTGACAAATCTCGAATCAAATAACTTGGCTAACCACTGAACTAACCGGTAAATCAGTGCACAGTGGATTTTTTTTATACGTAATTATAGTAATGTTGTGAAAATATTGATAGTTCGGTCTATTTCGCTGCTCTTAATTTGAACTTTTTAATAATTGATTAACTTTTCTTTAAGCTCCTATATATATATATATATATGAAATTTAAAGCAATTTTTTAAATATTTAGTTTTTAAGGTTTTGATAGTTTACGATTCTTAAATTTTTTAATCTCAACATGTTTAAATATTTGTTTTAATTTTTTTATTGTCTGATTTTAAGATAGAAGAAATCATGGCTTTGGCGGGTTTTCTTCTATTATTATCAGGGGGTTTTCTAAAACTCTTTGCGCTTATATTTTGCCAGAAGATTCTTTCTTCTTTCCTAGCGTTTCAAGCTTATTTCTGTCGCCATTATCTTATTGCTTGTTCTCAACTTAGTGTTCTAAATACACTTCCACAGTTATTAATTACGAGCTTTCTATGCCAGGTACCATTTTTGCATAAGTATGATTGTGTGGCAAGGACCATCATACCCTATGCCCTAGACCAGACCAGGAATCGAACCCAGCCGCCTCCAGCATGGTGTTGCTTTGTAGCCGCGCCTGTACCGACTGAGCTAAGGAAGTTCCCGCCAACATATTCACTGAGTGTAAATAGAAGAATATTGTGGCCATGTTTCAAAAAAAATTCGTTCAGTCTCAGGATTTTGTATTTTAAGATAACTAAATTTCTGTATATTTTTTTATTTTTTTTTTTTACTCTTGTCGATTTTTGAGGAAATTTTACATGGGACTAGCAAAATTTTTTTTTGTTATTCAATCATAGGCGTAGCCAGGATTTCAAATAGGGGGGGGGGGGGCGAGTTTTTTTTGGAGAGAGAGAGAGAGAGAGAGAGAGAGAGAGAGAGAGAGAGAGAGAGAGAGAGAGAGAGAGAGAGAGAGAATAACATCGTCTCCAACCAGTGGTTGCACATACTGAACAATTAATATTAACGGACACTTAACGGACAATACAACGCCCGGTGGACCAGTAGAGTAGGGTCATTTTCATGTTCCGACATATGGAGCGGGAATGGAGCCCCTTTTATGTGACATTACGCCTGAATGCGGGTGGATTATCTTCTCTACTCTCACCCAAAGTATTTGACAATACCCGTCCGTTTCTTGCAACAAGATTAAACAATTCTAGGCTTGTTCTGGAATTAAAAAAAAAAACGATTTTAAAAACTTTCGATTTTTCCCATGTTTTTAAATCAAACCACATTGAATGCCAAACATTTAACGGGTCATGTTGGATTTTTGTATAGAATAACCACCGAATTTGTTTGCAGTTTGTACTGAAAATGTACTTTTCATCCACGACCCTCTCACCCAAAGCAACACAGAAGAAACACCGTTTTTTTACTCACCATGCTCACACCGTTTGAATAGATTATATTTTTTTAATGGTTGTTCAAATAATAAGTGATTAGCTTTTAACAAACATACATTTTGAGTTTTGGTGGTTTATAGCTTATGGTTTGTGTCCCCTTTGCTCACCTTTAGTATAATTATTTTATCTGATATTTTCTAAACAGGAACATCAAACATAACCTTTTAAAACGACGTAAGTAACAAATGTAAGCAAGCTGTGTTTTTTGTGCTGAATTGTTGCTACTTGCATTCTCAACACACGAGTAGTTAGTAAATAATTTAAGAAATTTTATTCATCAATGGCGAAAAGAAATTCATATGATCCAACTGAAACACATTCTGTTGAAACATGGTATATGTAGCAATCATGTGTATCTGAGTAGTATGAAACCAAAACGGTGTATCATTGAATTACATTAAAATTGTTGTTCAAATTCGAGAAATACAACCATTTTGCATATTTTTCTATTCGTGGTTATTTCAGCTGCATGAAAAAAACATTCGTTTTGTTTTTGTTTGCTTGTTTTTTTTTAATTACATGCTGGAAAATATTATACTTACTTTTGAAAAACTTTCGAATGTCCATTTATGGTACTTCTGGATAAAATGAATCAAATAACTGCTTTAGACTGCTTATAATTAAAAAAAAAAAAACTGTATGTATTTTACCCGATGATTCGTTTTGTTATGAAGGTTCTTCTGTTTATAAACACGCGCAGAACCATCGTTATTCTTCCGGTCTTCCTCTAAACTCTCCACCGATTGCTTGTCGATCTGCCAAACTTGGAAGACATCTGCATGGAGTTATCTCAAATTATAATAATCCGTCCAATCTATCACAAAACGTTGCGATTGGTTGAGCGGACTGGAGATAATGAAATCCATTTGTATAAGGCCAAGTCTGTCCCGGTTGGTATTAAACCGATGAGCATGGATATCAATAGAAACATAAAGTTACCAGAAGGCACAAAATGCACAAATGGCACAATCTACGGACTCTTATTTTTACGAAATCCCTCAATTTCAATTTTTAATGGATTAGCATAGATTGTTCATTAGACACTTCAACTTGATTGATACAGTTATTAGTTACAGCAGTGCAATAGATTGTAGAATACAGTAGTAAAAATTGTAAGTTACGAAAAAAGAGTTTGGTTCGAGCATCGGCTGTGAAAGGTTGTGTCGGTGCTTTATTACGCACTATTTTCTAATCGAGCATGGCGCGTTTCGTGTTGTTTCGGTTATCTATAATTCGGTGTAACGAGTGATCGGGTGAGCACAGTAAGAGAACAACAAAGCGTCTCTCAAGCGTTCATAAAATTATCCTTGTTTTCCTAACGGAAAACCACCATTACACTTTGTGTGTGGCCCAATAGCATCCTTACTGTTGTAATCGGTTCGAATCAGAAATCGGTACTAGTATTTAAAAATTTTAATAAACGAAGCGTGAATTCAGCTTATTGCTTACCAAAACGAACCCTGCTGCCACCCAATCTTGTCATCCAAAATCCCAGTGATTTCTCGTGGAAGTGCGGCGGTGGTCTCGGCTTCCAATAAAACGTCCAAATAAACGTTAACGCCTTCCTACCCTTTCCTTATTTGACCTGCATTCGGGCGAGGCCAGCGCCGGTATTGCTTTAGTTTGGGATCACCAGTTTTACACATTGAGCATGTTGGCATCATCTGTTGATCTTCTGTGTAATAACAGCTGAACTGGCAGTAACGGAATAACAACTTCGGGCGGTCAATCATGCTCATTATCCTGCTCATGCTCCTAAAAACGGATAAATTATTTGAATAGGATAAGACAACTGCAACTTCTCGCTCTGACTAGCTTGATGTTCTGCTTCTAACACGCTGAATCAAACTGTAAGATATGATCAACATATATTCTCAATAATACGAAACTACAAAACTACGAAACTACGAAACTACCCTAAAACGGGGAAAGCGGGGTAACGGGGCGGTTTGACCCATGCCATGAATAGTTAAAATAAATATTTTTCGTTGATACTCTTTCTAACTATCAACTGTGTTTCTTAATCTAGTATTATTTGGCTTCTGAAAGCTATAGCATAGGTTTGAATATTCAGTTTTTTGATTAACCAAGAACTGAACATTTTATTGAGCATAGCTTCTTCAACTTTCAGCTAGCGGGGAAAAAATCAATCAATGCTTATCTAATAGCTAACATTACAGATTAAGAGATATTTCCCTAGTAGCACATTTGTTTCAACCCAGTAAAGGTGACTGCTCTGTGACTCAATTCAGTCACAATAGAGCTGCTGAAACCAGTTTTGACTGTTGTGTGCTGCTTGGGGTTTTTAGATACTTTAGGCTACATAGGTTGGGTTCTAGGTTAAAGGAAAAATATTGTAATAAAATTGTTACTTGTTACTATTTAAAAACTATTATATAATTACAACTTTTTTCTCATGGATGTCAATTTTTTACGCTTTTTTGCTACAACTTGTTACAAAATCGAGGCAACTTCGCGTGATTTGGCTTTTTTATTTAGGCAAAGGAGCAATCTGACAAACATCCCAAGCAACACAAAATCGTCATATTTGGTTACAGTGACTTGATTGTGACTTAATTGAGTAGTATTGGAGTTACATCAACTGTATTGCAACAAGTTACCTTGCAACCTTCTAGAGATAAAAAATAAATAATAATATATTGAAACAAATAATAAAATTCTAAAAATAAAATCCAAACTTAGGGGGGGGGGGTAACGGCCCCCCGTACCCCCCCCCTGGCTACTACTATGTATTCTTATTTTTATTTTATTTTTTTTTTATTTATTTTATTCATGTATGTATTCAATCACATCGAGCAAAGAAATTTCTGAAAAACACAACAATATTAGGGGAATCAGGGTAATATCAGCCATATCTACATTCACAGAGCCATGCGGTGAACAAAATCTGCCTCAATTGATTTTCCTGTAAATTTTACATAGGACTAGCATCATTTTGTTGATCTTGAGTCACACCGAGCAAAGAAATTTCAGAACAACAAGTAAATATTAGGGGAACCAGGGTAAAATGAGCTCATTTGCTTCCCAAGGAGTCCCGTGCGGCCAATGAGGCCGCGTTCATTCGCTTTCCTGGAAATTTTCCTTCAAGTAAAAATAACATTTACAGAAATCGTTCCACTCCGAGCTGAGATGTAGAATTCTTTCGCGTTTCGGGCACTATTTTTCTCACTGTGCACTGGTTGTGGCCTTAAAACCAAGGTTTTCATCACATCTCTCATAATGACGTTGGAGGTTTACATTAAAGAGTGTCTGAAAAAGCGGATTTTACCCTTCATTCGGCAACACAAGACCAACGTTATGTATTGGCCGGATCTAGCCAGCTGCCACTAAGGAGGTACTAGAATGGTATGCTGCAAACAATGTTAATTTCTTCACCAAAGAGATTAATCCTCCGAATTGCCCTGAGTTCAGACCGCTCAAAAGATATTGGGCGATTGTCAAGCGAAAACTTCGAGGATCCGGTAAAGAAGTTACAAATGCACAACAAATTCGTTAAAAGTGGAATAAGTTTGGCGGTACAGTGTCATCAGCGACGGTGCAGATCACGATGGCATCGAACACAAGTAAAGTGCGACAGTTCGTTCGAAACGTTGAAGTGTAATAACTTGTTACATATCGTATGAAAGTTGAATAAATACCCTTTTATTTGATGTTTTGATCAACCGTGTATGTTGTTTAATTCTTGAGTTACACACTTAGATATTATGTATTTTCAACGAGACATAATTCATGTTTGTAAAAAGTCGGGGAACGTAAACAAAACTTTCGTGTAAAATTATGTCTCCTGGAACTGACACAAACGCATTTCGACAAAAGATCTGTTTGATTCAATTTATTTTGTCATCTCTTTCAACTCATTCTTATGTGCTAAAGGACGCTTGCATGTGTCGGTCTCAGGAGACAGAAATTTACATGACATTTTGGTAGTGTGTATGATCACTTGAATGCGTCCAAATTTACTTTGAATCGAGCTTTAAAAAATGTTCAAAAATGCTACATTTATTGCGTTTTTTCGGTTATATGCGTGCATGAAATCAAGTTATTGACGTTAGAAAAAAAAACTTGAGCTTTGTCTAAAAGGTGTATTTTTAACATTAATATGACAAGTGGTGTTACCTGGGATGTTCATACATATCAGATGAGTCAGCATTGAACGGTTTTGATCTGCACACTACCAAAATGTCATGTAAATTTCTGTCTCCTTAGACCGGCACATGCAAGCGTCCTTTACCGCAGACCGACACATGCAAGCGTCCTTTAGTCACATCTTTTGTCGAATTGCGTATGAGTCAGTTTCAGGAGACATAATTTTACACGAAATTTTTCTTTACGTACCCCGACTTTTTACAAACATGAATTATGTCTCGTTGAAAATTCATAATTTCTAAGTGTGTGATTATCAGATACGCAGTGGAGATCGGTTGGCCACTTAATATACAGTTTTCATTGCGTCAGATGCGTTTGAAAGTTGTTGAAAAATTGGTGAATTCACAACATTGAGAAATTGTTGAAATTTGAAGAATTAATTCTTTTTTTTATGTAAATGAATTTAATTTTCATTGTTTTAATAAACTGCGACTAAGCAACGAATAGATAGTTATTTTTCTCTTACATTCTTTTTTTTGTTTCATTGAAGTGGCTTTCAGTCACTTGGGTTAGTAATAAAGATAAAGATAAGTATCCACATCGTGACCTCATACAATATCTTAAAAATACAAGGGTCCATTGGAGCGTAAAAAAAGTAAACACATTAACAAGATTGCATTCGCTTACGACGGGCATCATGAATATATTTATTGTAAGGGAAAAGTCTTCTTTGGGTCTATGATTCCTTTAAATAAGTTGGTGGGATATTCTTCCTGTTAAGCTGTGTTTAATAAACATATTGTATGAGTTGCAGCAACAATAAAAGATTGTTTTTTTATTTTCATGATAAAAAAAAATTAGAATGTAGATGAGCTCACATAACTTCTGTGGCATCCTCAAGTCCCTAAAAACAATTTTTGATGTATATATTAGATTTATATTTTTTGCTTCGATATAACGTAACTTCAATATAACGTAAAGAAAAAAAAAGTTGCCTTATATCGAGGTATACCTGTATTTATAATGCCAGAGCCAGAGCTGGTCAACCTCACGGCCATCATTTGATGATGACAAAACAGGCCATCTCACTGTCACGAGAAGAAACTATCATGAGCTTTCTTGTCATTCTCGCATCATCATGCAGTTGTGAGATTTTTGCTCATACGATTTTGTTTCAGAAATATCTTTTAAGTTTACTTAAAATTAGCCAAGCAATAATATGTAATCGACAGAGTGGAAATTGTTTTTGAAGTTTTGTGCTGAAACACAAAATTAAATCAATAAATGTGCTTGTAGGAGCGATGACCAAAACACTATCACGTACTGTCATGACTGAAAAAATCGATGAGAATTTGAAGGAAATCCCCATCATCGATTCTCGCCCGGTGAGATTTTCAGACGTATTTCGGTAAAAATCTTAGGTCATTTTTCATCGAAAATGACATTTGCCAGCCCTGGCCAAAGCTTCTTTCAATTGAGTCATCAACGTCAGCAAGACACGTCGTTATCCTAGCATGGCCTCCTTCTAAAAAATTGCATCCCTGCCACCAATGTCTTGGGTACCAATTAGACCAAACTTTCCACCGACATTTCTTCCCATCCCAGTCAGCCAGTCAACCAGTCAATCAGTCAGCAGGGTTTCATTTGAAAGGTTTGGAGTGAAAAATACACTGCCTGGTTCAAGTATTCCTTCATTATTTATTAGGGCTCATATTTCAGTGCACCGCACATCGAAGACAGAACAAAGAACGAGTGTATGTCAGTTCTACCTGATGAAAAAAAAAGTCCTCGAAACTAACGAGCACTTCATTTTCAACCAATCAGCAAGTTGGTGCTTCCGACACGAAAGGCGAAATGAACCTGTCAATTGCTGGCAACACTGACAGGATTTCTAACTACAAGTGAGACGCATAATTAGAGTGCAGCCGAAGGAACTTCACCTGGTGACGTGGTAGAGTTTTCCACGTAGCCTTTAATCTTCTACAGTGGAATTTCAAGCAACTATTTGTCCCCATTGCCCCATCAACCCGATGATGACGATGCGACGATGCTCCATCAGTGCAAGTGCCAGCACGAAAAAAGTATAAATAATGCTCGCTAAGCTATTAATTACGCATAATTATATAAAATTAACCCCGTCTCTTTCTTCAGAGTCTGATGCAGTCCATTACTGCAAGTAGACTGTCATGCACTGACCGTCGCACGACACCGACGGGGGGCACCGGGAAGTTTGCGCTTATTTGTAGGGGGTTCGCTGCGATTCGCTCGTTTGTTTGCGACCATTCAACATGGTCCACCATTTTGAAAAAAAAAAGAAAAAAAAAACAGGAGAGAGGTTTTCCCTGTTTGCGTTTTCACGTGGGTTATGCATCCGTGCGCGCTAATTTAAGTGCCCCGAACTGGGCTGTGCGCAGTTTCGAAACTTTATCGCCATTACCGGAGTCGCTCACTTATTTTTGGCACGAAAGCCATCGTCATGCGATGAACTGGGGTTGTCTGAAAGCATTTTCCTGTCGCATTCTCCGGTTCATCCACCGTGGCACGTGATCTCAGAAGAGTTGCGTGTTACAGTAGCATTTCAAGCGAGTGGTGAGGAATTTATTGAATTAAGGTAAGATCTTTGAGTTAGACATTGAATACGATTACAACATGTTCGTGATTTTAGTTCACCTACGATCATTCCCATTTCAGTATCGTGTTTTCAGAAAATCACCTATTCGCTTAACAAGGCAAAGAAACCGTCCATGTCTTTCTTAAAATGATTGAAATTCCTGTCAAATTAAGCAGAAATCCCATTACCACTCTATGAAGAACAGAAAATATCCTGCGGCTAATCCCAATGTCAATCGATTCTCCTGGCAGACGACAAAAAAGGAACGACCATCGAAAAACTCCAATCAAAACAAACACTGCAAGTCACCGAAAGGACAACCATCCAGCCCAGACAGTCCGGCCTCGACGATTCGTCACACCTTTGGATTATCCGTCCGCTCCGTCCCGGGAGTCATAAATCTAATCCCCTGAGAGAAGCAAGGGAACAAAAAGCCATGCTCGAACCCTCCCAGGGGTAGTCCTGTTTGTTTCGGATCCTTTCCGATCTTTTCTAGGACATCGATTTCACACCTGTATGTGGTCTGCACTTTTGCATTCACCGAAAGTCATTTTTTTCTCTCTCGACGTGTGTAAACGTATCCAAATGTGAGGAAAGCGAAATGGGAAAATATTTACATCTATTTACATTCTTTAGACAGGATTATGTTTGGGAAACACAGCCACACAGCAACCACTTTGGTGAGGGACGACGACAACGAGCGAATGAGTCCTAGAAGAGATAGAAAGAAAGTGGACTTCACGCCAGCCTCCATTAGTGTCGAGGCAAACCAAAAATTAGTCACCGCATGGTGCACGTTTTGGATTTGTGACTTTAAGCAGAACTTGAATTTTGGAACTAGGTTAACAATTGGAATTGGATTTTCTGGGCGAAAAAGAAGTTTGTTTTGAATAATTGCCTACGCATTTTTCTTTTTTTATGAAGTGGTGCTCATTGTCAGGACTTTTTCGAACGAGCTGGAAAATTTTCCACACCTGCAGAGAACTAGCTGCTAACTGATTCTTATCGGAGATCCTCAGGGAGAAAGCGTCTTCTTGGGTTTGCCTGCGTCTCCAAGGAGCGACTGTTGACGGTGGCAGCGACAAGTTGATTAATTGAAACCCATTTCCAGAGGTCTCCGAATGGGATTTGGTCGGTCGTTTGATGATATGGTTGACTGTTTTCGAATTTTACCAATCCAAGATGAGCCGTATTTGATCGACCGTTGGAGATGATCGCGGAGGTCTCCGGAAGATTTGTGTGATCAATTTCGGGAGATTTGTTACATTGTTCCTACGAATGAAAAATTATACGATATTCGTGTGAAGTTGCCAGAACAATGCAACCGTGAGGTTGGAATAGATAGTATCCCTGGAGGGTGCGTGTTAGTCTAGGATGAGGATGTTATTTAGAATGTTCAACCAATTCCATGTCTAGGTATCAAAACGCTCTTTCAAAGCCAACACGCCAAATGGGTCAGCCAATTTTGAGTGGTGGCTTCGATTTTAATCGAACTTTGCATTTGGCAAGGAAGACTGAGTTGTATTGTAGACAAGGGAAACCATTTTTTGTTATGCAAGAGTTTTTTTTTAACTATCGTACAAGTTTTGGCCGAAGACTGCCATATTTTTCTGAAACTATCGATGTATGGGAGAATATAAAATTAATGAAAATCTGTGTTTATTTTAGTTTCTTGATTATCGATATTTTCAGCCACGGTTGGTTAATCTTCCGTCGTAGTCACTCAAACACCTCTTGAGCATTTTTGTAACTTGTCCGGGGGTGAGATTCAAACTCGTGACTTTGGCGTGAGAGGTATGGATGTTAATCACTACGCCGAGACTCCCCCAAAAATCTGTACTGACAGTTTCCATGAAAAATCTGTGTTGACAGTTTCCATTTCTCCGGACATTAATCTGAAAAAAAAGCTGGTGAGTGTGAGCTTTTTAGTGGAATACCTGTTACTAGAAAATGAGAAGAAATATTGATAATGTCCATTTAATTCCAACTACCTTTAATGCTTATCTTGACAGATACGCCTATTTCGTCTACAATGTGCAGACTTCTTCAATGTCGTGTACTAATACTTGACTAAGGTCTGTATTCACATTAATCCGGACACCTTCAAATAATTGTAACTTTTGAAATATTGCACGTAGGAATGAAAATATAGTATAGCTGAGAGTCTATGATGAAAAAGACTATGATTGATGTTTACATTTCATGTTTAGTATTCAAGATGGCGACGAAAGAAAAACAAGTGCGCGAGCGAATTTTGTACAGGCGTACGGCAAATCCTGACTTGTCAATACGGGACCTTGCAAAAACATTAAATTTGCCTAAATCCACTGTTCACGATGTGCTCAAATCATTTTCGGAACGTTTGACGGTGGAGAGGAAACCGAGAAGTGACAAAAACATTGGGCGGTGATCCTGTCATGGACCGATAGGTGAATAGGATATTAACGAAAAACCCAAATTTCTCCATTCGAACGGTGGCTCGTAAAATAGGGATGTCGCCTGGTTTTGTCCAAAAATTAAAACAACGTTTAGGACCTAAGTCGTATAAAGTAAAAACAGTTCCAAATCGCAACGACAAACAGAACTTGGCAGCAAAATCACGGGCTCGACGTTTGTACTGCGAATATTTGACGAAGTTTTCATGCGTTGTTATGGACGATGAAACTTATGTCCTGGAGGATTTCAAGCAGCTTCCAGGGCTGGCTTTTTATTCTGCTATGGCCAGAAATGCTACAGCTGAGCATTTCAGAACGAAGAAGGCATCGAAATTTCCCAAAAAATACCTTGTGTGGCAAGCAATTTGCACGTGTGGCAAAAAGAGTAAATCTTTCGTCACTACAGGCACAATCAACAAGGAGATCTATCAGAAAGAGTGTCTGCAGAAGCGATTGCTACCCTTCATCAAAAGTCACAAAGAAAAACCTTTGTTCTGGCCCGATTTGGCATCATGCCATTATGCTAAAACTGTGATGGAGTGGTACCAAGCAAATCAAGTGAACATTGTACCAAAAACCTCAAACCCACCAAATTGCCCAGAGCTACGACCAATCGAGAGATTTTGGGCTCTGATGAAGCGGAAGCTTTCTGGAAAGCAGCAAGGAATCAAAGACATCAAACACTTCCAGAAAATTTGGACAAAGGCGGCTTCTACGATTTCTGAAGAGTCTGTACAAACCCTAATGGACGGAGTTAAGCGCAAAGTTCGAAAATGTTATGCGAATACCGAATAACTATGTTTTGTCTTCACGAATTGTTAAAACACATCCCATGTGTGCAACTTGGCCATTTGCTACCAGCCATTTTGTGGATGGTTTGCCCGGACTGGTGGAGCACACGACTTACCTTCACCGCTGCCTGAATACGAAAGAGGAAGAGTCCGCTTCGTGCACACCCGCGTGGCCTGCTGCGCTTTTGGCGGTTGGCGAGGCGGGCAAGTTGCAAGGTGATGACAGATGTAGGATCGGGTGATATTGCTAAGATCTATACATAATATGGCACCCACACCCCCCCCCCCCCCTTCCCAAAAAAACTCGAGGGCAGCCATGTTTTCATGTTTAAGTTTTAATGTTTTAATCAGAAGTCCTTCTCGTGTGATTAAATCGTCCCCCAGCGCCTGGAACTGTTTTAAATGCTTTGGCCAAACGCCCGCTTCTAGGGCATCTACCACCTGATAATATATAAAATGAAAAAAAAAATGAACAATACATCAATGAACATTAATGATTTACCTCAGTAAACTGCTCGTCCTTAGTTGTAGCGCTAATAATCTCTTTTTCAGTTAAAAACTCAATCTTGCTCACCTCGAGGGACGAAAGTTCCCAGGGGCTAACCCCTTCTTCAAACGGGCCATCCACCCCATAATACAGCCGTGAAGAAGGATCGGCGATGTTTTCTCGCCCTCGTATATACTGTACGTCAAAACTATATGGGCTAAGTCTAAGTGCCCACCCGTCTGCCCGGTTCAGCGCTCGCTTAGAGTCCTCTCTTGACCTGTTCAATATAAACGTGAACCCTTGTGCATCAGAACGAAGCGTGAAAGGACGTCCTAGAAGAAAATATGTAAAATGCTCTACTGCTCATACAGCGGCAAGAGCTTTGCGCTGGTTTGGCGGATACTTTTTTTCGGTCGTCGTTAAGGCTTTGGATGCGAAACTTATGATGCCCGGAGGATTCCTGTCGTCTTCCTGTACGAGGACGGCCCCGAGAGCATGTGAAGATGCGTCCGTATATACGATGGTTCTGTCTTGATCCGAAAAGAAACCAAGGGAGGTTGTGCAACGAATAATGTGGTTCTTCAAATTCTCAAAGGCCTCCGAATGCTCCTGATACCAGTTCCAACCATTTGAGTTGTTCATGAGTGCCCACAGTGGACTTGCTATATTAGCAAACCCTTGGATGTATGGGCTCACAAAGGAAGCTAGCCCCAGGAAGCTCCACAACGGTGCTTGGTTGTCTGAACCTACGTATATCCTTTACTTTCTCCTCGTCGATATTGAACCCATTTTCATTGAGTTCGTGTCCCAGCCACCTAATCCGCTGCTTATTGAATTCGCATTTCTCAAGATTCAAGGTCAAATTGTTTGCTCTTAGAATCCTCAACACATGCGCCACCGTTTCCCGAAGTTGGTTCAAATTATCGGCAAACATGAGAATATCGTCAATATACACTACTAGCTGACCCGGCGAACTTTGTTCCGCTCTAACCGATTATGATTCCGAAAATTTATAATTTTTTTTAAGGTTACTTTCAGCCATCACGTCAATTTTTTTTTATCTTTCATTTGCGATCGAGAACATATTACGGCACTCGAATTTTAGATATTGATTGAATGAAACACTTTTCGAATTTGTTTGAGTTTATATTCTTTATTTGAATGATTGTTGAGGTTGGCAGAATCTTGCGCCAGTTCAATTCAGTGCTTTGTGGTAGACTACGTTCCTTGTTCCATTATCCGGCGCGTAAATAAACAATGATGAAGGCTTTCCAACACGCAAGCATGCAACATATAATTGGCCATGCGAGAAGCTATGACGTTATCCACCTCACCGAGTATTCTTGACATCTCCCGCTGGAAGATCTCCGGGGCGCAGTTCACCCCGAACATCAGGCGAGTGAACCGAAATATGCCTTTTTCGGTCAAGAAAGTGGTGAGGTCCCTAGACTGTTCATGAAGCTCCAAGTGGTAAAACGCATTGGACAAATCAAGCTTTGTAAAATACCTTGCCCCGTGGAGTTTGATTCTCATTTCGTCCAACGACGGCATGCGATAATACTTTCTCTTGATTGCACGGTTTGGCGCCCTCATATTAACGACCAGGCGGAAATCACTTTTGCCTTTCGCCACTGCCAACATGCCACTAATCCAGTCCTATCCTCGATGATCCTTGGTCCTCCATTCTGAAAGCCGGGCCCTTGCGCTGTCTCTGTACGCCGCTGGTACATTATAGTATGCGTTCCTTGTCGGAGGTATGGAAGGATCAACACTAAATTTCACTCGGACATTTGGCACCTTGGGGAACGTTAGGATTTGCTTCATTTCCTCGCAGCTGTTGACGGTTACGCCAACTTTCAGTAGTCTCAAGTCGCTTGCTGTAGAGCGACCCAGCAGCGAACGGGATCCTTGGTCAACAACATAAAACAGCGCTATTATCGAAGGTTTGCTGTGCCCTACTACCTCAATTACCGCCTTGAAAGCCCCTCTAACAGAGATAGGCTTGGTGGAAGCATACGAGCGAAGGTCGGCATCATTTCTCATTTGAATGGGTTCCAGTACAGCACTGCCTGATTGAAATTCGCGCTCGAGGTTTATCCAGTCATCTCCACCTATCGTGTAAACATCCGCCCCGGAGTCTATCATAAAACAGATAGGATTTCAGAATCCTATACGGCAATCAACCAGTGTGTCTGTCAGTGAGATTGCGTTTACTTCCTGGAATGCGAAAGCAATAAAGGCAGTTTGAGGGTACGGAAATCAATAGGTTTTATTCAGCAAATTCAACAATGATTTAGTTAGAAAAAAAGAAAGCAAGGAAAAAAGTCATTGCTCAATATTCATTAGTTTGCGGTTTTACCTTTTCGTCGTCCTCATCCTTCTCCCATCCTGGTGGTTCTGCTCCGCTCGAAGCTGGTTAGCAATCTTCTTTCGACATACTGCAGCAAAATGTCCCCGCAAGCCGCAAGTGTTACAGTTAACATAGATTGCTGGGCATGATCCGAATTTATGGAAGAGACGGTTACACTTAGAGCAACGTGATCGGCGTCCCATTCCTTGGTTCTTGCTTTCTTTCGCCGCACGTCTTTTTGAGTCCATCCAGTTGTCAGTCGTTGCTTCGGTCTTTCGCTTCCATTGCTGTGGTTGTCCCAAAGATCGTTGATGATGCCGAGTTACCGCGAATGCTTGAGAGGGTTCTGGTTGAGCCGTTTCAGCGGTGTATGCTTCCTCTCGGGTAGCAGATTGCACAATAAAAAGAGTCTCGTAGCCAAATGTCCGCGCAGCGTTCACCAAATCTTTATTCTGTATTCCTTTCAGCAGCTGCGGTCCTGGTCGACGCTGCTATAACCGCACAGGCGGACTTTTCCATGAGCCGAGCATGGAATGCGATCGTTGGTTCATTCGGCTCCTGCTTAAGGTTGGTGAGCGCCTCATGTTCGGCTGTCACATCGACCATGGAACGAAGATAACCCTCAATATTTTCCACGAACATGCCGTAACAGTTGGGTTCCTGAAGGCTTGGCCGTAGTCTAGCTGCTCGGGCTATTCCCTGCAACTTTCCTCCCATTGAGAAATACAGACTTTGAGCTCGTTTAACTGGATCGTTGATGTTGGAGAGGGAAACAGCGATCTCGAACCGGTCGATGAATCGGCTCCACTGCTCCCGTATCCTGTTGGCCGGAACTTCATCTGGAAACGGTTGGATGTTTTCCCATCGGATGCTAGCTGCGCTAGTCGAAGCTCCCACGTTGACGTTTCCAGTATTCCAGCAGTCGTCAGTCTGGCGTGGTATCGTATTAGTTCCACTGATTGGTTGATAGGAATCCATAGCTTTCACTTGATGGTCCAACGTATCCTGCATTTGGTTCATCTGCTGATAGTAGCCCTTATTGACATCGACGCTTGGTGCCTATCTCGTCTTTCGTCGTTGACAACCTCGGCGGTTGATTTCTCACCGTTGTTCGATTCTCCACCTGGGACGGATTCTCCACCAAGGACGGAACTGTCATTGCTATTACATCCATCGTAATCGTGTTGTCCTTCATCCTGTCCTTCGTTATCCGAGTCACCGGTCAGCACGACGTCAAACTGATCATCTAACTCTTCCGGGTCGCTTTGGAAGCCAGGAGCATGCACATACTTTCCTCCGGACATTTGGCTAGATACTAATCGAAAGTCCAAGGACTTCAAAATCTGTAAAACATTGTTGAAACGACAGAAGTCCATCTTCAGTTTAAGGTTCCTACTGTATATGTATTGAATTTTGATATGTACAGTACTAATAAGTGTAAATCGACCGTATTTTACAACGTAAACCATTCTTTAATATTGTCTCCGTGCACTGTTGAATGAAAAATGCCTTGATTTATTCCAAAACAATTATTTGCAAACTTACTGATACAATCAAAACTTTTCCGCTCGGTCGTCTCGAGCCACTTCCGGGATACCGTTTTACCAAATTTCTCAAGCGCGGTCGTCTCGATCCGCTACCGCATGTAATCAACCAACAAATCAGCGCAGTCGTCTCGATCCGCTGCCAGTTCTCCATCAAACACTACCAATGAAGAATTATTTCTGGGTTCAAACAAAAAATACACTGTCCCTTTCGAGTTTTTCCTGTTTTAATAACTTGCTTTGTTTTTTCTTGCTTTGTTTTTTTTTACAATATTTTCACGCAAAAAAAGCTCCTCGAATGGAGTATCCGCTTGGTTTCACAAACATTCATTAATCGACACCATTAACCGGGAATGTCGTTTTTCCAGCCAGCAAGAGAATTAGTTTTCTGCTTCCGGGTATTCCATTTTGATTGACCAGAATTCACTTCACACAAAATGAGATCTATCAAGGACTAATCACAAACACAAACCCGCTGGTTCGCAAAGGCAAAAATAATTCAATTTAAGAACGCTGTCAACTGCTGAATATTCAGCAGCCTGGCAGGATCGCCAAATGTGCAACTTGGCCATTTGCGACCAGCCTTTTTGTGGATGGTTTGCCCGGACTGGCGGAGCACACGACTTACCTTAAGCTCTGCCTGAATATGAAAGAGGAAGAGTCCGCTTCGTGCACACCCGCGTGGCCTGCTGCGCTTTCGGCGGTTGGCGAGGCGGGCAAGTTGCAAGGTAGGATTGGGTGATATTGCCAAGGTCTATACATAATATGGCACCCACACAAGTCCCAAGCCGGTTGTTTTGATTGTTGATCACGTAGACTCGTGTTCAAACAGTGGAAA
Organism: Aedes koreicus; assembly: GCA_024533555.2. NCBI lineage: Eukaryota > Metazoa > Arthropoda > Insecta > Diptera > Culicidae > Aedes > Aedes koreicus. Next base: position 234,959 of record JAHHFK020005689.1, on the reverse strand, counting down.
ACTCTTTACAGTCTTATACTACGGAGGCCCAAAGCTAAAATTATAGATTTTATTATTGGGTTATTTGGGTTATGTTAGACCAGTGCTGCTGGAGAATTCGTCGCCCCGTGGATCCAGATGTTGCCTCTACGGTACATTTCTGGATTCACCACTTCTCCATCACCGATCTCCATCACTACAAGCTTGACCACCGGACGCCCTCCATTTCCGTTCACTGTTCGCCCGATAGCCTATCGCACTTTTCCATCTCATCCATGGACAACTTCTTCAACCTTTCTTCTTATGCACGTCCTCCCATCAAGATCTGCAACGTAAACCATAACTCCTACTTCTAGGAAAATAACGCAGAAACAAATCTGATCCAGTTTTCATGATTTGCATATTGTGAAACCAGGAACTGTACTCCATCATGAAATCATGACTGCGAATGTTATGAACTGAATAAAGGGTGTCCACGATGAAATTGCCACACACAAAATTGATTCGCAAAATTCGAGTTTTCATCCGATTGCCATCAAATTTTCAGGGATTGAGAAATAACTATTAAACTTCATTTTACCATTTTACTCGTATTTTATTTACAGTCCATACGCAAATGCCCGCACCTTGGCCTTAACCCCGGCCATAAGATTCTGCACAACCTGTGAATCAACCGTTTTTTGCATGTAAACCCATACTTTCTTCAGTTCCTCGACTGTCTTCACTACCTTAGGTCGTTTAAGAAGGTGCTGCTTCATAATCGCCCAGTACTTCTCGATGGGGCGGAGCTCCGGAGTGTTGGGAGGGTTGAACATTTTCGGCACGAAATTGACCTTATTGTCCGCATACCACTTCAGCACGTCCTTGGAGTAGTGGCATGAGGCCAAATCCGGCCAGAAGATTGTTGGGACGTTGTGGGCCTTCAGGAGAGGAAGCAGCCGCTTCTGGAGGCACTCTTTTATGTACACCTGTCCGTTCATCGTGTCCTGGGTCACGAAAGGTGCACTCCGCTTCCCGCACGTGCAGATGGCTTGCCAAACCAGGAATTTCTTCGCAAATTTGGACATCTTCTGAGTGCGGACATGCTCCGGAACGCTGAACTTATCCTTGGCCGTGAAAAACAGGTTGCCGGGGATCTGTTTGAAGTCGGCCTTCACATATGTTTCGTCGTCCATGATGCAGCATTCAACTTTCGTCAGCATGTTGAGGTACAACTTCCTGGCACGGGTTTTGGCGGACTTGTTCTGCTTCTCGTCGCGATTAGGGGCCTTTTGTACCTTGAACGTTGAAGCCCAGCCTTAGTTTTGGCCTTCTGGACAAAACTTCGGCTTAGGTGCAGCTTCTTAGCTACATCCCGAACGGAGGCGTTCGGATTTCGGTTGAAGGCCCCAACTACGCGGTTGTGATTTTTGGTGTTGTACGGAATACTTTTTCCTTCACTTCTGGGCTTCCGATCGGTGGTCAACCGTTCCTCGAACCGCTTAATCACTCGCGACACCGTGGAATTCGCGATTCCCAACGTTTTAGCGATGGAACGATGCGAGAGATCCTTGTTCTCGTGATGAATGCGCAAGATTTTATCACGCACGAGCTGTTCTTTCGACTCCATTTCCGCGAGTTTTGATCACAGGACTTTAAAACTTGCAGGATGTAAATAATGCACTATGAACTAAATCCACCCAAATTTTCATTAAATTCTACCCAACGGTTAAAAAGTTAGAGCAATTTCATAGTGTGGCAATTTCATCGTGGACACCCTTTATAGTACCACCGTCTAGTACCTTCTCCACGACAGGTAAGTGAATTGTTAAACAATTAATCATATTTTTATCAACTGCCTTCTCGCTTTCGTATCGTCAGATAGGTCTCGGTAGTGAGAAGGAAGTTTTCGTGCGTTTAATTCGCTTTAATGAAAAAAAAAACCTAAATGTTTCCACCTAAAATTAGTAGTCTACGATTTTGTCAAAACATATTCATACTTCTCATGTATATGGGCAAATGGCCGAATACCATTTTTTGCATTTTTTAACGTAAAAATTTCGTTTTTTGAGTGAATTAATATAGTTCAAGCTTAATTAGAATGCTTACTACTGCGCACACATATTGATAAACTCTAAGTGTAATAAGTGTAGAATATCGGGATGCTATCTAATGCGTTCGAGAATGTTCTTTTGGTTCCTTATTTCCTTTTTTAGATCTAATCCGTTTGAAAATACTTTTTTAGATTCTTACTACCTTTTTCTATGCAATACATTTATGCTAAAGGGTGTATTCGATAAAAAATGGCACACAGAAAATCTTCTGTAACTTTTGAATCGTATGAGGTAAAAAACCTAGAAATTTGAGTAGATCTTATCCATAGTGTATTATTTACATCTGCCAAGTTTCATAGTTATACATTCAGTAGTTCCAGTCATGTCGTCGAAACAAGAAATTGTCCGTGAGAAAATTTTGTGCACTCACAATCAAAATCCAGGGGCGTCCCACCGGTGGATTGCTAAAAGGCTTGGAATTGCAAATACAACTGTGTCTCGTGTAATAAGAACCTTCAAGGAGCGTCTGAGTGTCCAAAGGAAGGAAGGGAGTGGTCGTAAAAGTGGTCCAATGGACAGTAAAATGGCCAGGAAAGTCGTACAACAATCAGCGTCCACACATGTCAATTCAGATGTCGCTAAAAAGTCTAAAGGTGTCAGTCGGTTTTGTGCAGAAAACCATGAAGCTTGCTGGGTTACATGTTTACAAAGTGCAAAAAGCCCCCAAACCGGAATGAAAAACAAAACATCACTGCGAAAACCCGCGCCCGGAAACTTTACACGAAGCTGCTCACCAAATCCGGTTGCATCGTGATGGATGACGAAACATACGTCAAGGCCGACTTCCGTCAACTTCCTGGGCAAGAATATTTCGTTGCTATGTCGAAGTTCGATGTTCCGGAGGATGTTCGAAAGAAGAAACTATCGAAATTTGCAAAGAAGTTTCTAATCTGGCAGGCGATTTGCGGATGTGGTGAAATAAGTGCTCCCTTCATCACTTCCGGAACAATAAACGGTGCGATTTACACAGAAGAGTGCCTTAAGAAGCGTCTCTTGCCATTCATTAAGAAGCACAAAGGATCAACTCTGTTTTGGCCTGATCTAGCATCCTGCCACTACGGTCGAAACGTATTGGAGTGGTACCGAGCCAACGGAGTCAATTTTGTGCCAAAGGATATGAACCCACCAAATTCACCGGAACTTCGTCCAATTGAAAAATTCTGGGCAATTATGAAAACGGAACTTCGAAAACATCCCAAAACTATAAAAACAGAGCTAGAATTGAAGAAAATTTGGGTAAAAACAACAAAAACACTGGGAAAATCGGTTGTACAAAATTTGATGGGTGGAGTGAAAAGGAAGGTGTGGGCATTCGGGATGGGAGTTGTAAATCAAAACTCATTAGTAGTTCTTCATTCCCTGAAAATTTCAAGAAAATCCGATTATCAGTTTAATTTTGATGAGTATATATGTGTGTGCCATTTTTATCGAATACACCCTTTAATAGACAATTTTCGGCCAAACATCCATTTGGCCAAACACCCATATGTCAAAGATCCATATGCCAAACGTCCATATGCCAAACGTCCCACCCCACTATAAGATATCAGGCAGACGAAAATCGGAAAAGTGACCTTCACCAAAACTTTTTTTCAATTTTTTTATCAAAAGTAAACATATAAATTATGAAAACTTCAAAGTTTCAAGCCTCTAGCACTTTTCATTCCTGAGATATTAGATGTCAAAGCTGTAAGTTAGCGAAAAAACGTACTTTTTGCCGAAAAAATACGCTTTATTTCAAGTTAAATGTTGACCTGTTTTTATGAGATAACCCCTAGCTCACTATACATGATTGAAAAGGTAACAAAACTAGCTTTAAAAAATAATAATACGATAGGTGGTCATTCAGAAATAAAATCAAAAAAATCTTTAAGAGAAGAAAAAACATTAAAAAATTAGAAATTTCAACTTTGTTGATCAGCAACTTTTTTTCCCCGCATATCCCCGCATAACCCAGCAGCTCTGAATCAAGTGTGGGTTGTATAATAACAAATTACGAAGGAAAACTCTGCGCAAACTTGCGCCATTTTGAAATCAGGAGGTTTAAAAATATGACCACTTTGGTGCAATTCCATTATTTTAGGTTGATGAAAACGTATTTACTTATTTGGGCGATTTTGGTAATTTCTGGCGATGGTTTAACCAAAATAAGTTATAAATTAACACTTTACAGAAAATTTCGACAATTTTTTGAAAAGGGCTGAACTTCTTTTTGACGTAGGACTACGTCTTTGTTTTTAATACAGGGGTACACGTTGCGAGTACAAAAATTTGGAGCGTCACGAAATATGCTTAGGTTTTGAACGTTAATAAATAATTCATTTCATGACCGATTTTCAAAATTTTTGCACCAATCTATCTGGAATATTTCTACGCATCAATTTTAAAATCTAAATTGATTAATTATCAAAATTAGGCTATTGAAAATAACGTAAATAAAAGGTGATGTCTTATAATGTCAATTTTTCAGAGTAAATTTACCAAATGAACAGTATAATCCTAGCACAGACTTCATATTCAAGTAAGGAAAGTCTCCTAGGCAGTCATGAATGTTATATAACGGGTACACCTTCGCATTTTAATTCAGTCTTACGGCAGTCGTGAAGCTGTGCATAAATCTGCTGAAGGAACGCAGTTGGCAGCAACAAGCACCCTGGAGGGTGCACTGACGAACAGTTGCTGCCGTTTACCTCGCTACTGAAGCCTACGAGTTGGAGGGATAAAGCCGCTCGTGACAACGAGACAAGAATCATCCCACGTCACCTGCAGATGGCCACCCGCAATGACGAGGAGTTAAACCAAGAAGACCAAGAAGAAAACCTAAGTTCAATCGCGAACCATGTTTCTCCCCCGTCAAGTAAATCCGTCCTTATCAGGACGACCAAATCAGTTTGCCAATTAAAGAGTTTGGTTGAATTTTTCTCTTGTGCTGATTGAAATTTTAATTACCACGCCCGGGCTGAACATAGCATTCATTAAACACCGCATCCCGGAGTAAATGACAAGCACGTTGAACAACCATCAAACGAAATTCTAGAACGGATAATTCGAGCAGAACTGCAACACGTCCGACCGACCATCTAGTAGAGTTCATTTTAGTTCCTAGTTGTGCATAGCGGATTAGTTGCTGGTGATGGCAAGTACATAAGGCATATTTCTGTTAAGAAAATCATCCGTCTAGCGTGCAGTAATTAAAACTAATTATTGTGGCGCAATAACTGAATTTCGTCCCCTTTGGTGCAATATGTATCACATTGCCTTCGTTGGTACCGCCTTCTTTCGTGCACTAGCATCCGACGCCATTACCTAATAGCTCTTAGCAGAACATTTTGATTCAGTCTTACGACAGTCGTTAAGCTGTGCAGTGGCTGTAGGATCGCAGTAGGCGGCGGCGAGCAGTCGCTGCCCAGAGAGGCGATGGTGCAGTTGGCTGTTGTTGCCGATGTTCCCGTCAACCTTGCTGCGAGAAACATGGCTGCTGAAGCCTACGAGTTGAACGAGACAAGAATCAATCATCCCACGTCACCTGCAGATGGCCACCCGCAATGAAGATGAGATGAACCAAGAAAGAAAGTTCAAGTTCAATCGAGAACTGTTTCTCCCCCGTCAACTAAATCCGTCCTTTTCAGGACGACCAAATTAGTTTGCCAACTAAAGAGTTTATTTGGTTGAAATTTTCTCTTGTGATGTTAGAAATTAATTTCAATTACCGCGCCCCGGCTGAACATAGCATTCATTAAACGTCGGGTCCCGTAGTAAATGACAAAGAAGGTTGAACAACCAACGAACGGAATTCGAGCCGAACTGCGTCACTTCAGACCGACCATGTGGTTGAGTTCGTTGTAGTTCCTAGGTATGCATAGCGGATTAGTTGCTGGCGGTGGCAAGCAAATTAGGAAACTCTCGGTTAAGAAAATCATCCGTCTTGCGTGTAATAATTAAAACTAATTATTGTGGCGCAATAATTGAAGTTCGTCCCCTTTGAAGCAATTTGTAACACATTGCCTTCGTTGGTACCGCCTTCTTTCGTGCACTAGCATCCGATGCTTTTACCTAACAGCTTTTAGCAGAACATTTTGATTCAGTCTTACGACAGTCGTTAAGCTGTGCAGTGGCTGTAGGATCACAGTTTGCGGCGGCGAGCAGTCGTTGCCCAGAGAGACGTTGGTGCAATTGGCTGTTGTTGCCGATGCTCCCGTCAACCTCGCTGCGAGAAACATGGCTGCTGAAGCCTACAAGTTGGCGGGATAAAGCCGCCCGTGACAACGAGTCAAGAATCAATCATCTCGTGAGATGAACCAAGAGAGAAAGCCCAAGTTCAATCGCGAACTGTTTCTCCCCCGTCAACTAAATCCGTCCTTTTCAGGACGACCAAATTAGTTTGCCAACTGGAGAGTTCGTTTGGATGAATTTTTCTCTTGTGCTGTTTGAAATTTCCATTACCGCGCCCCGGCTGAACATGGCATTGCTTTAAACGCCGCGTCCTTGAGTAAATAGCAAAGCGTGTTGAACAACCAATGAACCAACAGATCCATAACTATCTTCTACGCGTTAGAGATAGTGGCCTTCTCAACCATCGTAGAAAATACAACCGGGGCCGTATCATAATTAAGAGCCACCAAATGCTTTCTAGAGAGTGTACAATAGAATTGTCTTGGCCCTTTTCAGGACTGACTTAAATCAATTAGCGGATGGCCCTGACGTGTATGGGAATTAGATTGCTGCGTAGTCCTACGTCACCTTTGCGCACAACCCCATTGGGCTGTACCTTGTAGTTTTTTGTTTCCTTCAACCTCGGCGTCATCTGCAAAGCGTGGGAGACCCTCAAAACCTTTTGTTGATCTGAGCGAAAGAGGAAAACGACGTGTCATTGACAACGAAAGCTTGGATCCCAAAGTAGACAGCATCGAAAAGGCTCTAGTAATGGCGAGAAGGACAGCTTACAATAGGAAAGAGATAAATTTAGTTAAAGTCATCGGCCTTATTCTAAGAAATCGAGGAGATTCTAGAAAAATGTTGTCGCAATTAACTGATCAACGTGGAATGATGTCACCCGAGGAAGCTTTTAGTTTTTTCATCGAAGCTGGATTTAGTCGATTCCAATACGAACTAATACACAGAGAATCACCGTCACGATTTCCACCTTACGGCGTCATCGGGGAAGTAAAAAAGAAATGCGCACCTCCCAACGAGTTCATCGAAGCAACCGCTTCAAAAATTAGAGTAAAACTGCAGGCGCTTCTGGACAATACAGTGCATCGAATCGTGAAAATAATCGACGCAGAGCTGAACGAGTACATGGATTCTAACGAGCTGGATAGTGCTGAACTAATTCTATTATGTAGTTGGGGTATGGATGGCTTAACCGGGTATTCTCAGTACCACCAGAAAAAGTATGAAGGATGTCAGAATGATTCTGATGTATTTTCATCAACACTTACTCCAATTCAGTTATTCATGCATAATGATCGAAAAATGATTATGTGGTTCAATGCTATGCCTCAAAGTATTCGATTTTGTAGGCCCATCATCCTTGAATTTATCAAAGAGAGTAAGGAGGTAATTCTTGCCACAAAAAATGACATTGAAAAAGAAATGAATGAATTGACGCAAGTGAAGGTCGAGCTTTTAAATGACAAAATAATTCTTGTTGATTTTGATTTTGTACTTAGCATGATAGATGGAAAAGTCTTCACGTATATTACAGGAAATTCATCAATGCAAAATTGCCCAATCTGTGGTGCAAAGCCTAATGTAATGAACAGTAAAGAAAAAGTTTGAAGAATGATTTTTAACAAACGAGAATGCTCTATATTACGGTATATCTCCGCTCCATGCTTGGATTCGATTTTTCGAATGCCTTTTGCATATTGCATATAGAATGGATTTTAAAAAAATGGCAGGTTTCACAAACCATTTAAAAAATTATACGAACAAAGAAAAAAACTGATAACGAAACAGCTTCATGAGCATTTTGGAGTCAGAGTAGATCAACCAAGATCTGGTGGTGCAGGAACAAGTACTACAGGTAACGTTTGTCGACGAACATTGGCAAATCCTCAGCTTTTAAGCAGAATTCTGAAGATCGACGAAAGAATTGATTGTGAGTTTTAGAAATATTTTAATTGCTACCAACTGTCAAGACCCAATAAACCCCGAAAAAAATAGATTCGTATTGCAAGGATACCTACCGACTTTATCTGGAATTGTACGATTGGTATAAAATTCCTGCAACTGTGCATAAAGTACTCGCTCATGCCGGAGAAATTATTATGCATTCTCCAGCGCCGCTTGGTATATTAGCAGAAGAGGCAGCAGAAAGCCAGCACAAACAGTTAAAGAAATACCGAACCCATCATGCTAGAAAGCGCAATCAGACCCATTCATCAGCTTACTTTGGATGGAGAAAAGACGACAGAAAAAAAATGTTCTAGATTATCCAGATATCGTGAAAAGTTTTATGATTTTTGAAGATTCTGAAACACGTTCAACATCCGACACCGATAACTGCGATGCGTTGGAGGAACTTATGAAAGCTGTCGTTGAAGTTGATGAGGATTTTGTTTGTGATGAAACAGAAACATAGTAAGATTGGATTAATGCAAATCGACAAAAAAAATATTGGAGTTGTTATTGTATATTCGCTTTGTAAAAATATATATGTATTTCTACCGTTATGTAAATAAATAAACTGAAGCAGATTATGAATTTTTTGTTGTTGCGTGTTCTATACAAAGAAGTCATCTATTAATTTTGCTGGGGCAGACGGGTAAAGGGATCTTGTGTTTTCTTACGCGTCATGAAACGTTTATCAGGTTTATTCGTAAAAATCATACAAGGGGAAGGCAGTATGGAACAATTTCGAAAAATAAATTACGTTATTGATGGTTGGACCGAAAATCAATTCTTATTATTGCCGTTTCAGAGAAAAAAAATTGCATCAGGCGTCAGATTCAAATACCCGAAACTGACAATCGTCACTGACAACCACAGCTATTTTGTTCAGCGATTACCTTGTACCTATGCATCGAGTTTGCTTGGTAATATTCAAATCATTGAAGGATGCTGCTTTTTCTTCTTTCTGAATATTCTATGCATGCTAAGTTTTCTGTGAAAAGGCAATATCTCTGTTTGGGACCATCCACAAATGACGTAGCATAATATTGATCATTTCGTAGCATATTATGCCATACCTAATACATGGTACGTTTCTATTTCTGAGCCCCCCTCCCATAATATATCACGTAATTTGTGGATGTTCCCTTCGAAAGATTGAAATATTATTATCATGATTTATCCTTTGAAATTAGAGTTTTAGTCACATCCATTTTCAAGATATTATAGTTTTTTTTAAATCAATGGAAAGTTAAGCCCTTTTGAAAAGTTAATCCCGAAATGTTAAAAAAAGTATATTAACAACATATTTTGATAACATCAACCAAAGAAAACTCTACAAAACAAGAAAAAATGATCAAAATATTTTCGTCCGCCTTCTTGTATGGAAATCGTCCATAGTGCACCCCCACTTACTGTGACGTATGTGACTTTTCGTACCGCCTTGTTTTTTTTTAAATTTGGACGTTCGCCGAAATCAATGTCTGTATATGTCTGTAACATTTTACAAATGTCTGTATCAATACAAACATGCCAGATATCATCCCTGCTGAGGAGACGGCAAAAAAAAACAAAGGAGAACAAGAAGAATACGAAGAACCCTCACTCACGATAACTGAATGTTCAGCACCCGACAACTTCTCAAATCAAATAATAGACAGCTAAACGAAACCAATATATGCCAACGATTACGTTCCACCCAATGCTGCACGTCACTATGCACGTCTCATTTGTCAGCGAACGCCATCATCACTCGGGCTAGTCCACGAACGCGCGCCCGGCAGCCGGATCGAATCGGTTGTACTAAATCACATACTGCGTTGTTTGTTTTGTCCGAGTCCGCGCTAATTGCACCTGCAGTTTCAGTAGTGTAATGTGCTGCTAAATAATCCGAGTAGAGAAATCCTAAATTATAGCATCCACTCCCGGACTGTCATTGGCGGCACAGCTCGTTTGTCTGTCAAGACCCGCCATATGGCCCGGCAACCAGCAGCGGTGGGCGGAACCCATCTGTCGGAAAATCGTTCGAGCGGCCATTATCGGGTTCTATTGTTTGCGCTCCAGAACCCCCTTTCCACCCCAATGCTCGACTAGCACATTGCCGTCGTCGTCGTCGTCGTCGTCGTCGTCGCGAGCATTGAGAGTTGGGTGGTAATCACGTTCGTAGGTAGGAAAATAGGCACATTTGAACCCAGGGAAAGCAATTAGCGGTGAAATTCGATTGCACACGAACTGCAGCTGGGAGATTTTGCAGTGGAGTCGGAAGGGGTAATTTGCTGTGTCACACTGTTGATTTGCTAGTTGAACTGAACGAGTCGAGTAGGGCCTCTTTGACGATTTCCGGGGACTGTTTGTTTTTTTTTTTCTTTTCTCCACGAGACAGATTGCCGTATCTCTTTCAGAGGGGAGCCGCTTAGTGACGGAGGGAAAACGTGAAACGAAACTAAGTTGTAATTTTCTGATGAATTAACTTGTCTTCCAATTGCTGTGTTATTAAGCCTGGGTACATGATAAATTGTGGCATTGATAACTTGCCACACTGCGAGCACAGTTGCTGTTGTGGGATAACTTTCAATTCCCTGTTAATTAGCAGAGAAACAGAATGAACAAGGAACCGATCTTTAATTCTTAAAACACATGGAAAGTTTCCCTTGAGTATCAAATTTCTCCCATTTCAACCAAAGTCAAAAGCTGTCACCTCAAGACACTTTCGTCAACTGTAGCGAAATGTCAACGGCCAATAAAAGAAAGCCAACCAAATTGCCAATTACGGAAAAACACAAGCGCATTGTCCTTTTGACATTCGGTTGACTTCGTGACATCCCGTCTGGCAACAGGACCAAGGTTACTGCATTGGCACCCTTCAATTAGGAAGTTCGCGCCAATCGTCTGCTTAACCCAGGATGAAGAAAAAAAATCGAATGAAATAACGGTTCGGCTAGAAGAGAAAAACCTATCAAATTACTTCCTCCTTCCCAAATGCAATTATTTCGGCGTGCCGTCGTTCGGTTGTCGGTTGATTGTCATCTCGAGTTCGCACTTTCGCTGACTTTGACTGACTTGCCGTCGTCATCATCACCGTCGTCGTCGGAAGTGGCACCCAAGGCAAAAGAGACCACCGGAGTTGTCGGTATTGTTTTCGATTTCCGTTCTCCGCAGCGAAATGTGTGTTATGAGGACAATCCGAATGGATGGCCGTTATTGGGCGGTGTTTGGGATAATAACATTATTTCAAAGCTTTCAACTTCCGTGTGCGAAATGTGGGACGGTCGCATAATTACTTCAACAGGGTCTGCTGGCGGTCTCTGTCATGCGGTGAAGCACAGACCACATGGCCTGCACGGGTGATGGAATGGTCTTTTTTCTTTCGTTCACACTTTGACGGATTTCTGGATTGATAAACTAGTGTTTGGCCTATGAGTTGATCCGTGAACATTGTGGATTTTGAGCATATTTCCATGATCTTACGTTAATTTATTTCAGAAGAACTGATAGTTGTGTCAAGTTTGGTCAAAACAAAGCCAGGTACAGACTTAAATGATTATTGATAGCTGCACAGATTGAAAAAAAAAACATGTAATTTTCTGCGTTGTCTAGTGCACATAGAGCAAATATATTATATTAACAATATAAGTCACTTTACATTTTTTTTAGACGATTCTTTTTTTGCGCTATGGTTTGCTGCAACTTCAACAGGATAGGAAAAAGATATTCTGTTGAAAAGAAAGCGAAATTTACCGCTTGCAATTATTATTCTTGATTAACATTGACTGATTTTCAAATATTAAGAAGTAGAGATATTTTGATCCATTTATTATCGTTTCAGTTCAAAATTGAATTTATCGACTAGCGACAATCGATTTTACTGTCGATCCATACGTTGTACCTAATGTCGGAAGTAGCGCGTTGTATAGTGTATCAGATGCGCTATACAGCGCACTACTTCCGACATTAGGTATAACGTACAGAACGAGAGTAAAATCGTTAGTCGATAAATTCGATTTTCAACTGAAACTATAATGGGTACAATTTTGGCCTGAAAATGATCCTTAATTCACGCACTGAAAAAAAACTAACAATATTTTTTTGATCTTAGAAATACGTTTACAACATTTTATTGTTGGTAAATGGATGGCACAAACACATATGTTGCTAGTTTTTCACGGTTTTAGCCTAGTATGCAGCTGGCAAGTAAGGACCTGAGGTAATTTTTGTCATTTCTACCGAAGTTATTTTGACAACTGACGAATTTCACGCCAACTCATCCAGTGGTTGGCAGCACCCTCTCAGAATCCAATGAAACTTTGTGGGTGTGTAGACTATGTTTTTTCAAGCAACTTTGCATACTTTGTTTTTTTCAAATTTTATATAGACTGCCATTTGAAAAGGGCTTAAGTTTTTTGATCGTTTTTATTAAAATCAACATAACTCAAAAAGGACAAAACTAACAAAAAAGTTATGCATGGATGACTTTTAGAAAATTATTTAAACTTTTATGAAAAAAATGTAAAATCGATTCTTACACGCTAAAATAAAATATTTTAAAATTTGAAGTCAATTTGCATAAAATGGCTAACTTAGAATTGAACGAAATTTGTTTTTAATCAAGGCAATATAATTGTCTAAAAGTTTGCGATACATCGCAAAATGGGTACTTTTAAGGAAAAAAAGTTTTTCGAACAAAAATTTGTTCATGTCCTATTTTTACCGTATATCACGCCAACTCGTCTAATAATTTGGTCCTAAAACCTCACAGAAGCCAATAAAATTTAATTATAATGACAATTTATATTTTTTTAAGGGTCTTTGAATGTTTGAAAAATCAAGGCAACCATTTGGAAAGGGCATATTTTTAAATTATTATTTTTTTTAAACTTTAATGATAATACAATTAAATCAGGTGGTTGATCCTGTTTATTACCAAAACTCTGAAGTTTATTACAAGAAGGACAATATATTGGAAAACAAAATCTTTATCATAATATCTGAAGTATTAACTCATGCCTCAATAGCAGTTCAGTTGCCTATAGCAAAATTGCTAGATTTCATTAAACAAAATTCAATATATTGCTCAAAAATTATTTTCATGTCAGATGGAGCAGCAGCCCATTAGAACAAAAGAACTTTGCCAGCTTGTGCAATTTCAAGTCCAAGTATGGATTGGAAGCAGAATGGCACTTCGTTGCAACGTCTCGTGGGTCTATTTGATGCTATTGGTGGTACTCTCAAGCGAATGGCAAAAAGAGCTCAAGATTATGGAAACACAATCAAAATTCTACGGGAACTATATTACTGGGCAGTTGAACAGTTAAATAAAAGTATTACAAAACTGATTTTTTCCGACATATCAGCTGAACAGTATGCAAAAATGTCAGAAGAACTTGAGGAGTTATATAGCCACGTAAAGACAATACCTGGTACACAGGTTCGTTGCTTTGTACCTAAGGGCTGTATCCGCAATAATCCGGACACCTCAAAACATGACGCACTTGTTTTTCTTTCGTCGCCATCTTGAATACTAAACATGAAATGTAAACATCAATCATAGTCTTTTTCATCATAGACTCTCAGCTATACCACAGTGAAATTTTTCATTCCTACGGGCAATAATTCAAAAGTTACAATGATTTGAAGGTGTCCAGATTAATGTGGATACAGACCGTATTTCAGCTAAAAGGTTTTCTAATTCAAAGGATAATCCAAAGAAGTTTGCTTTGTTTGTGCAATAATTATTAATCAAATATATGAAGCTATATTAATTACTAATACGTGAAAATGTACGCATACAAAATAAATAAAATTAAACCCTTATCAAGCAAGAACCTATGAGATTTCATTGACATAAACAGTATATCGAAAATTCATGTAACGTCATATTTGAATCGTCTTTAAATGGATATGCATCAAGTCTTATCAAATAAGAATTTTCTAATTTGAAAAGACTTGATGCATATCCATTTAAGGACGATTCAAATATGACGTCCGCAATTTTTTTAGATTTATCTGCCCCCTCTATCACAATTTTTTCCATGCCTTTTACACGTACTGTAACAAATCTTGACGGGTGAAATTTCAGTTTTCCTTACGGAATAATCGGACGGAATATTATTCCGCAAGGAAAAGTGGCAGCCCCATTAAGATTACATGGCAAGCGTTAATAACGTTATTAAACCGTTCGTAGTTTTCCCTCCTTCACTGCTGCATACAAGTTGAGTGATTTTGCTGAATCTGGTGCGAGCACTGCTACGCTTGCAACTAAATGAAAATGTTTTAATAGAAATGGCACGTTTGTGGTTGTTTTTCGGAATGAGTATGTTTCTTGACTAAGCAGGGGTTCAAACGTAAATCAGAACATGCTTCTTACCCGAGAAATACACATTTTGTGTTTTAGTAACCTGGATAATTCTCATTTTTGGTAGAAATTTCTGTTTCATATGTATTGGAGCCCTCCCTTCCAGAGGGAGGTGGTTTCTCAAACCATCATACAATCATTGCCTTCAAAACCCCCACATGCCAAATTTGGTACGATTTGCTTGATTAGTTCTCGAGTTATGCAGACATTTGTGTCTCATTTGTATGAGAACCCCCTTTCTGAGAGAGAGAAGGGTCTCAAACAATCATAAGAACCTTCCCCAGCCCTAAAAACCCCTGCATACATATTTTCTCGCTGATCGGTTCAGAATTTTCCGAGTCTATAAGGGTCAGTCAGACAGACAGAAATTCATTTTTATATATATAGATAGATAAATCCTATATAGATCTATATCCATAGAAACATTTCCCCCTTTGCCTTCAAAATCCCCCATGCCAAATATGGTTTCATTTGCTGTATTAGTTCTCCAATTATGCTGAAATTTCAGTTTCATTTGTATGAGAGCACCCCCCCCCCCCTTCTAGAGAGGAGAGGGGTCTCGAACCACCATAGGAACATTTCTTACTACCAGAAAACTCCACATGTAAAATTTGGTACTATTTACTTGATTAACTCTTGGGTTATGCAGAAACTTCTGTTTCATTTGTATGGGAGCCTCCCTTTTCCAGAGAGGGGAGGGGTCTCAAACCACGATAGAAACATTTTTTGCTTCTAATAACTCTCACATGCTAAATTTGGTTTCCTTTGCTTGATTAGTTCTCGAGTTATGCATAAATATGTGCTTCATTTGTATGGAAGCCCCCCCTTTCAATAAACTACCTTAAGAACCTTTTCCGGCCGAAAAACTCCTCTATACAAAATTTCACGATCGGTCAATAGTCTCCGAGTCTATAAGGTTCAGACAGACGGACAAACAGACCGACAGAAATTCATTTATATATGAATATATATTAGGTACGCAACTAAGTTCTCGCTGTTTTTTGGTGAAAAAGGAACTTTATTTTGAAAACAAAGGTTACAAACGAATTATTCAAAGTATTGCCCATCACTAGCTACGACTTTTTCCCATCTTTCTGGTAGAACGTTAATACCATTTCGATAGACTGTTCGTCTTTTGATGCTATCCAAGAATCAAGCCATTTTGAGATGTCATCATATGAGTGGAATTGCTGACCAGTGAGACCATGTGCCATCGAACGGAACAAGTAATAATCGGAAGTAATATCAGGAGAATATGGCGAGTGGGGTAGGACTTCCCATTTGAGCGTTTCCAAGTAGGTTTTCACGGGTTTCGCAACGTGAGGTCGAGCGTTGTCATGCTGAAGAATCACTTTTTCGTGTCTGTGCTCGTATTGTGGCCGTTTTTCGTGCAGTGCTTGGCTCAATCGCATCAATTGAGTTCGATACCGTTCCCCGGTAATGGTTTCGTTTGGTTTCAACAGCTCATAATAAATAACACCAACTTGGTCCCACCAAATACACAGCATAACCTTCGCAGTGTGAATATTCGGCCTAGGCGACGATGTTGAAGCATGCCCGGGCAGTTCCCATGAATGTTTCCGTTTTGGGTTATTTATTTATATATTTATTTATTTATTCGTCAACAGATAAAAATGTTTATCCCAATGACAACTCTGATAACACTTAATTACATACAATAACTAACACATACATCTTCGGAAACAACGCTTATTAACATCACGGGATACATTAAAATTAAACACGTTATAACAGCTGTTGAAAACGCGACACATGCTTAGCACAGGTTCGTGTTTGCCGTAGTTGGTCCTTGAGTGCCGGTTTATAAAGAAAGATTGTAAACGTAGGTTTCGTCGTCGAGTGTTGATGTTCAAGAGACCAAGTAAAGTTGAACAGTCGATGTTTCCCTGAAGGAGGTCACCACCGAAACACGCTTTGGCCACCATACGCCTACCTTCCAACAATTCCAGGCTGATGAGCTTACACCGACTTTCATAACTTGGCAATCTGCGAGGGTCTTGCCAACGAAGATGTCGCAAAGCAAAGCGTATAAACCTTCGCTGAACAGCTTCGATCCTCTGGACTGCATTTTGGTAGAAAGGGGACCAAACGACAGCACAGTACTCCAAAAAAGGACGAACCAAAGAGCAGTATAATGCCTTCAGGCAATACACGTCTTTGAAGTTTTTTGCGAAGCGGAAGATCAATCCTAACTGCGATGAGGCTTTAGAAACAATATAGGCAATGTGATTCTCGAATGACAGTTTGGAGTCGAGCATTACTCCCAGATCCTTGACTATTGTTTCACGTTTCAAGCGTGTTTCTCGAAGGATGTACTCGTGGAGATACATCGCACGTTTTCGGCCAAAGGAGATAGCTGAGCATTTGGATACATTTAAGGACATTCTGTTGATCCGGCACCAATCGTCGAACATTTGTAGTTCCTGTTGAAGAAAAACGGCGTCTTCTGGACATTTTATGACGTAGTACAGCTTTAGGTCGTCCGCGTAGGATAATTTCGGGCATCTGAGGACCAAGTTCACGTCGTTCATATATAACAGGAAAAGAAATGGACCAAGGTGGCTGCCTTGCGGAACGCCAGATGTTACTGAGAAGCTGGACGAAGCATAATCTGAGATCTTCACAGACATAGTTCTACCAGTCAGGTATGAGCGGAGCCAGTTCAACAATTGATCGTGAACCCCCATTTTGTCGTATTTGGAAATTGCAATCTGATGGTTCATTTTATCGAAGGCCGCAGAGAGATCTGTGTATATGGCTTCTACTTGATGACCGCGTTCCATTTCACGGATGACGAACGATGTAAATACGGTGAGGTTGGTCGCCGTCGAGCGCTTGGGCATAAAACCGTGTTGTTCAGGAGAAATAGTATGTGAATAGTCATGGACCAGCCTTTGAAGAACAATTAGTTCAAATAGCTTAGATACAGCACTTAGTGCAGCAATCCCACGATAGTTGGTGACGGATCGTTTGCATCCCTTTTTGTGTATTGGGAAAACAAACGACTCTTTCCAGCATTCACCGGAAGTTAATGACAAATTGAAGACCATAGCCAGGGGCACAGCCAGTGTGTAAAGGCAACGCTTCAGGACAATTGAAGGAATACCATCAGGACCACATCCAGTTGAGCTTTTTATCTGCTTCCCTTCTAAAATCACCATATCACTATGGATAGTGAGTGCAGATCCAAATACAGACAAACATGGAACATTGCTTGTAGCTGCTTCAAGGCCCTCGGCATCCAGCATTTCGTCGCAGAAGACACTGCTAAACTGCGTACGGAACAAGTTGGCGATATCCGCGACAGAGTCAGCTTCGTGAGTGCCGTCAGTCATGGTGGAGGGTAAGCCGGTATCCTTCCGTTGATCATTCACGAACCGCCAAAAGCTTTTCGGTTTCGTTTTGAGACGGCTCTGCAATTGAGACTGATGAGAGTTGTATAAGCTGTTATTGAGGTGTTTGTAGTCGTCGTTGGCGCGTGCGTAAATTGTCCTCGTAGAATCGGTGCGATATTTGCTGTGTTTCCTAAGAGCAGCCCTTTTAACTCGTTTCAAATGTTTGAGGTCGGAATTAGACCAAGCAGGTTTGGGAGGCTTACGGTTGAGTTTCTTAGGCACGAACGGCGTACAGCAAAATGTAACACAAAGTCGAGGCAGCAGAATTCGCATCCCCGTTTGCAAGGGTCGTGTTCCAATTCACGCCGGCGAGAAAGTTATTCATTTCCACGAAATCAGCTTGGATGAAGTCATAATAAACGTTTTCGATGTTGTCATGGAAGCTGTACTTAGGATTAAACTCCAGTGTCAGTAGCAGAGGGGAATGATTTCTGCAGCTTTTGACAAGCGGTGTCGGAGCTAGAAGAACGGAACATCTTTGACCCAATTCTTCGCTAATGAAACATAGATCCAGCAAACGGTTATTCGCGTTCGGAATGCCATTAACTTGCCGAAGTCTGGCGGTAGAATAAGCATCAAGCAAGGAGAGCGAAGCCGGTCTGAATGACGAACATGAATTGTCTGGATAGCGGAAGCCATTAGTATCGATATGCCATGAAATCGTGCTGAGGTTAAAATCTCCCACGATAATGATGTTGTCGCTGGGTCCCATTTGTGACACGATCCAATCCAAAGAAAGAGCGTGCTTTTCGATAAGGCTGCTGTCACTAACACGATCGGGGGGAATATAGACCACACAGATAAACAGTGTCCCGGTTTTAGTGGATATCGCCACCCAAAGATGTTCAACCGTTGAGTCCTCTGGAGACTTCAGAAGTCGAGATTTGAATTTTGAGCGCACGGCAAGAAGAACTCCACCACCAGATTTCTTGTTGCTATTGAGCGACGATCGGTCTTGCCGGTAGACATAATACGTGTCGTCGAACAGTTGCTTCGATAATGTGTTTATATTAAGCCAGGTTTCCGTGAAGGCGTAAACATCGTAGCATGCGTCACTGCATGCCAACTGGTACTCGGCGAGCAAACTGTTGATACCACCTACGTTCTGGTAGCACAAAAGGGCTTTCAATGAGGGGGCAGAGGATTCGGCAGGCAGCAATCTGAAAGATGATGCAGCATCAGCCCGAGCAACGTCATTAGATGAAGGATACTTGCCATGGATGGCAGCTTGGAGAGTCCTGTCCCCATCGCTAGACCCAGGGCCGGGACGACATGACGGCTGGATGTTACTGTAATGAATCCATTTTTCGTCACCCGTCACAATGCGATGTAGAAAACTCTTCCTTTTTTGCCGCTGGAGCAGTTGTTCACAGACGAAAAAACGACGCTCAACATCTCTTGGCTTCAAATCGTAAGGAACCCAAGTTCCTTGCATTTGAATCATTCCCAACGCATGCAATTGCTTAGAAACGGCTTGGCGGGAAACTCCTAATCCTTAACCAAGCTCTTCTTGCGTTTGACACGGATCCTCATCGAGCAATGCCTCCAATTCAGAATCTTCGAAGTTTTTTGGCCTTCCTTCACGTGGACGATCATCAACACTGAAATCACCGTTTTTGAAGCGACGAAACCAATCACGACACGTTGTTTCACTCAGAGCAGCATCACCGTAAACTTTTTGGAGCTCTCGATGTGCTTCAGCCGCCGTTTTCTTCGAATGAAAGAAGAAAATCAACACTTCCCGCAAATGACGATTATTTGGCACGAAATCAGACATCTTCAAACAACCAAAATATATAACACTAAACCAAAATCACTGATTTGGCAAAGCGGTTTGTTTACCATATGTCTGAGCTTGGTTTATGACGCTTGAGATGTACAACATTCGACCAGCACTTACTACTGGCGCCATCTATTGCTAAACAGCGGAAACTTAGCTGCGCACCTAATATATATAAATATAATTTCAATTGCAGATGAAGTAACGAAGCTTCTTGAAAGTCGTTTCCGTACGGTACAGTGTTGTACGGAAAATGTTCCCAATGCCGTACGACTATTCCATCGTAACCTCGACGTCGACCAGTAAATATAACAGCGCAGTACTGCAGGAAACGGATGGCGTGGACTGTTTGGCAGAGGACTTGTTCAGTGGGTTCCGAAATGACGAGCCAGAAACAAACACTATCAAATGAGCGTTGTTGAGGCTGGTGACTTGCCCTACATATTGCGTCTCACCATTGGAATGCCGTACATGGTAACTACGAACGTCGACGTCGAAGATGGCATCGTGAACGGAGCGATCGGTGAACTGATGTACGTAGAACGGAACGACGATAATCCCCAACAGCAAATAGTTCGGCTGTGGTTCAAATTCGAGAACGATGTGATTGGAGCTATGGTTAGAGTGAAATCTAGGCCACTGGTATATTCTAGACGTCTTACAGCCAGGTTCGACACCAATTGTTAAGCGATCAGCAAACATTGCCCTCGGAAACATAAAATGTAAAACGATGCAGTTCCTGGTAGTGAGCGGATGGGCTCTAACGGTGCATAAATCACAGGGAGGCACTTTTCCGTAAATCTTGTACCACTACGATAAAGGACAGGAGCAGCAATTGGTGCATGTTGGCCTTTCCAGAGTATCGTCTCTTGATGGCCTTTTCCTCACCAACGCCAAGAACGTATTCAAGTTCTGTCATGCGAAAGGCAGTGATTCGCTAAAAATAAGGGAGTTGCGAACGGAAATGGAGCGTTTGTCAAATCACCGTCCGAACACTATTGCTGACGAGTTAATGAAATTCGTTGCAAGCAAAGTTAATGGCGTTGTGTTAGTGTCAGCCAAAGTCCAGAGTATGGGTACTCATGCACTGGATATTGCCACCGATCATGTGCAGTTGACGGGAGATATTTTGGCGTTTAGTGAGACGTGGCAGGATGACCAAACAACGACCGCGATAACGGGATATACATACGTTTCCCAATCGAAGCGTCCCGGTATGAGAGCTGCAGGTGTGGCCATTTACCAGCATAATTCAGCATCCCCTGCTGTGGTTCATCATCCGATTCAAAAGCTAAGTGCAAGCTACGACCAACAACTTGGTTTGGCTGACGAGTACGGTGACGTTTGTGCGGTTGAAGTCCAGATTATGGGTACTCGCACGCTCTTGATTTCACCAGACACCACAACTTCATAGTGCGAAATCTGATGTTGTACAAGAAAACAACTATGCCCATTATCGTGACCGGTGATTTCAACCTATATGTGGCAAAATAGAAGAATATTGAATTCATCGACTTCATGAAGCAGTATCTCTCTTTAGATCTGGAAACAAATCCCGCTCAATCGACCACTCTCGGTGGGACATGCCTTGACCTGACTTTTTCACGCAATATGCATGTGAAGTGCAAAAGGTACTGTTCGTACTTTTCGTACCACCGACCCATACTGTCAATAATTACAGTACCTAGCGGTGAGTTTGCTAATAATGTAGTAGTAGTATTTTTACTAATTAAGTTTTGCAAACTTCTTTCAGGAGCATAGTAATTTAACATTCTCTCGTGACCTCCGTTTGCAATACAAGAGATATTTTGCATATTTCTCGAATCACCATGCAATGACGTTGATATTCAACCATTAAACATCTAGTAATGACAACCATTATCGTTATAACAATGAGCATAAATATCATTAATTATTGAATTTATATTCCCTAACAGATCTTCAACCATCTTATACGTCAAAAGAATAGTGGCCCTCTCAACCATCATAGCAAATACAACCGTGGCCGTATCATCATTTAAACCAAACGACCCTTTTTAGGGCCACCAAATGCTTTCTTAAGAGTGTACAATAGAATTGTCTCACATACTTACTATCTAATGCTGGTCTAATGATCTAAAGGGTGTATTCGATAAAAATGGCACACAGAAAATCTTCTGTAACTTTTGAATCGTATGAGTAAAAAACCTAGAAATTTGAGTAGATCTTATCCATAGTGTATTATTTACATCTGCCAAGTTTCATAGTTATACATTCAGTAGTTCCAGTCATGTCGTCGAAACAAGAAATTGTCCGTGAGAAAATGTTGTGCACTCACAATCAAAATCCAGGGGCGTCCCACCGGTGGATTGCTAAAAGGCTTGGAATTGCAAATACAACTGTGTCTCGTGTAATAAGAACCTTCAAGGAGCGTCTGAGTGTCCAAAGGAAGGAAGGGAGTGGTCGTAAAAGTGGTCCAATGGACAGTAAAATGGCCAGGAAAGTCGTACAACAATTCAAGAACCGTCCAAACATGTCAATTCGAGATGTCGCTAAAAAGTCTAAGGTGTCAGTCGGTTTTGTGCAGAAAACCATGAAGCGTGCTGGGTTACATGTTTACAAAGTGCAAAAAGCGCCAAACCGGAATGAAAAACAAAACATCACTGCGAAAACCCGCGCCCGGAAACTTTACACGAAGCTGCTCACCAAATCCGGTTGCATCGTGATGGATGACGAAACATACGTCAAGGCCGACTTCCGCCAACTTCCTGGGCAAGAATATTTCGTTGCCAAGTCGAAGTTCGATGTTCCGGAGGATGTTCGAAAGAAGAAACTATCGAAATTTGCAAAGAAGTTTCGAATCTGGCAGGCGATTTGCGGATGTGGTGAAATAAGTGCTCCCTTCATCACTTCCGGAACAATAAACGGTGCGATTTACACGGAAGAGTGCCTTAAGAAGCATCTCTTGACATTCATTAAGAAGCACAAAGGATCAACTCTGTTTTGGCGTGATCTAGCATCCTGCCACTACGCTCGAAACGTATTGGAGTGGTACCGAGCCAACGGAGTCAATTTTGTGCCAAAGGATATGAACCCACCAAATTCACCGGAACTTCGTCCAATTGAAAAATTCTGGGCAATTATGAAAACGGGACTTCGCAAACATCCCAAAACTATAAAAACAGAGCTAGAATTGAAGAAAATTTGGGTAAAAACAACAAAAACACTGGGAAAATCGGTTGTACAAAATTTGATGGGTGGAGTGAAAAGGAAGGTGCGGGCATTCGGGATGGGAGACGAAATTGAATAAAACAAATGTTGTAAATCAAAACTCATTAGTAGTTCTTCATTCCCTGAAAATTTCAAGAAAATCCGATTATCAGTTTAATTTTGATGAGTATATATGTGTGTGCCATTTTTATCGAATACACCCTTTATTATGACCACACCCACGCTATTTTGAGCAAAATACACCTTACACTTTGCACGTAAATAGCTTTATCATTTTTCGATAGATTTTCGAGATTTTTGGTTTAATCATTTGGAAATTTTCGTGACTGATAATTATCAAACACACAATCATCATACCAACAATCACACCAAATGTCTCTTTCCACAGCTGCCAAATGGTTTCTAAGAATCAAATCATAGAATATTTTAACATACTTACTCACTTACTTATGCTAACCCAACGTCCCATCAGGACAGTACCAACGTTGCAATATTCCGTAACGAAACTAACGAAACTAATCGAACGGTTTAACGTAGTCTACGTCAAGCGGTCGTGTGTTATACACAACCCCACTGTTTTTTTTTTTTGTATTTTCCCTCTAAAGTTCACATAAAGTCGAACATTTTAGTTAAAACAGAATACTATTTTGTCAATGTATATCAGATATATTCGCAATAGTCTATATTTCAATTCTAACTGGGTCAAGCCATTTCTGATTACAAGCTTTCATCGTAAGGGTTAATGTTAGGTTTTTTTAATGTCGACTGGTCAAAAAATACTTGTTGTTGTTGTTATTGTTGTTGTTGTTGTTGTTGTTGTTGTTGTTGTTGTTGTTGTTGTTGTTGTTGTTGTTGTTGTTGTTGTTGTTGTTGTTGTTGTTGTTGTTGTTGTTGTTGTTGTTGTTGTTGTTGTTGTTGTTGTTGTTGTTGTTGTTGTTGTTGTTGTTGTTGTTGTTGTTGTTGTTGTTGTTGTTGTTGTTGTTGTTGTTGTTGTTGTTGTTGTTGTTTATTAATGACACTTTACATCCATCGGATGCATTCTTGTCAGTTTCCGTTGTTCAAAGTGTAGCAGGGTGTACAATATGAGGTGAGTGGTGTTGTTTATAATAAATATGATTCAATCCCAAGCAACACAAAACTGACATTATTGGTTTCAGTTACTTGATTGTGAATTAATTGAGTTGCATCCAAGTAACTTAAACTGATTTGCAACAAGTGTGCTGCTAGGGATTACACTTAGCTTTTTTTTCTTTGGTTGGGGCTCCTCCTTATGGTTCACCATCGTTGGCACTTTCTTTAGTTTTTTTTTCTTTTTTTTCTATTTGCTTCAATTTTCAAATATTCTTCAAGCAATTTCAATATCTTCCCCCTGATGTCTTACATCATTTTTTTGGTTTTATCACTATCTTCACTTGCGTCAGATTTCTTTCCTTCGTTTCCTTCTATTTTTCTTCAACATGTTCTGTTCCGTTTCCGTCATCTGCTTCTCTATCATGTTTTTCTTCGTTTACTTCCTCTACTCTTCCTTTCGGTCATATTCTTCTTCATTTTCTTCCTTTTCAATATCTTCCTCTCCATCATCTTTTTCTCAGTTATCTTCCTCTGCGCCATATTCTTCTCTATCATCTTCCTCTCCTCTGCGCCATCTTCTTTTCCGTCATATTCATTTTTGTCGTTTTCTTCGTTTTCTTCTTCTCTGTCATCTTCCTCTCCGTCATCTTCTTTTCCGTCATTCTTTTCTCCGTCTTCTCCCTCCCATCATCTTCCTTTTCAACATTTTTTCCTCCATTATGCTATTTCACAACTTTTTCCACGCTATCGTCTTCCTTTTTCGTTCCTCGAGCCTTTATACGGCGTTGTGCAACAACGATGATAGCGAAAAGCGATTGCTAAAGTTTCTGCATGATATCAACATGTAGAGGAAACTATGAAAAACGTAGACATAAGCGAATTTTAAGAATCCCAAGGACAGGAAGAAAACAGAAGTATATGAAAAATAAACGTCCAAAATAACATTTAACTAATCATGTTTTTTGTTGTTGCACGTAATCAATTATAATGTTTGAAAAATGGAATCCTACTTATCAACATGCAACCCTAGGAGTGGACAACAATTTCTGCTAGAACCAAAGATGTGAAGAGAAAGTATTGATAGGTCCGTAAGAGCACGGCAGGTTGTGAAATCGAATAGAAGTAGTTGAAATGGAGCGTAAAATAACGCCAATGCTTTGTTAACGTTTACGAAGGTTAACGGGAAATTTATAACAAATATTCGAGGAATCGATGATGCAGTAAATTCAGTAAAAATTCAAGCTCTTTTCCGTTTTAAAGCAAAACGAATAGTCCAAGCAAAGGTAAAAGGCGGTAATGTCTAGACCCTCATACATGCTTAGAAATAATAATCTTTACTCGTGTTGGATCTTACAACTAACGTAGTTGTTGAGACGTAAACAAACAATTTCTATGAAATTAAGTGTCCTGTGAAAGAATTCCTCGTCATTTAAAGTGCGCTTAATTTGCTTTTATAATGCCTCAACTTTGAGTCATAATTGACGTTTGAATGTGTCAATTTCAGAGCACCAGAACATACAAGATTTTTTCTTTGTATGATACAGGCGCTCAAGAAGATGTTCTGAGGGAAAATAATTGGTGGACAAATGCTTTAACTTGGTGCCCGCAAATGCTTGAAAAATAACTGTTTCTGCCATCCAAAAATGTTCTAATAGCTTATATAAACACACCAGCAATTTATTAGATGAACCAAGGCACACGGTTAAGTCACTTTTCAAAATTCAAGAGATGTAAGAATACACATTTCGCAGACTCCAAACTGTCTGATGTACAATTTGCCTTCATTATCTGCTTCCAGAAAGTCTAACCTGATCTGGCCAAACATCATAAAGAGAATACAAAAAAAAACACAAGCAACGTAAATCAATGAGCACTACCATCTCCACTGTCTCCTGCCGACCAAGAACACCTTATCCCAAGTTTTGGAAAACACCGTCTCCGTATTCCGATTCCATCCGATTCCCGCACGAAGCTTTGCGCCAATCGGCAATCTTCAAAGTCGGGTTTGGTCCTAATAACAGGTTTTCATCGCTGATTACCCTCATTATCAGGATGAATTTCGCTTTTATTAGTCGCGGCCGCCGCCACTGATGGTACTGGCTTTGACCTATCTTAACCCGAGAGTTCGATTGTTCCTCGGCGTTAGCTCTCGTTTTCCTTTTCGGTAAAGAACAGATGTATCGAAAACGAAATGCGGAATGCCACTGAGAACAATTCTTCCCTAATTTCGCACAGTTTGCCAACTGCCTTCTCCCTGGAACAGGATGCACACTCAAATCACACGGGTGCCGCTTTCTTGGGAAGAAGGATCTTCCAAACGGTAGGATCTCAGAAACAATGACAAGACTTTGTATGCAAATTGTAAGGGGTTTCCTTCGAGCTAATGGGACGTATTTAAGCTAACTAACTAACAAGAGATACTTACCCGTTTCAGTTTAAGGAAAATAGCCGGAGAACATGTGTTCGATGGGCTGAACTTGGCACTCTCCCCATGGTCCGGACCCGACTTGCATTGTTTGACCAGCAATCCACTCACGATGGACACCAGTTGCATTGCGTGGCGAGAGAATGAAAGCAAAAATGGAAGATCAGAAAAAAAAATGAAGCAACCGAATTTGCAATTGGATTAAGTTAGCACTTTTCCGAATCACTAATGTGGCTTCTGACGTCGATTGGACATTAAAATTTGGGGAAGAAAAAAATTTAGAACTAGCTCTGATTAAGCCGTTGTTGTTGCAGACAAATTGGACTCCGGTGGCAAATTGGACAGCTTGATTGCCGGCCATTAGGTGGGTTGGCGGGGGATGTGAGGCGCCTGAGGGGAGGGGGCTAGGAGCTATTTGATCGCTTGATATGCACTTAATGTACCGAAATTAGAGGGGTGTTGGTCAATCACTCAACTCACCTCGCCTCTCATGGTCAAAGTGGTCTGGAAATTTCCAATGCCTGCTAGGATGTCAATACGGATTTAGAAGTCAGGTTGGTCTAAGAGATGTTGTTTATGAAATGAATTAATCAGATAGATTTTCATGTTGTTATGTTAATAAAATTAGGGGTTATTCCAAAGTGTCGAACTCCCAGTATCAAATAAAAATTGAGGTTCAAGTCCTTGATTACGATTTACGTAAGCTTCTGCGGTGAATGTAGGACTTTTTTACCATTAAATTCCAAACATTGCTTCCCCAGTGGGTGGGTGTCAAACGATTCCCTTGCATTCTCAGCCCCACCTCCTAGTAGTATTTTAACGAGAAAATCTCATCCGGACAATTTTCGCGCCATAATTCATATTTTTGCCTTCCAAGGAGTTGAAAAAAGCAAGACTCAGAAACACTACATGGCACGCAGCCCATTACTGCCATGGACCACCAGACTGGCCACGAATGCGACGGCATAAATCACATCGTATCCATGTCCCTCGTGTGGCTGCAGCACTTGGAAACCAGATGATTTTCATCATTTTTTCTTTAATTCATTGGCGTTATTGGTGGCGGTGGGTGCATATCACCATGTCAGTGTTCCAGAAGAACCGTAGTCATTTGTTAGCTACACCACCTAGGCCCTCATATATACCACCAACTTTGACAATAGCAGGATGAAAACGCCCGGAAAGGTTGGGTTTCGGGGTGCAAACCAGTTTGCAAAATTCTGCATGAGCAACACATCTTCTCCGAGAAAGCTTGAGATGTCTGGCATGGCAATACTTGAGATCCAGGGAAGATTTTTGATCAATCCTACCAAACAAACTGGAAGACCCGTTGTCGCAGTCATCGCCGCGTGTCTTCTGCTCGAATGAGACTTTAAGTTTTTATAATTTAATTAGCACTTCTCACGGCACAATAAATCATTTCCAGTGTGAAAACTATCGATTTCCTGCTCAAATACAGGGATGCTTGATGCCACCTAGACAGAGCCATGAGATCAATTTGTTGTGGAAGTTACAGGTTTGTCATGCGGGTTCGAGAAATACTGGAGCCGGATGAATTTTATGCCCTGTGAAGTGGAGGTGTTTTTGATAATTATTCACACAGCAATTTGCGAGACCGCACCGCACTTCCTGTTTGCCTTTTATGAGCGACGGTAGCACACCAATTAGCTAATCGGTTTCGAATCACCGACTGCCCCTCAAATGCTCCATTGCCGCGGAAACAATGTTCAACAAACGTTTACAGCCAGGTCATAATTTCACTTCTTCACGTTTTCTCACCAACCAACCAAAATCTACTTTTGGCCAAAACTCCATCCCCAATATTTGCTTAAGAAACCGTGTGAAATCCGCTTCGCGCAAGTCGGTAGGATGAAAAGCTGCCAATTGAGGCGTCTCATTTGGCAAGATCATTGCCTCGTCATAAAGCCAACAATGGGTCGTCCTATGTAGTGGTCTGTCTGTGGAGGGAAGTCCCCGGGAAAGAGGAAACCGTGACTGTGAACGAACCACAAACGGCGAAAAGCGAGTAGCGAGAGAATTACAACTATACCTTGGCTACCTCGGACCTAATCTTCACCGATTTATTGGAACAGATACCGCTGCTTTGGTTCGCCGACTAGCTTCCATGTTTTCCCAAGTTTGATGAAGTGAATGGCTGGGTAGAGCAGTATATTTTGAAAAACAATTGAAGGTTTTTGATGAAAATGTTTATATCAAAGAGTTCTCTTTTGAGGACGAATTGTTTTCGAGGCACAGAATATGAATCCACTAATACGCCATCTTGGTTTGAGATATGATGGATACAGTTCTAACTGTTAAAATGTGTGATACCGTGATATCAGCAGACATTGATCACTTTTCTTCGATTAAAACTTCTATTTTTGGAATAGTTTATTATTTAAGCAAATTCAATGCGTTAAAGCAAGAACGGTGCAGAGATTTATCAAACCATGTATTCTAAATTTCAATTGAAGTCATGTTGATGCACTGAATTATATTTGTTGAGGAATAGCACCTTCCCCTACTACAACCATTGCCAAAACCATCCAGCTTTATTAAGTTTTATTAATGTTTTATGAAAGCCACTAGTAATCAATTTGGTTTTATCATCGCACCAAGAGGTGCCGCCAATAGGTTTCATATATTTGTCAGCTTTATTAGAACCTGCGCAGCTTGTTTACAACGATCTTAAAACCGTGTTTTCTCAAACTTTTACTCCTATCAAAGGTTTTATTTAGACTTTATGAAGTCGTTAAAAGCCGTTCTGATATGCCGTTTTAGGACTCATTCATATTATCTTACTATGGTCAGTTGAAAAAGCATTTAAAAACCATTTTTCATCAAGTAGAAGCATTAAACGGCAAATTGGCATTGAGGAACGTCAGGTGGTTTTAAAACGGCAAAAAACATGACCAAATAGTTTTTAGTAGTCATTGCGAAGATAAATTGGCTTTTCGGGAAAAAATGTGATTTTTTTCAATCACCATATTGAAATATTAGAAATAATTGAAATGTGGAATACTAAATTCACCAAATGAACTGTAGATCGGAGACAAATTATGGCATTCTTTTGAATAACCTTATTGCATTTCATAAATTTTCAGGAAATTCATGACTAATTTATCCAATATATTTGTTTTGATTTTGTTTTTGTTGTAGTAAACTCGTAAAATTTCTGCGGTTTCATCAATTGAGATGATAGTGCAAACAGTTGTTTGTTTACGCGCTTCCTTCAACAGCTATCGGTTCTAATTCCAACAAAGATCAAATTACGGAAGGAAATACATAAACCGTGCATTGTTAAAAATCCAGTCAAATTTTCATAGTAAGTAATTCATTTATTGTATAGATTAATGTGTTTTGAAGCCTGAGTCTTAGCATGTTGATTGTGATAACCTTTTACCCAAAAAACAGTCAACACCGCAAAAATGCCGAGAGGAAAACAGCTGTCATCGGTCGAGCGAGCAAAAATTACGGCTTTTTGAGAATGTGGGTGATCAATCCGTACCATTGCTCAGGAAATGAACCGGAATAAGAGCACAATCATTAACTAAAGGGCGATACGGTCAAAATTTGGTCAATATCAACTTGACGTATTTCTTTCAATTTTGCATTTATAAAACCTGAACACCCCTCATTTTGAAGGTGTGTGTGTGTAGAATGTTGCTCCTATTTTGATTTTTGGAATTCACTCTTCAGTTGTCAAAATGCCGTCCAAGCAAGAAGAGCAGCGTATCAAAATTTTGCTCGCGCATCGCGAAAATCCGAGCTACTCGCACGCAAAGTTGGCAAAATCGCTAAAAGTTGCCAAATCAACCGATACAAATGTAATTAAAGTGTTTGGGGAACGTTTGTCGAAAGCCAGGAAGTCTGGATCGGGGGGAAATCGAAAACCGGAAGCCGCTGAGACGACAAAGAGAGTTGCCGGTAGTTTCAAGCGAAACCCTAACCTATCTCTTCGAATCCGCAAATAAGCTGGGTGTATCGTCTACAACCGTGCATCGAGCCAAAAAACGAGCCGGACTATCGACTTACAAGAAGGTAGTGACTCCAAATCGCGATGATAAACAAAATACGACGGCCAAAGCGCGATCCCGGAGGCTGTACACGACGATGCTGACGAAGTTTGACTGCGTGGTAATGGACGACGAAACCTACGTCAAAGCCGACTACAAGCAGCTTCCGGGACAGGAGTTTTATACGGCAAAAGGAAGGGGGAAAGGTAGCAGATATTTTCAAGCACACGAAACTGTCAAAGTTCGCAAAGAAATATCTGGTTTGGCAAGCCATCTGTACCTGTGGCTTGAAAAGCAGCATTTTCATAGCTTCCGGGACTGTCAACCAAGAAATTTACGTGAAAGAGTGTTTGAATAAACGTCTGCTGCCTTTCCTGAAGAAACACGGTTGTTCCGTACTGTTTTGGCCGGATTTGGCATCTTGCCATTACGGTAAAAAGGCCATAGAGTGGTACGCCGCCAACAACGTGCAGGTGGTTCCCAAGGACAAGAACTCTCCCAACACGCCAGAGCTCCGCCCAATTGAGAAATACTGGGCTATTGTCAAGCGGAACCTAAAGAAGACCAAAAAAACTGCTAAGGACGAGCAGCAGTTCAAGGCAAACTGGCTTTCTGCGGCGAAGAAGGTGGACAAGTTGGCTGTACAAAATCTGATGGCAAGGGTCAAGCGTAAGGCCCGGCAATTCGGATTTGGAAAAGCGGAAGCCTAACTGAATATTTTTCCTGAATTTTATACTAATTGAACTTGAAAAAGAAATTTAATTTGATTTTTTAAATAAACGATTTCACCGATTTACACGCGTTTTCCCTTGACCAAATTTTGACCGTATCACCCTTTACCTCAAAGATTCAGAAAACCACGGAATTTGTAAGCGAACTGGTCGTCCATCTTAAGTGACCGCTAGAGGCAGGAGGGAAATAGGGCGATTGGCTGTGGATAAAAATATGAGTGCAGGTGAAATCAAGGCTCCAATGTCTTTGCCAGTATCTAAAAGGAGAGTCCTTCAAATTATCAAGGAAACATACAATATCAGCAAAGACAAAACAACACCAAAGCTTCTTCCAACACAAAAAACTGCAAGGTTGAATTTCGCGGAACGACACATATTTTGGGAGAAAGAGTGGAAATCTGTCATATTCTCGGATGAAAAAAAGTAAGGATGGATGGACCAGATGGTTGTCAGATGTATTATTATTTATTATTATTTGTTTATTCGTCAACAGGTGAAGTACCCACCTCAAAGACAATCATGTTTGACTTAAAACCAACCCGGGAACAAGTTGACACTTCTAGTACAATGCAACTGAAACTCAAAAATTTGGTCCGGTGGTATAGTCAAACGTGTCAAACCGAAAAAAAATCTAGCGTATCTTCTAAAAAGGTCGGAATGCGGATATCACATGCGATATTGTGTGAGATAAAAGAAAAGTTAATGCAAAATTTGATAATTTTACGCTTGCAATGACCACAGAACCAGTGGAAACATCAAAGTGTGTCGTACGTAAATAACATCTTGCACTGAAGGGAGGAAGAGGTATTAAGTATGACAATCGGTACTAAATTTTGAATTGCTTCATATAAAACGTGTTTCAAAGGGGAAGAGGGAGCCCGTTTTGCCGGATTTTGACAGAATCGAGTTCCTTCGTGTATATCTTTTGAAGAATGGGTATTTATTTCATTATTTTCAATATATTTTACACAGTTTGTCTTATTGCATTTATTTAATCTTATCATATATTTCTCTATGGTATACACGTTTATGACTGTAAATCGCTACTCACCTCGGAAAAGAATCCATTTAGTAAGCTTCTGGCGGAGTGTGTGCTTTGCATTACAATTTTTTTTTTTTTGCATATTGTTCCAGTCGTAGCTTAAGGTAAAAATCAATGCACAAATGGACGAACTTCTGATAATTTATTCCATAACTATCAATGCAAACATGGCCGAGAAGTGATTAACAGTTGGTCAAAACAATTATTGATCGAATGGTAGAGCCAACATTCAATGTGCAACTAGTGATTTGAAATTGGTTCACTGTTGTAGAACTCCTAGTTCCGAAGTACACCTTGCAGTCTGCACCTTGTCATGCAATCTTGCGCTTTTCAGCACCTTTTGGTACAAGTATTGTTGTGTTTGTTTTGATTCGCTATTTTATTTTGACAGAATATTTGAGAGTGTATTGGTGTGAGTTACGGTCTTAGGGGTGAATCATTAAGCTTGGGACCTAGCTTGGGACCGGTGTGCTAGTACTTCCAGAGCCAAAAATATATTCGTTTTCTTCATGACTATCTGGTAGAGCCCATCAAGTTTGAAAAGATTAACGGCATTATTTTTTCGATTCCTCCCACTCCCCATCATCGTGGTGTTGGCAGTGTTTTCCCTTCTTCGATTCCAAGGTGACAACTCTTTCACCGGTTAATTTTCGCAACGAATGCGGATCCAAATCTTCTACTCCGCAATTTCAACTTCCGTAATGGATCTCAATCTGTTCAATCGCAAGATGGAATGATACCTACTCGATCCAATGAAATATACCAACTGAAAATGTTTATTTTTTCATCCAAATATGGGTAATGTGCTTTTACTCATTTAGGTAAAATCACGTTAGTCACATTATTAGTGAAGATTACCCTCTTTTGTGAGTACAATTCACCCATAATGAGTATAGCATCAGTTACCCATATATGGGTGAAACAATTACCCATAAAATGGTAACTGCGTCTTAGCGTGTAAGGTTTCAAGGATTGGTTCTAATATTACTTTACTCAATTATCGGCCATTTTCAACTCCCTTTATCCCTCACGTAGCAAGATAGTAAATTCATATATGAATTTTGACATCCGCTTCCTCCCAACGTTAATGTAAATCTTTTTCATGAAATAAATCAGTAAAAGAAGCAAAATAAAAGCCATTGCTTAAACGGCTTCTATGGCCAATCAATAACCTTCAGTTATTCTCAGATTTATTGGATACAATACACCGCGGGACTGTCGTATTGTTTCCAAACATGCAACGCGGTGCAACACTTTTGAAACGAACGGTTGATGAAACGCCGTGGTGGTAATTTTACTCGGAGGAAAGCCGCGTGAAATACTTATTTCAATAATTAAATAACTTATTGCTGAAGTTGTACCATTAATTTTAAAATAGACTCTTTTGATATGGTACGCTTGCTTGTTGTTTTGCAACCACTCATGATGCAACAAAAACATGCTGCTCCGAATAGAAAAATCGGTGCATCTGCCGGAGACGACCCCAATGTTTACGTTGCGGGGCGACATCTACGATTTGCAAGTGGTTACACGAAACTGTATAAATCTGTCATGTTTTGGGGGGGTTGCTTAAAACTAACATACAAAAATAATATTCTATGCCCTAGCTAACATTGACTACTTAACATAAAAAACGTCTAAAAGCACATTTGTTCGTTTCTCGTGACACATTAAAATCAAACACATGTTTTGTTTCGTGTTATTCGTTGTACATTTGTAGGGTTTCTTATTGCATGATAGGTGGAAGCATTTTTATAGCTGGATAGGATGAAAGTTTGTTTTTATGGGAGGCTACATATGCGAAAAAGATGGAAATCAAATGAACACCTGAATACAATACAATGGCTAAGCCGAACATCATTTCACGCGTCCGATTCAATTTCTTTGATTCCGTGGTTTCTTGGGCAATGGAGGTTTTAATCTCGGCCATTACACTAGCAAATCGGCTGGAAAACAGTTGTGTTTGACGCGGGTTTTGAGTGTTCCAAGTGTTTAGTCAAAGGTGACTTTTTAAAATAATGGCATGAGCCAGCTCATAGATGTAACTTTTTTTGTATATTCAGTTTTTAGAGTGCTTGTGTGTAGTATATACGTTGCAAACAACTGTTAAAATCGAATTAAAATTGTGAATACGTACAAAAAGGTAATGTTATTAAATGTTTAATTTCGCGTGATTCTTGCTTGTCATTTTGTCATTTCGCGTTGGACAGCTCGTTCGACGGGCTTTTTGTATTGGACGGGCTGGATTAGTATTCCTCGTTCGGCGATCGTGGACGCTGAACGATTTGATTTGAGCGATTTGGTGAACGTCGTCTGCAAGAACGCCAGACTCGGGCGCCCTGCAAAGGCCCGCCTGTTTAGGTAGCTAAACGGAGGAGAGTGAAGTTCGCCTGAAAAACTAGCGAAGTTATTCCGACGGTCGCCAATAATCCGTCGTGATTCCACCCTACGTTACAATCCCTGTGGAACGGATACCGAGAGCGCGGTTTCAGTGATCCGTTGTCAAGTGTCGGACACTGAACAGGACCTTACCCAAAATATATAGTAGGCTTCCTTAACCCCGCTCGGTCATAGCGGAAAGGTACGCGAAGCCGGGTCGCTTTGGAAAGGGGACTCCTATATTGAAGGAGACGGCCAATTCCGGACGTTTTCGACGAGATATAAATAGGAACCCTTCCGTCCAGCCGCCACTCTCTCCGCAACTCTAGTTTGGGCCATACTGCGCACGGGTCTACGTACACCACGGCACACCATTTTTGGGGTCAAGCGACGCCATCTCGGAACCGTCGCCATTACGGTACCGTCGCCATTCCTGAACCACCACCATCGCTTCGAATTATCGTCGCTTCGTTCCTTCATCATCATTGCTTCGTTTGTCACCGTCACCACCGTCATCAGAAAAAAAAATCAGAAGTGGCGCTTAAGCCATCGCGTTTGACTGAGATTCAGCACCCTTACCCCGCACGGTTACAGCATGATATCGTTGTTGCGGCGAGGTTAGTGTCTAAGTCTCGAAGAACGTCGTCTCAATCGACATGTGTGAAGAAATCGTTCATTCTATCGAAATCAGCCTTACTAAAATCGTAAGAAACGCTTTCTAACTTGTCACTAAAGTATTGTTATACACACTTAGAAATTATCAACTTTACACGAGACGTAATTCATGTTTATAAAGAGTCGGGGAACGTAAAGAAAGATTTCGTGTAAAATTATGTCTTCTGAAACTGACAAATACGCAAATCGACGAAAGGTTTGTTTGATTGAATTTATTTTCTCATCTCTTTGAACTAATTCTTATGTGCTAAAGGGCGCTTGCATGTGTCGGTCTCAGGAGACAGAAATTTACATGACATTTTGGTAGTGTGTAGGCTTATTTCGATTTGCATTTGCACAGGAGTATGGTGCCTACAGATTTTAACGAGTGGTGCAGGTGCTTGCATCACCGTGCTGTTCATGCATATTTCCTTGCTGAAGAGGCATAGATCTAGAATGCGGTTGTTTTCGATTGAAGGGATACTCGCCGAAAACCTGAGACGCGACATACCAGAAATTTTCAATGTGGGTCACTCATGGAATGGGCTGCATTTGGACCACACGGTAAGACTCCTATCTGCTTCGTTTCGCAAAAAAAGAATTCGGAGAAGTATATAGAGCTTATAGAGAACATCTTGAGTTTGTGCCACTCACAGACGTCGCTAGAGGCGCATATTTTCTTGTTAAATCATTTTCTGGAACTTTACATTGTATCGAATGATTAGAGATGGGTGAGAGTTATTGCCATTCAAAAACCTTGTAAACCCGAGTCCGACCACAACTCCTGTCGACCAATCGCGATTTTATCTTGTATTCGAAAGTGGTTGGAGAAAATAATCCTCTTCCGTCTGGATAAATGGTTTGAGACAAATAACCTGTTTTCAGATACTCAATATGGTTTCCGCAGGGGTAAGGGAACGAACCATACCACATTGAGTATCAGGTATCTTCGAACATTTTCCGGACCCTGGTGGGGAGCGCATCCACAAGATCTTCTAACGTTGTACTGGACAACGATTTTGTCGGTTATTGAATACGGTAGTTTTTGTTTCCAGTCGGTGGCTCGGTCGCACATCTTAAAACTGGAACGTATTCAGTTTCGGTATCTTCGTATCACGTTAGGTTGCATGCACTCGACTCACCATCTACCGACTACCATCAGTCTTGAAGTGCTGGTTGGCATTTTGCTACTCTCGGATCGGTTTTCAGAATTATCTCTAATTATAGGTGCGAAGATATGAACCCCCACGTGATCAAAAACTTTGAGAAGCTCCTTGAGTTGAATCAAATATAGTATATTAACAATATAAGTCACTTCCTTTTTCCACATATAAATGTTAGGCGACTCGTGTAGTGCTGCCAATAGAACCGACTGGTGATAAAAAAGGCAATCAAATATATTTTACCTTTCAATTTGGTTAATTCATTCTACCGTGTATCCACGGTAAAACTAATATACTCTTTTTATGAGTATTGTTTGCTCACACAGAGAAAAGTTTGATAGTAAATTATTCCTTAAGGGTCACCCATAATAGATACGTTTGCGTTCCGTTGACGTAAATTTGACAGAAAACCTATGGGAAAGCTGTCAAGTTCACGCAAACGCATCCGCAACGTATTTTGACGTAGACTACGTCTTACGGGAAGGGTAGGGTGTCAATTGAAAATCTAAAAATCAGCGACCGTCACGAAATATCGTTACAAATTAAACGCTAATAACTTAATAAATGCTCAATAGATTTTCAAGATGTTTACATCAATCGATTGGAAATTTTCCCGCGTATCAATTCAATAATCAAACA
Source organism: Aedes koreicus (assembly GCA_024533555.2). Classification (NCBI taxonomy): domain Eukaryota; kingdom Metazoa; phylum Arthropoda; class Insecta; order Diptera; family Culicidae; genus Aedes; species Aedes koreicus. The sequence continues at coordinate 197,895 of JAHHFK020005689.1, read as the reverse complement.
TTATCCGTTAAAAATTTCAAGCTATTGAAAATAACCAAAATATGAGGTGATGTCTTGTAATGCCGATTTTTCAGAGTAAATTTACTCAATGCACTCAATTTTACTATCACAGATTTCAAATGTAAGCAATGGTGGTCTCATATGCAGCAGTGAACGATATAAAACGGGTACACCTTCGCAAATTTTCTCATTCGTGTTGCAGGACTGGAGCTGAGCGGAGCATCGAGCCAGTACGGATTGGCAGCTGGCGCCCGGTGATAGCATGTACCCTGGAGGGTGCACTAGCTTCATTCAGCGGAGCGGCAAGACGCCAATTTGGATTTGGCAGCTGGCTGTGGCAAGCACCATAGAAAGTGCACTGGCGACCTACCAATTGGTCAGGTAGCTGATTGCGCTGCAGTCTGTTGTTACCAAGCCGTTGGCTAGGCAACCGCTGCTAGGCAGCCATACATTATGCTGTGGTGTGCTACGCAGTCGGATACTTGGGCAAATAATGTCTTTGTAGCCAGCCGGTGGGTGCTACTACTAGGGGCGAAATAAGGTGCTTGTGTGTGTGTGATATTTGGTAGATATTGTCTTTATAGCCAGCTGGTGGGTGCAACCACGAGGAGCGAAATAAGGTGCTTATGTGTGTGTGATATTTGGTAGACATCTTTTGGTAAGGCGCAGAGAGGGTTTTAAGTCAAATGCGGACCATTTCAAATCCGTCCTTTGCAGGACGACCAATTTAATTTTGAGAGAGTTTGTTTGATTTGAATGTTTGGTTCTTACCGATTGGCTGACAGCGGTGGCTAAAACAATATTAGTTTTCTCTTTGTTGTATACCTTGAGCATTTTGTACAATGTACAAATGGCTACCGTCACGAAAAATTTAAACACCGGACGCTAAGAATTCGATTGTTTCTTGATTGATTTATTTTTGAGACTGCTCTTATCAAGAAAATTATACGATTGCCATTCTATTTACTCAGGTACATAAAGTTTTAGAAATAAAAAATTAATATATTTCGAATACATATTCATCAATCGGTGTATGAAAATTTAAAAAATGTTGCATCTGGCATGTTTCAAGAAATTCCCTATCACGAACAATGTTTTGATTCTCGGACATGCACATTTCAATGAGTACTGTCTGAATAAGAAGCACTATGAATAGTTATTCTGTTGTGTTAACGATTCGCGTTGGATAGCGTTTTACTTCTAGGAAGAAATAAGTTTTGAGAAACTGTGAAAGGGTGAATAAGTGCAATGCCTATTCGTTTTGATGACAACCGTTTGCGCAAATTTCGGAAGCGCGTTAAGATCGAACATTCGAGAAATCCTCCGAATTGACCACGTACCGATGCCGAGCGAACTCGAGGTTATCGGGCGAAACTGGAAGCAACCAGAGCTAATGCGTTGCTAACTACTGGTCGGAAAGCTAGAGAAGGGCCTTAAACTCGAGGTGGGAAATATAATCAAGTGGTCAACCAACTGGACAAAGTGCAAATACTTTTCAAATGCTTTCTAAATAATGTACAATAGATTTTTGCTAACATACTTACTATCTAATGCTGGTCTAACGATCTTTGAGGACAAACATCAACGCTATTTTGATCAGACTAGGCCTTACGGCAAGGGTAGAGGTCAAATCAACATTTAAAAATAACTGAAACAGTGTGAACTCTTAAAGCTTTATCATTTATCGATAGATTTTCAAGGATACGCGGTATGGATAATGGTCTCCAGCTGGTCGATCATATCAACACAATCACTACGGGCAGCACAATTGTTGCCCTTTCATCATACTAACATTCAAACCAAACGTCCCTTTCCACGGCTGCCAAATAATTTCTAAGAAGCGAATCATAGCATGTTCGAATATACTTTCTTACTTATTTATGCTAACCCAACGTCCCATTAGAACAGTACACTACGAAACTAATCAAACGGGTTAACGTAGTCTACGTCAACCGGTCGTGTGTTAAACACAACCCCACTGTTGTGGTTGTCTATCAGTGAGAAAGGGATGTCATAAGTCAACATATTGTTTTCCTCCGTACTTGCAAAGGGCGTGAAAGTTTACTGTACCAAATACCCGTGAAAAGATGCATCAAATGAGATGGACCACCTTAGCAATACATTGGTAACGTAAAACGCGAACCATCCGAACGTCCCACAGCTACGTCCAATCGCAACATTTTTTTGCCGAAGCCACACTGGTGAGTATAAGGATGTGTTCTAACAATGTTGTGGCCAACTGAGATTAAAAACTGATAAAAGAGCTCAAGAAAGGGTTGTAAGTAATAACCCCAATGGAGTTATTTTCTAACGGCTATTAGCAAGGTCTCGGGTAACAGGCTTAAGGCTAAAGTTCGTTTTTGTTAAATTGAAGACATATGTAAGATTGAAAAATTTTTGAGTTATTTTTCATGTTCTTCCGAAAAAAATCAAAAAAAAAAAATGGTTTTTGTTCTCAGTGGTCTTTACTAAATTATTTGAGAGTGAAAAACGAAAATAAACTTTTCAAAAAAGCGTGAGATGAGAACACGCTTTTTTTTAAACCGAATACAAAACTAATCCTTGATTCTCCGATGGTGACTGGAGGAAAGTGGATACATAAATAGACTAGGCGCTACTCTAATAGTGTTACAGTGGAACCGCAAAGTATTAACCAATTTCTATGGAGATAGTCATCTGTAACTTCACTAGTGGTCCCAACGTAGACTAATTTGCATCATTCCATTTTCAACCCCCTCAATCTGATACCCCTATCAAACGGAACAACTTTGCGATGGAGAAAACCAACCTTACCCTCAATATCATATCGCATGCCTGCGACTCGCTGGCTGGCTCTACCATCCATTATTAGAGAATGGACCTCGAAAAGTTAAAAGCACCCGAGTAAAGTTAATTAATTAGCTGTTTATTGAAACACTTCTGCTGATATCGTAAATTATAGCTAAACAGTGTTTACGGCTGGGTCGAATTTAAACCGTACGCTATCCAACAACCATGGGCCATGGATCTTTCGTGGGCTAGCATCTAACACCCTAGCTACTCACTTCACTCCGGGATGGGAAAGTAGCTCGTGATTTGGCAGAGGCTTTTGAATCACCACCGGCAACGAACTGAACCGAACGATCCAACCGAGGCCACACTGCAACATTTTCTCATGAATCAAAATCGAACAGCGGATTATAATTATACGCCTGGCTGGTGATCGAAATGGGATTACATCATGCTCAAATTAGAAGCTCGTGAACTCAGTTTGGAAAAAAAAATGGATTCATAACAGTTGCAATATCGATCTGCGAAGAGGACGTGAAAATCAAACTTTAATTTTCGATGCCAACAATGACCATAAATCTTATGAGCTGCTAAGAGGATCTCTCGTGATTTCAAGGGTGCTTCTTAGCTTTAAAATTGCGATTGAGTTTGAGTTAGAAAAAAATGGAAATACAATCGACTTGATGTTGTCCAAATGTTGATCTGAATTCGAACTTTGACACGTACGGCAAACAGACTTAACTAGTAGCGATGATTTATTTGTTTCCTATTTACGGCTGTTCACGTATTCCGTTTATCTTACCAAGATTTATTGTATCTGTTTAAAGATTTCGAAAAGATGGTTCTCAGTCTGTCGTGAGATGCTTTTTGTAAGTAATGACGACTCGAATGTTTGCATCACCACCACCAGAAATTGTACACAGCTAGCACTCACCATTTTCCGTATTGTCTGACTCAAATTCAATTTATAACTCTGTCGACGAAGAAAGGCTGCTCACACCCAACATTTAAAGTTGCACGCAGCTGAGCAGATCACGTCCTCCAGTCGGTAGCGGTCACATTTTTGTCAAATTAACAGACTCCAGCCTCCTTGGGTATTCATGGGTGAAAGCCGAGCTAATGAATGGAAAGGAACTTTCAACGGGATATAAAAGGACAAAAGATGTGGCAGTAAACATTGGAACCCGAAACTTACCGTAAAGGTGTGATATATCTTCGCATCCTTTGTGCGGTTTGAGGTAAATGCATTTTATTTGAATTTGAACTATAAAACGCTTGCCTCTGGGGGATGATTTATGGTTTTCATTTTTCGAGCAACCGACCCTATCCATGGGCGTCATTTATTCAGGTTCCGGATTTGAGTCCCGTATGAAGTCGCAACATTGAAAGCACGGTTTGTGAATTTATGGAATGCGCTGAAATTGAAAACTTCTTAGACAGTGCTATCAAACCAGTGGTAGTAAATGTACTGTATTTTGACATTATTTTTAGAACATTCTACGACCAAACTGAACACCCGCAGAAATAAACTGGCATGGGAGAAAATGACATGAATTTTTTAAACTGTTTTCCACGGGCAACGAGACAATTCTGCTGTCACGAGCCGATGGTTTAAACAAAAGGTTAAACATAGATTTTTATCGCTCGGAATTTCGTTGGTTACTAACTTATTACTGCATTTTTACATGTGGTGTTCATTATTTGGAATCAAATTATAAGAATGGATGCATACAACTCATAATCCAGTGACCCCCACAGATTGATTGCAACAAAATGCGCAACATTCTCTTTTTTTTCAACCTTTTTATTCAACTTTTTTTTGCATGCGTAAAAATTGTTATAATTTTTGGTAAAATTACCCAGGTAACCAATAAGCATTAACATATGCAGTAAATCAACCCTGAATCTGCATTATATTAGCATTATATCAGCATCTTGAATGCTATCTGTTGTAAAGTTGCATTTCAAATGCTATTTCAATGGTTGAGCCTGTAATAAGCATTTCGAATGCAAAATAGCATTAATGAAGCATTATCATAGCATTGCAGTAAAGCAGCCGTATATTGGACCAATAGTGGCATTTATGTTGCATGGGCTTCAAGAGATGAGGTAACAACTTCGAAAGAGGGTGCGGCCGACATTCCGTCCTCACAAGTCCCTACCTCACGCCTCCACGAGTCTTGTGATCACAAAAGACTGCGAGCTGAAACATGGAGACGCTGGTTGGCGTAGCCTGGGCAATGTTGTCAATCTGACAATAGGGAAAAAAAAAAAAAAAACTGAAGATCGTGTACCTTTAAATCATATGGTATGTTTCCCATCCTCATTTGATCAATAATTTTAGCACGCTTTGGAATCATTTTTGCATTCCAAAACCATGTAAGAGCCGGAAGCAACACGACATCAAAGGCTCAATTTGTTTTTCAGCATTTCAGCATAACATTTAATTTGGAACTACACTTCTGAATTTCAACTACTATATTCATAAAAGACTGGCATGTGCTTATAAGCAATGTAAGATTATATTTTAATAATATGTTTAGTGGCATTATGGTAAGATAAGCCATTTATTTCAGGAATCATCAAATCGGACTCTTCGTTCACTCCAATTGCTATATTTGAAATGTTACTAGAACAGTATAAAGAAAAATATTACAACATGTCTTATAAAACAATATCTGTTATTGATATGTTATCTTTGATATTTGGAATGATCTATTCTGTTTTCAGCTTTTCCAGGACAAGAAGGATATTAATACATATCTAATTTTTATTTATTTTTCAGTAACAATCCATTGGTAGTATCATTCAAGTTTGAAATTTGAATAAATTGGCAATTTGTCTATAATGATATCCTATTATTTTGTGTACAAAATAAACTAAATATTAGAAAACATGTAACGGGGAAAGAGAGGGACCATCAGGGCACCCAAGTAAAACGATTTGGATAGGGAGCATGGCACTGCCTCCTACCTATTGGTGATATTTCGGGGAACGAGGGCGGGCTGGGTTTATTCTGCCAATCGAGGGCTCGATTCTGTCTTGTTTGTCCTGTGAAGAGTCTTGCTATTGGAGGGTTTCTCTTCCGCGTAAGGGGTCGGCTTGCTGGCCCGCACAAACGTTTTTCCTGCCCTTTATACAGGGTTTGGTGCCGCCAACTATAGACCACAACGTTCAGTTTTCACCTATAGAAATTCCAGCAATAGTACCCAACTTAGGCCGCGACTAAGCTGATCCATAAAGACGGCCGCTATGGACCGGAGTATTAGATGTAATGTTTACTGGATGGAAGAAACGAACACCGACACAGTGAATCGGCGAGGGATTAGTTCAAACCATCCGAACAATTGGATTCGGGACGTGGCCATTGTGTCACGGTTCCTTAAACAATCGTTCAGTTCACCTTAAACTGCCAATAGACCCACTACCATAACACCATAAAACGGCCGCATGGCCGATATTAATTAATTCCCGAGAACGAACACTGACACAGTGATCCAGGGATTAGTCAAACCACCACATGCCGGAATTATCCGCGCCCCGCGACCGACCGATAAAACAGATAAGTGGCAATTCCCCCGGATTCCGCGAGGGGGTATCTCTCGAGCGTACTTACGCAAAACTGCGAATTCGAGAAAAATCTCCATCCAATTCCGCACCGACCGACCGATAAACAGATAATGCAAATTCCCCGGAACTATCCGCGAGTTGGGTGTATCATAGCTCGAGACGTACATTAAGCGACAAAACCTGCAATTACAAAAAGAATCTCCAGCCACTAACTGCGCACTCGCTGGACGATAAGAATAGAGCATAGGAGGACAGATAACCTTGTAGAGGAACCATAGACCTGCCTTTGTTCCGTGAAATGTTATCAGTAAGGTAGAGCATTCCCATGCTCCTTATTCAAAGCGTTTCACTTGGGTGCCCTGATGGTCCCTCCCTTTTCCTCGTTTTATGTTATGTAATTAGTGTTTAATACTCATTTGGCATGGTCATTTTATTGTTTACCTTTGTTAAACAAATTTGCTGATGGTAATATTGGTTAAGGCCATATACCGTTATTTACTCTCTCTAATTAAGTTAGTTGATTGTTGGAAAGAAAAGTATATATAGGGATATGGGACAAAATGGATAACAACTACCAGTTTTCCTCCGCGTTTTTTAGAACACTTACCACCTCTAAAGTGTCTGAAACCTCTTTGCAGAATCCATCCGGTCTACCTTCAAACTCCTCCAACATATCCGGTTGGTTGCCACGGTGTTTTTTTTATTAATTAATTTTAGTGATGCAGATCCAGACCCATCATGTATATAGCACAAGTATTTTATTGCTCCCGGTTATGGGATAGAGAATAGAACAGAGATTATTCCGCATTTCATACGTTTATTAATTCCCTTCTTGTTAGTTTTTGAAGACAATAGACGTTTTACTAGTCAAACATGATTAAGTGCACACTGATTAGTTTAGTATATAAATGATCAATCTTTATTTTTTTTTGAAGTTCATCGTCTACAAAACACAGGAAAATTATTTGATTAGGCTTCCGATTTTCCAAATGCGAACTGTCGGGCTTTACGTTTCACACCTTCCATCAAGTTTTGTACCGCTGTTATATCCACCTTATTTGATGCTGAACGCCAATTTGCCTTGAACTGTTTTTCACTTCCAACTGTTTTTTGAGTTCTCTTGAGGTTTCTCTTTACGATTGCCCAATATTTTTCAATTGGGCGCAGTTCCGGCGAGTTTGGAGGGTTTTTCTCCTTGGGTACGATTTGCACACTATTGGCGGTATACCATTCCTGAGCCATTTTTCCGTAGTGGCAAGAAGCGAGGTCTGGCCAAAACAGCACGGAACAACTATGTTTCTTCAAGAAAGGCAATAAGCGTTTTTGCAAGCATTCCTTTACATAAATATCTTGGTTGACAGTGCCAGTTGTCACGAAACTTTCGCTTTTTAGCCCACAGGTGCAAATCGCCTGCCAAACCAAGTATTTTTTCGGGAACTTTGACATTTTTTTCTGCTTAAACTTATCTTGAACCTTTCCTTTTCCGGTAGCCGTATAAAACTCTTGACCTGGGAGCTGCTTGAAATCAGCCTTGACGTATGTTTCATCGTCCATTACGACGCAATCAAACTTGGTCAACAAACTCGTGTACAACTTACGCGCTCTTCCTTTGGCTGTTGTGTTTTGCTTATCATCTCGATTTGGTGTCACTGTAACATATACACGCGCCCCTTGCACTGTTGTGTGGGACTTTCCCAATTGTCCGATATCTCTGATGGAAAGGTTGGGATTGCGCTTGAAAATGCTGATCACTATTTTTCCGGTCACTGCGGCTTCCTGGTTTCGTTTCCTCCTGATCCATGCTTCCTGGCAGTCGTTTAACGTTCTCCAAACACTTTTATAACATTCCTGACGGTTGATTTGGCAATATTCAGTGACCTCCCCCCCCCTTCCTTTTTTCTCCCCCCCTTTTTTTTTTTTTTTTCTTCTTTTTTTCTTTTTTTCACTTTATTTTGTTTTTTTTTTTTCCTTTATTTTTTTTTTTTTATAATTTTTTTTATGTAATTTTTTTTTTCTTTTTTATCTCTTTCTCCTCTTTTTTTTATTTCTCCTCACTCTTTTTTTTTTATGCTCTGTTTCTTTTCTTCCCTTCACTATATACAATTCCTTCTCTCCTCAAGTTTATCCTTCCCTCTTTCCATCCCCTTTCCCTTCTCTTTTCTCTCACTTTCTTTCTTTTCCCTCCCTCCCTCTTGTCTTTTTTTCATTTTTTTTTTTCTCTTTTTCTTTCTTTTTTTTTCCTTTCCCTTTTTTTTTTTCTCCATTTTCCACCCTTCTGTTTCGTTTTTTTCAATTCTTTTTTTCTTTTCTCCCCTACTTTTCTTCTTTCCCTCCTTTCTCGCTTTTTTCTTTTCATTTTTCTTCCCCTCTTTCCTTCTTTCTTTGTTTCCTTTATTCTTCCTCTCCCCCTTTTATTTTTTTTTTTTTTTTTTTTTCTTTCCTTCTTTTTCTTAGTTTTTTTCTATTTTTTCTCACTTTTTTATTTTTTTCTTTATTTCTTTTTTTCCATCTTCTATTCTTTTTTTTTTTTTTTATAATTTCTTTTTTATGCATTTTTTTTATTTTCTTTTTTTTCTCTCCTTCTCTTCTCTCTCTTTTTTTTCTCCCCTCTTTGTAACATAAGCCCTGGGAATACTTTCAGGCGTTTATTTGACAGCATTAACAAACACACAGATGTCAACCAATGTACTTGTCACGTTCATCTGTGTTCCTACTGAACTGTCAAACTCAAATTGCGCAGTAGTTTCCATTAAAAATGTCGTACAAGCTGGATTTACGACCTTATATGCCCCAACACAACAACAACGCTGTCAATTCTGACGTGTATTTCACCAAATGATCGCCAAATTTAACAAAATACATCCACAAATAACACGCAGACGGCGAAATCAAATTTAGCCCGGCTAACTGACCAAACAAAACAATTTGTACCGAAAAAGGACAATCCACCTAACGTGCCTCAGGCTCGTCCAATTGCCAATTGTCAACAATCATTTTTTACACCAGGTGTAAAAATTATTGATTTCGTGTTGAAAAATATCAAGATCAAGTGGTTTTTGTATTTCCATAAACAGTTTCATGTCGTCTGCATATACTGAGACTTGAAGAACTTTCAAAAAAATTTCTACATCGTTAACAAATAAAACAAATAATAAGGGACCAAGATGTGAACCTTGTGGCACTCCAGATGTGACATTTACTATTTTAGAGAGATTGCCGTCGAGTCTTACAAGTCTTTGCGTTCTTGCTGTCGAGTAGGACTCGATCCATTTCAGTAATCTTGGATTAAATCCTAACTTTGATAACTTAAAAAGCAGCAAAGGTATGTCTACTCTGTCAAAGGCTTTACTAAAATCGATATATAATGCTTCTACATAATGACCTTTATCCATTACGCTTAACGAAAATGTTAAGAAGTTGATCATGTTAGTAGATGTTGATCTCTTTTTTACAAAACCATGTTGCTTATTAGTAATCAATATTTTAGCTTGAGAGAAAATTTTGTCATTTATAATAGATTCAAATAGTTTAGGGATGCAAGATAGAATAGCAACCCCACGGTAATTTTTTATATCAGATTTTTTACCATTTTTGAAAATTGGGATTAAAAATGATTTCTTCCAAATGGCGAGAAGAATACTGGACTTTAGTGATAAATTAAAAAGCAAAAATAAAGGCTCAACTAATTCTTTTGAAAACGATTTGAGAAATATAGGGGGTAAACCATCTGGTCCAGCACCTTTTGAGGCATCCAATGTTTCAAGGGCACGTAAGATTTCTTTATCGGATAAACTAAAGACTGAAATATCTTTCATTGGTTCAGGGAGGTACAAAAAATATTGATGATCACGCTCATTATCATCGTGAGATGTTTAGACGTCTTGAAAGAAATCAGCAAATAAGTCACATATTTCATTAGAAGTATTACCACTTTTGTCATCTAGATGCATTTTTGAAGGAAAAGCTCTGAGATTTTCGTTTCTCTTTAACATGTTTGAAGAAGTATTTAGGATCCGATTTTATATTGTTTTCTATTTTTGTGTTGTGTTCTTTGTATGCTATTTTCATTTCTAGATTTAGCTGATCACATATGGTCAGGTAGATAGATAGGTTTTCATCACTTTTATTTCTTTTATTTGCTTTATGTGCTTTCTTCTTCCTATTTTTAAGATTGATTACCTGTCTATTGAACCACACTGGTGCTTTGTTATTAATTTTCTTTTTTCGCTTTTTGGGGACTGTTTGTTCTAAAATATCGTACATTATTTCGTAGAATGCATCCACTGATTTTTCTATGCTACGATTACGCGTTAAAATTTGCCAGTCAACACAATTTAATTTATTTTTGATTACTGCAGTGTTTGCTTTGCTGAAATCATAAAATGATTCGGTAAAATTGTTATCCTTCGTTGGGTTTTCTTCGTGTATAAATACGGAGTACTCAATAGCAGTGTCAAATACTTTATTTTTCCAAAGGGGCGAATATGACTCGGATATGCAGAAATCGTCCGACATATTTGTGAATAAGCAGTTGTTTTTATTTTTCACGGTATTTACTTGATGTAGCCCTAATTCAACACTTTTATCAAACAGAGTATGAAGCGTTTCGTTGTCCCCTACAATTGGTATCAAGAAAGATTCATTTTCGTCATCAACAATAAAATTGGCTGTTCTTTGGTTAAAATCTCCGTATATGTGAACATTCGCTTCAGAATCAAATTTCGAAACAACATCACCAGCAATTCTTAAAAATAAATTCATACGACTCTTTCCTCGCGTGTTCTGGGGGGAAATACACCGACGCAAAAATGTGAATTTGACCTCCAATGAGAAATCTTACCCATACATAATCAAACTCCTTACACTTGTCTGATGAAATTTATTCCGATTCATAGTTAACGGGTCGAAGAGCCCGTCCTCGTTCCGCGAAATGTTAACAATAGGGAGGTGGCAGTCCCATGCTCCCTATCCACATCGTTTTACTTGGGTGCCCTGATGGTCCCTCCCTCTCCCAATTATATTTTATTTAATATTTAGTATATTTTGCACACGAAAAATTAAGATATCATTATAGAAAAAAAATACTTATTTATTCAAATTTCAAACTTTTATGGTTTTTGTCTGAAAAATAAATAAAGTTAGATATGTATTAATATCCTACTAGTCCTAGGAAAGCCGAAAACAGAATAGATCATTCCAAATATCAAAGATAAAATATTAATAAGAGATATTATTTTATAAGACATTTTGTAATATTTTTTTTTATTCTGTTCTATTAACATTTCAAAGATAGCAATTGGAGTGAACGATGAGTCCGGTTTGATGATTTCTGAAATAAATGGCTTATCTAACAAAATTAAAATATATTCCTAAATTGCTTATAAACACATGCCAGTCTTTTATGAATATAGTAGCATGGTTTTGGAATGCAAAGATGAGTCCAAAGCATGCTGAAGTTATTTATTGATTGAGAATGGAAGATATACAATATGATTAAAAGGTACACGATCTTCAGTCGCACCCGCTCATTTCACTATTGTCAGATTGACAACATTGCCCAGGCTACGCCAACCAGCGTCTCCATGTTTCAGCTGGCACTCTTTTGTGATCATATGACTCGTGGAGGCGTGAGGTAGGAACTTGTGAGGACGAGGTCGGTCGCACCCTCCTTCGAAGTTTTCAACTCACCATTCCAAGCCCCCAGTCGTTCCGTAGATTTCTATCAACGAACTCAATTGCACCTTTGTTCTTAATGGCTGCTTTGACACTACTCCAGCAGTCTTCATTCAGCTCTCCATCATCCGGCAACGCAGCTTCTAGGTTTGCTGATATCGGCTTTCCTCCATGCTGAGTGAACGCCCCACAGCACGTAGTTGCTTTGCGCAGACAGCAGCAGGCTGCAGGTGGCAGTGTTGTTAGAAAAAAACAGTCCAATGAGCCGTTCGTTTGAATAGTAATCAGTATTGGCTAAATAACTTTTTCCACAAGCTTCGAATCGATTTGCGGTTTTGCAAGAAAAGTTTCCATGGAAGATTTCCCAGAGATTGATTGGATTGACTAATTTTTAGAGAACAACGGGTCACCGCGCCAGATTTTTCTTTGAAAAAATAAATTTCCTCATTACCACAAAAGTTCAATTCAATGGAGTTTCCCCATGGAAAATCCTATGGAAAATTAAAAACCACGAGCGCTAAAATATAGTTTTACCGATCGAGTTGAAACTATGCACAGTTACTATAGGACCCCAAAGGCTCCCAAAAATCAAAGGGGAACAGGAGTTTAAACTTTTTCCCAGGCTAATGGCCATATTCGTGGAGGTAGCGAAATCGATGAGTTTGAGGCCGTTTCCGTTCATATGCTGGTGTGCGCTGAACTTTCCTATAACTGGTCTGAATTACTCCTGCTGACGTGACGTCACTAGTTGTGTTTGCAGTATTTTCGATTAGCTAATACAAACTTATGTTAATAATAAACTTAATTAATCGATGTAAACATATAAACCGTACTTCAGAACAACCGCACAGGGTGCGGCAGGAAAAAATACTGGTTTATTCAATAAAATATTAATATTGGGTTAATTTTTGTAACCAATGACTTATTTCTGTTGACAATGTATTTGTTTTCGCTAACTTTCGAATACTGCATCAGAACATTGGAATTCCTTTTATTGTAAATTTATGAAAATGTACGCCAAATAAGTGATTACGAGTTTGCTGCTGGCTCATAAGACCCCGAAGAAGATTGCTACATTTTGTCGCATCAAAAAGTCTCTACAGGATGATCCTAAAAAGCGGAAGCTAGGAAGTTGAGATCCGCGATTTGCACGTACGCCAAACGTTATCAAATCGGTCCGTGCAAAGATTGTTCGCAACCCGGCACGTTCCATCATGAAACTTGCCATGGACGCCATCATCAAAGACGACTTGGACGACTTGGAGAACAGACATCCAAGTGAAATTCAAAGAGTGAGTAAGAAATTTAACTGCCATTTCATAATCATTGTAACTGACAATATCGTGGCGGCACTGGCATCGCCTCCTATTGACGTCACTGGAGTTCATCTTGGTGGCCCAAATGTCATAATTTTTTCATTAGCAAAACATTGTTTATCGGAAAAGACATGAGCCGCATGTGCAAATAGGTGGTGTGGTGGTTTAATTGTGTGCAAAATAGGCAAGCGTATTACCCGGGGGAAATCCTTTTATCCCTCCTTCTCCCTCACTCCCCTTCCCCCCCCCACCTTCCCCCCTTTACAAGCCCGACCCCCTCCCCCCCCCCACCCCCCTCCCCAACCCCCCCCCCGGCCATTCCCCCACACTCCAAATCCCCTCTCGTTTTTTTTTTTTTAATTACCGAATTGATTGACTCAATTTGTGAACATGAAATTTTCTTCATCAACTGAAAAGTTTTGACAGTTCGTGCCTCTGTGCTCCAGCGCACGGTCAACTAATCTTACTCATGTTCGGGCACTGTTCACTCAAAATTTCAAGAGAGTGGATGATCTTATCTTATGTCTCATATTTTCAAGAAAATTGTTTCTATCAAGCTAGAATAAACTAAGATCAATTTTCACGATAGTCCACTAGTTTGATTATAACCCAAGCAATGAGGAACACTTTTTGTACAATTTTCAGTCAGCATTACTCAAATGTGAGTTAGGTTCGTTGTTCGTGCGTGAAGCAGTAAGATTCGAGAAATAAACAAACATGGCCGCCGTGATCAAATCGCTAGTGGCAACAGCCCGAGAGATGGCAATAGTGTTTTTACGTATTTTAATTGGAATCCTTACACAAGTTTTTTTTTAATATATTCTTAAGGAGTGTATCGAAAATAAGCTATCCACAAACTTTCTTTCAAATTATGTTGAAAACCGATATTTTATTCATACAAAAAATTGATCCTTTATTGTACGAGGTTAAACTTGAACATAATGAAGACCGGATGAAATTTAAGTTATTCCTTCACGAATTTTCGAACTTTGGATCGAATGCTCTTCATCAAGTTCCGGACAAGTGTTGCATCGCATTTTTTGGACGCTTGAGCCCAAATTTTTTGAACTCCTGCATGTTCCCAGCTGCCTTACCAGTCTTCTTGAAGACCCTCTTCACGATTGCCCAGTAACGTTCGATGGGTCGAAGCTGAGGGCAATTTGGTGGATTGATATTTTTCTCAACGAAATCTATACCCTTTTCCGCAAGCCAATTGAGAGTGGTTTTGGCATAGTGAGCCGACGCTAAATCCGGCCAAAACAGTGGAGGTGTACTATGCTTCTTATATAAAGGCAACAATCTCTTCTGGAGACACTCAGATCGATAGATTTCCGCATTTATAGTTCCGGTAGTGTAAAAAATGGTTGACTTCAAACCACAGGAACATATTGCTTGCCATACCAGTACCTTTCGACCGAATTTCTCCACTTGAATCGACCTGTCCGCATCGCTCACATCCTCCCCAACGACGGCAGTAAAGTATTGTGGACCTGGAAGGGTTTTTGAGTCCTCCTTTACATAGGTCTCATCGTCCATCAAAACGCATGCATCCGGACGCTGCAAAAGACGCGAATACAATTTCCGGGCCCTTGTTGCTGCTCGCTTCTTCTGTTCTGCACTTTGTTTCGAGATTTTCTGCTTCTTGTAGGTCTTCAGGTGGTTTCGCCTCTTGATACGCTGGATCATTCCGACACTCGTTCCTGCTTTTTTGGCCAAATCACGTATTGACATTGATTTGTTCTTCATGATTAGAGATACCACTTTCTGCTCCAGTTTCGGGTTGGAAGAACCGGGTTTTCTGCCTCTTCCTGGTAGCTCATCCAAAGAATAGTGTTCCCCAAACTTATTAATGATGGTTTTAACACTCGCATGATGAATTCCAAACCGCTTCGCCAATTTTCGCATAGTAATACCCTTCTCACTTAGCCATGTGTCCAGAACCTTAATTTTCACTTCCTTTTCAATACGCGACATTTTGAAAACGCAGAATTTGAACCGCACAAACAAGTAAACAAAAGAAAGCTGACAGTCAAACGCACAGCATGCAGTGTTCAGAGCATAAAAAACCATCACAAATACATGCGTACAACGCAAATGTATGTGGATAGCTTATATTCGATACACTCCTTTAAAGTTCTGTCCAGTTAGAATCCAGAATCATTTATTGTATTACAGCGGCAAGGAAAGTGACCGCTGCAAGAATTCTTTTTCAGCGGTTTGTTTACCAAGGTGCTCACTTTCTGTGGTATAAATTTCACGGTGTTTCGTGCAGTGAGTCAAAAGTTGTTCCAGATGGAAGCCGAGAGGAGAGAAAAAATTCTGCTCACCCACGTTGATAATCCAACGTGGTCCGCAATGAAAATCGCAAAAACGTTGAAAATCGCCAAATCAACCGTGTATGATGTGCTCAAACGTTTCAGGGAGCGAAAGAGCGTGGATCGAGTGGCACAAGGTAAGCGTCGTAGTGGAACATATGACCGCAAGCTGAACCAGAAGGTGTTGAGAACCGTCAGAGCAAACCCTGGACTATCAGATAATGAAATCGCACCAAAATACGCTGCTGCTCGCAGTACCGTTCGAAGAATTCGTTGCGAGCAGGATATCGTTCTTATCGAGCAGCAAGCAACCAAACAAAACGTTAAAGCAAAGGTTCGTCACCAAAACTCGAGCTCGGAAGTTGTACCAGCAGGATTTGACGAAATACTAAGTATACCTGCTCATCGACGTTGAAACCTACGTCAAAATGGATTTCGGACAGCTTCCTGGCAAAGAGTTCTACATGGCGATGGAACGAGGAGATGTTCCTGCGAAG
This sequence comes from Aedes koreicus, assembly GCA_024533555.2. Lineage (NCBI taxonomy): Eukaryota > Metazoa > Arthropoda > Insecta > Diptera > Culicidae > Aedes > Aedes koreicus. Next base: position 181,755 of record JAHHFK020005689.1, on the reverse strand, counting down.
TTTAAGTTTGCTTTTATAGACAAATTTGCCAAAAAAAACTGATGATTTGGTAAGGGATATGCAGCTGCGGAGCAAAGACCAAAGTGTTCGTGAAGAACAAGACGATGAACTCGAAGCTGTACAAGGAAGAAGGCCTCAAAAAAACCGCGTACTACCTTTCATTAAAGCCTATAAAGGTCACGTGAAGTTTTGGCCAGAGTTTGTGAGTTGCCACTACAGCCGGGAAGTCATCCAGTGGTACCGCGGTGCAGCCGCGCAGATTTCATCGATAAAAACATAAAAACCATACAACTGCCCGCAGTTCCGGCGCATCGAGAGATTTTAAGCCAAAAAATGAAGCAGAAGCTTAAGAAAAGTGAAGAAACGGCTCGGAGACGCGACTCAGATGACCAAAGTATGGAACAAATGTGCCAAGGAGATTGACTCCGGAGGTGTGCAGTGTTTAATGGGAGGGATAGAGAAGAAAGTGACAATTTTCATTAGAAACGAAGAGAAATGATTTGTATTGATATTTTTCTTCAGAGTACAGTGAATTACACTTGTTTTGATGTATTAAACGACCTTGCACTGTTCCTTCAGTGCAGTGGAGATCTCGTCTGCCTCGGTGATCTCATCCAGGTTTTTACACTGGATCGTCACCTGCGAGACGAGGGCGCGCACCTCCACACCCTCACCTAAGGCCTGTTTTGCCAGGTCTCTATACGCCGGGCCCTTAAGCGTTGTCGCTTTTTTAAGCTCCAGGAGCATTTCGCCGGTGCGGGTACGGCGTATACTCCGCACGTCGGCGCCTAGGCCTGCCAGTTTAGCGTCCCCGCGCATCGCTTTCAAGACCTCGGAGTACTTTGACGCCTCGGTCTTAACGATGAGGGTTACGGCTACGCTTGCGGGCCACCTGTCGCTTATCGTTTTCTTTTTTTTTTGGTTTTATTCCTCTTTTTTCTCACTTTATTCCCATGGGGCTTCCCTGCCCCGCCTGGGGTCATCGCTTGTCCCCCTCCTGGCACTGGCATCTGCCTCCGTGCTGGTTATGGCTGTTGTTGTCGTTGGGGCCCTGCCGCTCGGGCCCCCTTCGGCGCTTGAGACAACACGTGAGCTGGTCGACGCACCTTTTGCGCTGGGCTTAGTGCCGCGGCCTCTCTTGCGAGAAGCCGAAGCTGGTCGCGAGGATGGACCCTCTGACCCCGCCGCCACGTTCGCATAGGTTCGTTTCCCCTTTGGGGCTTCCGACACGATGCGCTTCTTAGAAGCGCCGGGTGCCGTCTCGCCCGGGACTGCCTAGCTCGCTTGGGGTCCCCGCCCCCATCGGAATAGGGTGGACTCTCCGACGGAGACGGATGATCCCGTCTGCATCTGCTTCGAGGCAATGTCCCTCGCCCTTTCGGTGGCCGCTAGCCGTGCCAACTCTTTGGCACTTTGCTCGGCTAGCAGTTTGGCTGCCCAGCTCCTCCCTCTCCTTGCATGCAGCCTGCACTGTCATGCGTAGCCCTAGAAGGCTCAGCTTTAGGTCTTTCGCAATGTTGTTTGCCGCGACGGCGTAAAGTCGATGATCGCATCCAACTGTCAAGGGCAAAGTGCGGACATTCGGTCATGTAGGGAAGAGCCAATAAACCAATGAAATAGAAACCTAGCTATAATGTCGTAATTTATTTGGAAGTTTTAAGAAAATCCAACCATTTGTGGAGACCATCATGGAATTTTTGGCGACCATTTGTGTGTGTCTGATTTTTTTTCGAGTATAGTCTTTAAGCACAGACACTCAGCTCTATTTGCTTAGCTTTACTGACTGCACGTATGGTTGCTTCTCCGTGATTGATCAGAATCGGTGAAATTGCACAATGAATCAGCTGAATGCGGGCTGTGAGTAACCAACCATTCTCATTGTACACGTTTCAGTGACTCAATTCAGGATTCACCTTGATAAGTGATGTGATCATATATATAATTCACAATAAGATTAGATTATATTTTTGTAGGTTCAAAATAAAGTTATGTAGGGACAAAATGGCTTACAATTATCTGTTTTTCTCCACATTTTTGAGAGCACTTCCCACCTCTCAATTGTCTTTTGTGGGGTCCGACTGGTTAGCGTTCTGCTTATCTAAATGATCTGAATCTTATTCTAATGAGCGTATTCGGGTTATCTTAATGATGCCCATCCAGACCAGCCATGCTTGCCTCATATCGCATTGCTCACGGTCAACAAAGTTTTCTACCTCTGAGGGGGGTGACCATGACTGATTTTTACAACTTTCCCCCCCACTCTTTTTTTTTTCTTGAGCACTCAAACTCAGTTTGTACATGCACAATAAGTATACTCCTGCGTATACTAGACCGTTCCAAAAATTACACTATTTATGCAAAAAATGTCCGTCAAATGATGCCAGAGCTATAATACGAGTCCAGTTAGGCACAATTAAAACATTCCAAATCCAAACTACAAAGTACTGATTTTTTATAACGTTCTCGCAATTTTCGAACACAACTTTTGCAATTGAAAATTGCAGCAATAAACTTTCATTTTGGACTTGTGCTCACTTGATTTCACACTCCAAAAGCCAAGAGCTGTAACCATTTTTTTAAAAATCACTCGTCTAATTTCAGCTGACCCGAATCGATTTCACAAGTGTTTTTTGAAATTAATGTGATGAACATTATGGAAAAATGTTGTCCGAATCTTGCCTTCTGCTTTCAAACCCGAACTCCAATCGGCCGTAGCAACTTGGTTGAGTAGCTGCGCATGCACTTCCGGCTGACGATGGAAATGATACAGCATTCTTGGTGGCCTTCAACACTTCTGCATACTTTTGCACTTCAAGGAAAAATTGCCAGTGCCCTAGCAACTGCTATTTTCCGCGAAAAATGTTCACTCATTAATGGCCCCGCGAATTTTTTTTTCAGACCAATTGCAAAAATCGTTTTTTTTCCTAATCGAAAAACCAACCGAACATTAACGTTTAAATGCATTGGAAAGCGAATAACTTATACTCTTCACTGTTGCACAGACATTTATTTCATTTAAAATCAATATAAAAATATGTATTTTCAAGAGAAAAAAACGCAGCAGAAAAAATGTACACGTCAGATTTTCAGCGCAGCTTACTTCGATTCACCAACAGACACTCAGCTCTGTTTGAGTGATATATTTGAAAAGTTACAATGTTTTGAATGCGTCCAGATTCTCACGGATACAAATATTACTTTGATATTCCGTGCAATTTAATCCTCGAAGAGTGCACTCGTAAAATCTTCAACTTTTCCACTCAACCCAACAGCCATTTCCAATGCTGTGGCAGTCTAACCGCACAAATTATTCATCGAGTGAAATTCCTTCTCATTATTGAACCGGACATTTCTAGCATGGGAACGACTGAATTATGCTTGACCATTATTGAGGGGAGTGAGCCGTCCTCCGAAGCAGATTTCCATCATCATAAAGTTATCCACATCAGCCCCATTACAAAGTTACTCAATGGAGATTTAGAGGGTTTCGCATTTTCCAGAAGACAATAACACCGAAGCCACATCCCTTTCTGAAATTCATTTTTCAAATGGCCTTTTTCGGAATGAATACATTATTTCATAAATGTTTTATCTCTTTTTTTTTCTGCTGCCATTGTAGATTTTTTGTACTCAACAATCAGAAGCTGGGGTTTTATCAAAGCAGAAGGGGACAGAAAAGATGATAAAGAAGATATTGAGATTTGGGAGATCATCGTTGGACTGACCACCACCCCCTCGATTAGCATATATCTAGGTGGATATGTGGCATGTGAGCACAATTGAATGGGACAGATTCTGGCCACCAGAGGACAATGGAGACGAAGTTTCTAATTCGATTTAACGACAAGATGGGATTTAACATTTTCCCGGTGGGTCAGTTTGCTGAATTTGGGATTGTCAGATGGAATAAAAATATGGAACGATGAAAAATATGATTAGAATGGCGAATTTTTATGCTAATTTGACAGATCGGAAAGCAGCGAATGTGAAGCGATGTAGAATTGACATTGTTGAACAATGTGTCGCTGCACGTATGTGCCTCGTAAAATGGCGTGATGTAGAGTGGTTGGTGCTTCTCGAAGCGAAGAAACCGCAAAATTCCCCACGATTATCCAAGCTGGTCACCGATTGGCATTGAGCAGTGGCAGAAGTGGAGGGGGACCACTTAGTGACCGTTCTCTCATGCATCACATGTCGTTGTTGGAAAAGATAGTCACTGGACAGTCGAAGCCACGTTGGCCTCCCAACCCCGAAGCTGAGCCATTATGATTAATATGCAAAGAACTAATTTTCCAAAAAGACCTTTTATTTTCTCGAGGGAGTTGTCGACTCTCTCAAGTATCCCACTGCGGAGCAGAACGCTAACCAAAAACCTCAAACGTCGGAAAACCACAGCCCGAGCAAGACGACAAACGGATGAAACAAAGAATTATCAAATTAATTTAATGAAATTGTTCCGTAAGCATACAAAAATAAGTGGGTCCTTTGCTGGAAGTCTGTCAGCCGGAGCAGGAGGAGGCGGCTGGCGTGCGATCGAAGTCATCCCTCGGGTTGCGTGCGTGCGAGTGCGGTTTTTCTCGGTTTCGTAATCTGGAAGCGCTCTTCTGCCTGGGTCGGTCAACCCTTGGAAAAAAAACTGTCGATTCCCTCACGGGACATTGTGTCGTGAAGACTTGGCCATACGAAAAATTACATTCGTTAAAACCAGAAGCACAAGAACACATGCAAAAAAAGGCGCTCTTTCAATTAGTTTGATCCCCTAAGCTAAACACCTTTGGGCGTTAATTTTAAGCCTTTTATCCGGGTGTCGTAATTGCAGTCGCACATCCGGAGGACTCGACGTGCGGTGATGATCCCCACGCAGGTTGAAAGCTAATGCCAACAAACAAAACTGACAGTATCAGACATCAGGAGAATAGTTAGTTGTGTTGTTTTTGCTTTTCACTTATGCACTCAATCCTCATTATGCTTTCTGATAAAGCGGTTCGGTCGATGCTTGAAGTAGCAGCTGGAAAATTGATCCACAATATGTGGCCGAAAATTAGCATAAGTAAATAAAAGGGGAGTGAAATGATTTTGAATCACCATAAATATGTAGCTGCATGGTGTATGATTTGAGATCATTAGTCGAAACCGGAGGCAAATTTGTTTAGAGGGGATGCGTTTAAATGTTTACGATTTTTGATTAATGCCATACCGGGGGAATTTTATGGTTCAATTATTGAATTGTAAATTACGTTCGATGACTTTTGTTGGAACATGGGAGTCAGGGTCTTTCCTGGAATACGTGAAGACAAATATGAAAGAATTGCGTGAAAATGAAGCTGTACGAGAAGTACGACGAGAAGTTTATTTATTTATTTATGTATTTGTCGTCAATCGAGTTTGTAGACCGTTTTGTAACTTAGTTTATCTTATACGCTAAATTGTTGTAACTCCCAATTTGTTTTAATACAATATAGGGCAATACATGGGCAAATCTTATTAAATATAAAGACCTCCTAGCTATTACTGAGCGCGGAAATATTGCTTTAATTTTGTTTTGGACATCGTAAAATCAATATTATTGCAATGTTTATTGTAAGTGGTCATCATTTGATTAATAGGTCCAAATTTTCCGTAGTTCGTACGATAGTTATTAGATGCAAATAAATGTCGGTGCCTTAAATAACGTGATGGTGTGTAGAAGTTTAATTTTGATAAAAGTTCCATCGAGTCAATTTTGTGTGAGACAATGTTATTTATAAATGAAACCATCGCAAATTCTCGACGCTGTTTCAGTGTTTTAATGTTGATAAGCATACATCGAGCTTCATACGATGGAAAAAGAAATACAGTCCAGCCTAACTTACGAAGTGCGTGTAATAAAAACTGTTTTTGCACAGATTCTATTTTACTTTCACGTGTAGTTGAGAATAGGGACCAAACTATGCTACAATATTCAAGTATTGATCTGACATAAGCAACGTACAGTGTTTTTATTATGTACTAGCTGAACCCGGTGCGTGCGCTGCTACGCTTGCAACTAAATGAAGGAAAATTTAATATAACTGGCACATTTATGGTTTTTTTCGGAATGAGTTTTTTTTCTTGAATAAGCAGGGGTTCAAACTTCTATCAAAACATGCTTCTTACCCGAGAAATACACGTTTTGTGTTTAAGTATCCTGGATAATTCTCATTTTTGGTAGAAATTTGTGTTTCATTTGTATGGGAGCCCTCCCTTCCAGAGGGGGTGGTTTCTCAAACCACCATACAATCATTGCCTTCAAAACCCCCCACATGCCAAATTTGGTTCCATTTGCTTGATTAGTTCTCGACCCACCGGCTCACCTATATAAAAAGAGAGTTTCATTTGTTTTAAGCCCCCCCCCCCCCCAGAAAGGGGGGCTTCGGACTTTCCAAAAAAAAATCCTGCCCTTCAAAACCCCCACATCTAAATTGAATCGATTTGCTTGATTAGGTCTCGGGTTATGATAAAATTTGTGTCTCATTTGTATGAGAACGCCCCTTCCTGAGAGAGTAGGGGTTCTCAAACAATCATAAGAACCTTCCCCAGCCCCAAAAACCCTTTCAATTTTCACGTTGGTCGGTTCAGAACTTTCCGTGTCTATAAGAGTACAGACAGAAATTCATTTTTATGTATATAGAAATCTAGCCTCCAAAAACCTCCATATGCTAAAAGTGGTTTCATTTACTTGATTAGTTCTCCAGTCATGCAGAAATTTTTTTGACGTAGGACTTATGTCTCTCTTTTCTATTCCTGTATAGGACGCCGTTCTAAAATTTCTGAAATCGCAAGCGTTACGCGGGACTGGAGATTTTGAACGATAATATCTCTCTCTGGCCCACAGACATTTTACGATAAGTATTTCATTCGCAAGGTAGAACATCAAAGCTGAATCCCTGTTGCAAACTTAATTCATAGTGTAGGGGGGGGGGGGGGGGGGGGGGGGGGGGGGGGGGGGGGGGGGTAGGTTAGCTTCATTGTAGTTCTTGTTGTACATAGGTTCATAGTGGATTAGTTGCAGATAATAGAATAGGTTAGTTGCAGGTAGTTTTAAAATGTGAGTTATAATTTTTCTGGCCAATATTTACAAACTATGGTTTGTATTGTTACTATTGTTTTGCAGTTTCAGAAGCAACTGTGTCTAAACCCAACAAACGTCGGTGTCGAATAACTGCTTGTTCAAATTAATTTGGAGAAGTTATACAGCTTTCTAGAAGGAAAAGCTGAACAACTTCTCCAAATTTGTTTGAACAAGCGGTTATTCGACACCGATGTTTGTTGGGAATCTCAACTCTCGTGGGATAGGGTTCTGAGGCCCTGACAAGGGCCGTTTTACTGTTGCCTGAGCTGGTGACAAGGTGGAATTTAACCTCCGAAACCCCGTCGCTCTAATTAAAACTAATGATTTTATTTCCACGCTGCTGTCTGGCGTAACAACTGAGGCCCGTCCCCTTTTGTAAAATTTGATTTGCATTGCCTTCGTTGAGAACCCCCTTCTTGTCATGTAATGATATATGCCATTATATAAACAGGCCCGGCATTCCCGTTAAAATAATAAAGAAGAAGAAAAAGAAGAAGAATAGTAATCATTCATTATTGGATCATCGACACGTTCAGACGTGTGTATCCCGCTCTCGTGATAAAAAAGCGCTTTTCCGAGATGTTCCGAGTTTTTGGCCCTGATGCTGGAAACCGAGTAGACGCTGATGTGGCGCCTGACGTGGCTGGCACGTCCACGGGACGAGGCAAGCGGAAGAAGCCCGACGTCGACGCTGACGTAAATCATCCCTCCGTAAACAACTAAAATCTGTCCTTTTCAGGACGACCAAATCAATTTACCGATTAAAGAGTATGTTTGATTGAAATTTCTCTTGAGCTCATCGAAATGTTCATTACCACGCACCGGCTCAACATGGCGTTGCTTAAACTGCCGCGTCCCGGAGAAAATGGCCAAATCAATCGCCCGCATCATCTTCGTGGTCAAGTGGTTAGCGGCGTCGCCCGTCGTTCAAGCGGTTGTTGTCATGAAGTTGAGGGTTCGATTCCTGCTCCAGCCAGTGGAACTTTTTTGCAAAAACGAAAATGTCTAAACTGGTCTACTTGGTGTTAGGTTAAGTTCTTCGTAATTCGCTCTTACACCCAAACTAAAAAAGTAAGATTGTTATACAATTTCGCTTGATTTTGTTCCATCTTTGCTATTGATCGTAAGTTGGATGAAAAATCTAACATTAGTTGGGCAAAAGAGGAACAGCAATTCGCAATGAAAAATTGAACGTGTGCGTGAGATTGTTCGCAGTGATATTTAGTTGATGAGTAAGAGATGAGTGTTCGAAAGTCAGATGGCTCACAAAAATAAAATGTGCACATCAAGATCGAGATACAGACCAGAACCGCTAGCGCGTCGGCTCTTGATGGCAACCAATTAGCCACTATAACAAGGTAAGAATGTGGGAATAGAAACCCACCAGTTAGTTCACTTGGCGAGGAATTCAGGGTGCAGCAATGAAGCAAATGGACATATTTTCCACCAAGCTATGTGCAACCTGTCGCTAACAAACTTGCATGGCATTGTTTATTTCATAAAACGCTTTGTCGATGATCAGTGAGAACAAACATAGAACACTTGACGGCGGCAATACAACAGTGGCCAATAGCGTTGCGGCATTTTGTGATATCGACTCATCCATATTGTATATTGTTGGTGTATATTGGTGATGATTGAATATGGAGCCTACAGCTATAAAATTGTTTCGAGCTATTTTTGCTTGCCAGTCGCTTGCACACATTTGCATGGCTTCATTTGTACCATAAAACGCTTTGTGAATCAAAATGGGCGAAATTGCCTTTTCTGAATCATGCGGATTTCTCAAGATATGATAGTATAAACTGCAATTGTATTTTTTACCACCTTTTCAACTTTTGGGTATATGTTCAATCTTCAGTCTGTACAATCTCGAGTTATAAACGGTGTAAATGCCTATTTTTTATCGTAGTATCACGTGCCGCCAAACACTCAGGCTGTCCCGCAGCCAAGAAAACTGATAAGAACATTTCAATCGCGAACCATGTTCCCTCCGTAAACACAAGATCCATTTCACACTTACAAGCACGTTGGACATTTAAGTTCCAACATTTGATTAGGAAGAATCTGCTTTTGTAAACAAACACTTTGATCTGCTAATTTATCGGAAGTTGTATACAATTCCTTCAAATTAAATATATCAGCGGATAGAAATAGAGCTCTTCTTCCTTAAAGAGTGCTTACTTTGTATTTGTGACCTATTGTTCAAATGACTATGAAAGCCAATCTAATGTTGGCGATGATTTAACAAACAAAATATCATTGACATGTCAATTCGAGGCGAACTGCAGAGTTTATATAAATTTTCGTGAAGAACCAATAGCGGAAGAAGAACCGGAGCCCCACACACCAACAGCACAGGGTTTCATGGTTCTTTAGACTGAATAAAATATAGTAGAAATTTATGAATTCGATGACATCAATTTCTTCACATCAACAAGCAGTCCTACGTCAACTTTGCAGTTATGTCACTGACATAACTCATCCTTTCGTTTTCAGAGATGGGAGGGGTCTAAAACCATCATAAAAACCTTTTTCGGCCCTAAAAACCCCTGCATACAAATTTTCACGCCGATCGGTTCAGTAGTCTCCGATCCTATTAGGTTCAGACAGACAGACAGACAGACAGAAATCCATTTTTATAAAGACTGTATTCGATGAAATTTGGACACACAAAATAGGTCACCAAAAATTTTCCTTGAGCCCGATTCTTTTCAAACTTTCTGGAAATAAAGTACTACTAAATGGTTAAGTTTTGACATCATTGGTTTATTGAACCTCTTCTCCCAACCCAAATGCCCGCACCTTTGCCTTGACCCCTTTCATCAAATTTTGGGCAATGATAGGACCGACTTGCTTACTTACTTTTAACCACACTTTCTTTAGTTCAAGTTCATTTTCTATCAGTTTTGGAGTTTTAACGAGCTTTGCCTTCATGATTGCCCAAAATTTTTCAATTGGGCGAAGTTCCGGAGTGTTTGGAGGGTTGACGTCTTTTGGTACAAAAACTACATTATTATCTTTGTACCAGTCTAAGACGGGCCGGGCATAGTGGCAAGATGCCAAATCCGGCCAAAACAGTGTCGGGCCATCGTGAGATCTCAAGAAGGGCAGAAGTCGTTTTTGGAGGCATTCGTCCTTGTAGATTTGTCCGTTGACGGTCCCAGAGGTGATGAAGGGCTGACTCATTTTGCCACATCCGCAGATCGCTTGCCAGACAAGGAATTTTTTGGCGAATTTCGACAGTTTCTTCTTCCGTACACTCTCCGGAACGGCCAACTTAGAGGTGGCGACGTAGTGTTCCTGTCCTGGCATTTGTTTGGTGTCGGCTTTAATGTAGGTCTCATCGTCCATCACAATGCAGAACGGTTTTGTGAGCCACTCCCTGTACAGTTTTCTTGCACGAGTTTTGGCCACCGAGTTCTGTTTATCGCTCCGGTTCGGTGCCTTCTGGACCTTGTACACATGTAATCCAGAACGTTTCATTGTTTTCTGCACAAAACAAACTGAAACTTTCGCCTTTTTTCGCAACATCCCTGATCGAAATGTTGGGATAACGCTTAAATTGGTTCAATACCATCCTGGCCTTCTCCGGATTTGATGTGCCACGTTTTTTGCCACTACCATTTTTCCGCTTGGTTGTCTTACGGTCCTTGAACGTTTTGATCACATGAGATACGGTTGAATGTGCGATTCCGAGCTGTTTTCCGATCCATCGATGAGAAGCGTTTGGGTTTTCGAAGTGAGTGCCCAAAATTTGTTGGCGCACTATTTCTTCATTCGAAGCCATCACTGAAATCACTCGACCGATTTTCACGAAACTCATTACACAATTGACACAACACAATGAAATACATTCAGTTAAAATTTCAATAATTTTTACCCACACGCTAAAAAGTTACGAACAATTGCGTGTGTCCAAATTTCATCGAATACAGTCTTTATATATAGATGGATCACGGAAATTATAGCAAAATCGTTTTATAAAGCCTAGCATATTACTGGCTCTGTTTATAATTATGTTACAATGAACAATGAATGAAAGTTGGTATGTAACACAATGCACAAGTCCCTGACTCTATCTGATCTTTCAACATTCTGATTTCCTAAAGTAATTACTAAGTTAGGTACGTCTCGTTTTCTTGTAAACGTTATCAAGTTACTTTATTTTACATTTAGTTTTAGAAGGCTTTTGTTACACCATGTGTGGAATATTTGTATCCCAGTTTTGAATATGTCACAGTCTTCACCATTTTTTATTTCTAAAAAAATTTCAAGTCGTGAGCATAAATTAAAAATTAAAGTTTCTTAAGTATGAAAGATAAGTCATTCACAAATAAAATAAACAGAAGCGGTCCTAAATAAGCGCCTTGTGGAACTCCCGAACTAGCATGAATTGAAGTCAATTTTCCCCGTTAAATCTTACAATTTGTTCACGGTTGTTCAAGTATGATTCAAGCTATTTGATGAGCTTAGGTTGTATTCCCAACTTTTGTAATTTAAAAAGAAGCATGGGTATGTCGACGCGGTCAAATGCTTTGCTAAAATCCGTGTACAAAGCTTCTATTCATAAGGAGTGTATCAGATATAAGCTATCCACATACATTTGCGTTGTACGCATGTATTTGTGATAGTTTTTTATGCTCTAGACACTGCATGCTGTGCGTTTGACTGTCAGCTTTCTTTTGTTTACTTGTTTGTGAAGGTTTAAATTCTGCATGAAAAAAGTGCCATGTGGCAACCTGAAAAGGAAGTGGAAATTGAGTTCCTGGACACATGGGGGGGGCAGAAGAATATTACTATGCAAAAAATGGCGAAGCGGTTTGGAATTCATCATGTGAGTGTTAAAACCATCATTAATAAGTTTGAGGAACACTATTCTTTGGATGAGCTACGAGGAAGAGGCAGAAAACCCGGACAACCCGACCCGAAACTGGAGCAGAAAGTGGTATCTATAATGATGAAGAACAAATCAATATCAATACGTGATTTGTATTTCAAAGCAGGAACCAGTGTCGGAATGATCCAGCGTATCAAGAGGCGAAACCACCTGAAGACCTACAAGAAGCAGAAAATCTCGAAACAAAGTGCAGAACAGAAGAAGCGAGCATCAACGAGAACCCGGAAATTGTATTCGCGTCTTTTGCAGCGTCCGGATGCGGCATGCGTTTTGATGGACGATGAGACCTATGTAAAGGAGGACTCGAAAACCCTTCCAGGTCCTAACAAAGCTTCACTGCCGTCGTTGGGGAGGATGTGAGCGATGCGGACGAGTCGATTCAAGTGGAGAAATTCAGTCGAAAAGGTACTGGTATGGCAAGCAATATGTTCCTGTGGTTTGAAGTCAACCATTTTTACACTACCGGAGCCTATAAATGAAGAAATCTATCGATCTCAGTGTCGTAAGAAGAAATTGTTGCCTTTATATAAGAAGCATAGTACACCTCCACTGTTTGGCCCGGATTTACCACGATAATTGCTGATGCCAGATTTCTTACCAGATTTGAAAATAGGTACTAGGAATGACTTTTTCCATATTTTTGGAAAGTCTCCGGATTCCAGTGATATATTGAAAATCCAAAATAACGGAGCTGTAAGCTCAGTGGCCAAAGTTGTCACAAAAACAGGGGAGACTCCATCAGGGCCCGAGCCTTAAAGTGCGTCCAAAGTTTTTAATGCCTCCAATAAATCATGCACATTGATTTCACTAATGCTAATGTTGGTTGAAAATTCAGGATGAAAACCAAAGTATTCACGATCGCGATCTGGTTCATTCAGAACCGGATTTTTTTTTTGAAAAAAGTTCGCAAATAAATTGCAAATCTCTTCCGAGTTATTACCTTCACCATCATCAAGGTACATTTTAACGGAAAATTGTCACTTTTCAGTTTGGTCTTTACATAGTTGAAACAATTTTTTGAGCAGGATTTAATTTCTTGCTCAATTTTAAAATTATACTGCTCGAATCGCCAAACTAAGTCGATCGCAGATATCTACATAGTTCATATTTTCTTGATTTTAATTATTTCTATAGATTTTATGTGCCTTCTGTTGACGATTTTTCAAGTTTCTAATTTCCTTGTTGAACCAAACCGGATTTTTGGAAGTAATTTGACGCCTTCTTCTTTTGACCGGAGCGTCTTCATTTGTTATTAGAAACAGCTTATTGTAGAATACTTCAGTTGCATTTTCCACATTTTATTCAATCCTTAACACTGTTTGCCAATCAATAATATGTAGTTTATTCCTAATGTTGTCATAATTTGCTGATTGATAATCAAATATTTCCTCGAATTCATTGTCTACATGTGTTTCATAGCTATGTACAAACAGAGAATACTTGACTGCAGTGTGAAATGCTTCATTTCTCCATATTGGCGTTAATGATTCATTTACATAAAAGTCTTCGTAAATGTTTGTCAACAGCAAGTCCTAGTAGAAATTTTGTTGTTTTTTGCATGGTTAATATGTTTTTGTCCTAAATTTGCCATTTTATCATACATAAAATTTAATCTTTTGTTTTCTCCAAAAGCTGGGAGTTAAATGTATTTGTTATCCATGTCTAGAATGAAGTCAACATTTCTTTGGTTAAAATCACCATAAATATGTAGTTAAACTTCAGTAGGTGAGCTAGACATAATTTCTTCTACCACACCGAAAAACTTATCGTATATGTCTTTACGGGCATTATTTGGAGGAAAGTAAACCGAAGCAAAAATATGTGTTTTGCCTGCGACTTGAACTTTTGCCCACACGTGTCCAAATTCTTTAAATTTAGTTGATTTCAGAGTTCAAAGTGTTTGAAAAATCTATTACCAAAGACCTCCTCGCTTCTTACACCTTCATCCCAGCTAGTTTCATTTGCAAGAATCACTGTGTAAGAACAACTTAAAATCTTTTTCTGAATTTCGTTAATCTTAGCAGCGCTTCTCACGATTTACTAAGATTTCATAGAATGTAAAATAACATTAGAATCGTTAGTATTAAAACTATATACCATTCCTGTTTGCTGTCCGGAGTTCGTCAAGCCTGAAAAAAATGTCTGGATCCTTTTCCTCAGCAGTAATTTCGTCGTCATATCCTTCGCCTAAGAAGTTCGTCAGTTGCGTCAAAAATACGAATGTTGAATATGGCATGCCTCACAAGCTGTAGTAGGGTCTAAAGAACATCCGGGAGAATTCAAGATGGGTTGCCTAGCGGGAGTAGATCGTGGTAATCCGTCGAAGTATTCTATCCGGTGGCAAAAAGCTGTTACCGCTGTGATCCCATTGAAAGTTGCGTCGGTCATTGTTGTTGTTGTTGTTGTTGTTGTTTGTGTGTGTGTGTGTGTGTGTGTGTGTGTGTGTGTGTGTGTGTGTGTGTGTGTGTGTGTGTGTGTGTGTGTGTGTGTGTGTGTGTGTCTTTACAATCAATCTCCCACTGACCGGCAGTGCTTTTATGGAAGAAACTTGTCTGTATTTCTTCAGTAATTTATATGTGATCACTATATGCAAACATTTTTAGCCCTGGAGATTGAAGGTGTCAGCTCTATTGAAAATCCAACGACCCATTTCAAGAATGCCTGTTCCTACACGTACATTCTGAGGTCATCTTCATATACAAATAAGCCCCGCATGAAAATCTTCACACATCAAATGGATATGTGAAGAGTTTTCACACTTCCAGAATCAAAAATCGAAGTTCTTGATCCTGGCGTGTATATAGTTAAGGTATATTTTTGATAATCAAAACGACCTCACCAATGTTCCTTATCTGATGCTGGAAAGCTCGTCCGGTTGCAGCAATCCATCTCAAGAAACACGAAAAAAAAAAAAAAAAAAAAAAAAAAAAAAAAAAAAAAAAAAAAAAAAAAAAAAAAAAAAAAAAAAAAAAAAAAAAAAAAAAAAAAAAAAAAAAAAAAAAAAAAAAAAAAAAAAAAAAAAAAAAAAAAAAAAAAAAAAAAAAAAAAAAAAAAAAAAAAAAAAATAAAAAAAAATAAAAAATCACATAATCAGAGAAAAATATGCACCAAAAATCTATTTAACTTTCATATGATTCAGGAGAGTGGAAAATGCTTCGCAAAATCAAGAGAATCTTATACGTCTTGTGACATGTAAATAAGTAATCAAGTAGAATTTCCTTTTTTGTATGTGATGTCCATGTAAAAATCACTTATATTACTATTGGAAAATATCTAATATGTGCTTCCATTAGAAGCTAAGTGAAATATTCTCAGTGTACCAAGCGTTTGTTTTTGTTTCGTTTCCCACTCTTCCTATGAAGCACACACATCCTTACTAATCCCGAGACAGCCATGGAAATACGGTCACCTCTTCCAACAAACATTTTTGACGTAGGACTATTTTTTAACATTTTCAAAATGTTTGTCCCAATCGATCGGAAATATTTCTACGCATCGATTCCAATATAAAGAACTTTTGATTTTAAACATTCAATTATTGAAAATAACCCAAATATAAGGTAATTTCGTAAAATTTAATTTTTCACTAAATGCCAAGTATTTTCCTATCACAGACTTCAAATGTAAGTAAGGGAGATCTCATATGCAGCAGTGGATAATGTAACCTCGCACCTTCGCAAAACGCGTCTTGTTAAGGGTTATCAACATCTTAAGGTGGAACAAGTCCGTTTCAAAACATCTGCTATGGCATTGTTGGACGTCGAAAAGGCATTCGACAATGTCTGGCATAATGGTCTTGTGTATAAGTTGCATCGATTCAACTTCCCGATCTTCCTTGTGAAAATCATCAAAAGCGACCTAGCGAATAGACGTCTTTAGATAGAATAGATTCCACGTCTTCCTGAGTGGTTCCGATTCCGATGCGTTCAATGTTGACGTTGGGGTCCAAGGGGCCTCCCTAGATCCCAGCTTGTTAAACATCTTCACGTAAGATGCTCCTCCCCCACCGGGTGGTGGTATTTTGTCTATGTTCGCAGATGACACTGCCTTCATCTACAAGGGTCGAGTGATTCGTGCTCTGACACGTAAACTCCAGGAAGTCCTGGATGTTCTGTCCGACTATTTCAACAGCTGTAAGGTTTGCATCAATGCAGCAAAAACACAGACCATTCTGTTTCCACACTCAAAATCACATCGGCTTGTTCTGCCTGGTAATGTGAAAGTCCACTTCGGTAGTACTCCCATCGAATGGTCGAGTGAAGTAGTTGATCTCGGTGTCAGCCTTGATAGCAAATTGCTATTTAGATCCCACGTAAAAAAATATCCACAAAGTCATTGGAGTCATGCGCCAAGTCCCACCATGCTAGACTACAGATCATTCAGAATAATCTCCCAACGAATGATTTTGAACAGTCCCGGGAGGACTAGAAACTCCGAGATCCATCGTCTGGCTGGTTTTCAGGTGTCGGAAGAACGGAGAACATCGACTCTGGCTAGGTTTCGAGAGTCCTGTGTGATGTGATGCTCCGAGACATTGCATACATTGTGGATTATATTGAGCATGAGCATGAGCATGATTGACCACCCACGGATGCCTACTCCGTTATTGCCAGATCAGCTATATTTACACTAAGAACCAATAGATGATGTTTGGGACTAACATACATCCTCAATGTGTAAAAAAACTGGTGACCCATTATGAAGCAATGCCGGCGCCGGACTTGCCCGACTGCTGGTCAAGGAGGGTAACTGATGTAGATTTATTGATTCCTACGGTCATTAATTTGGTACCAACCGGGGAGACTTGGTCCTATACCTCCACTGTTATCACGACAGAATAACTATTCCTAACAGTACTACTTTGAATGTGCAGAGAATTTCAATTCAGAATATCATGTTTGAAAATCAAAACGTGGTCCGTCATAAAGGAATTTATTGAAACTTGCCGGAACGCCAAAACCGATTGATGAATATGTACTCAAAATTTATTCATCTTTTATTTGTAAAATTTTGAATACTCGATTAAATAAAATGGCAGTCGTTAAAACTCCAGTTGCTAAGAGCAAAACTTTCGAAAAATCAATCAAGAAACGATCGAGTTAAGAGCGTCCGGTGTTTCAATTTTTTCGTGACGGTAGCCATTCGTAAAATTTCTTTTGGCATGCTTGCCTTGCCGTATGCTTACTCTATCTGCGCTTGAATAATAGAGATCAGTTTACATTTCCGAGTCGTGTAACAAATTGTACACAACGCTCAAGGTATACAACGAAGAGAAACCTAAAATTGTTTTAGCCACCGCAATTGGTAAGAACTTGGAAGCCTAAATAAATCCAAATCAAACAAACTCTCTCAAAATTAAATTATTCTTACTGAAAAGGACGGATTTTAAATGTTCCGCATTTGAATTAAAACCTTCCTTTGGAGAAGCAGGTTATTTCAGTCATTGCACGTTGTGCCTTACCAAAAGATGGGTATAAACAAGATCACACACACACAAGCACCTTATTTCGCTACTCGTGGTTGCACCCACCGGCGTGGGCAACCGATTGCCTTGCATACACTAATAAAAAATCAAATAATGAAAATATTAATTCAAACCTATGCCTTTATGTGTAACCGTCACATATATTCCATATCAAATCAAATAATTTCTATTTGTGTTGCACTTGCAACGTATTATTTTGATACATATTTTTCATTTTCAACCCAACGAAAAGTATGTGTCTCAACTTATGACTAATAGTTATTAGATTTGATTTTTGATTTGGTTTAAGATTGAAAAAAAGTCAAAATGGCGCTCGAATGTTTTTGATCACATCATGAAATGAATTTAAGTGGTTTATCAGGTATATTTGGTATGTCACTTGATGTATGTAATTGTTGAATGAGCCATTTATTTTATAGAATGCGGTATATATTTTTAGTGAACTCCAGAAAGAGGAATGTGGATGGAATATTCCAGCTTTACCAACTGGAGATGAGACTAAGTGAGTGTAAATATTTGGTAAATCTACTATATATAATAATTATATAATCTATTGCAGGGATAACGGTTTATGGGATTCGAAACGGTTGAATTCATTGATCTCTTCACGGATAAAAACAATCATTACAAATGTATAAACTTTAACAGGTTAAATTTGTATGGTGTTGATCCAAATGTCTTAATGAGGTTTATATGATGGCACATGGTAATTATCAAAATGAGGGATGGAAATCATAAGCTTGACCCATACTTTCTTTTAAGAAGGAAATATGGTCCATCAAAAAGAGGAATAAAAATCATAAGCTTGACACATACTTTCTATATAGAAGGAAATATGGTATTCATCATAGTGAGGTATAGTTGCTATTGGAACTTCCTCTTAAAAGGTTATAAGCATATCGATTAGATATTATTTGTAAATCGTTATGGCAAAAAAATATTAGATTTTCAAATACTTTTGTTATGATTATTTTTATCCGTGTACCACTTCATAAGTAATGGCTGCTCTAGCAACAGTTGCTGGCCAAGGTCTTGCTGCCTAGCAACAGCCTGCAGCGCAATCAGCTACCTGTCTAATGTTTGCTCGCCAGTGCACCTACTATGGTACTTGCCGCCGCCAGCTGCCAAAACCACATTGGCGCTTTGCCGCTCTGCACTGCTGAATGAAGACAGTGCACCCTCCAGGGTACATGCCATCGCCAGGCGCCAGCTGCCAATCCATACTGTCTGGTTGATCCGCACAGCTATCCAGTACTGCAATTCATTCCCATATCCTCACTCTCATATGAGAGCACCCTTGCTCACATCTGAAATCTGTGATAGGAAAATACTGAGCATTTAGTAAAATTCATCCTGCAAAACAAAATTATAAGACATCACCTTTTATTTTCGTTATTATCAATAGTTTAAAATTGTTAACGGATTATGTTTGAAAATTGAATTGAAACGCGGGAAAATTTCCGACCGATTGATGTGAACATCTTGAAAATCTATCGAGCATCTATTAAGTTATAAACGTTTAATTTGTAACGATATTTCGTGACGGTCGCCTATTTTTAGATTTTCAATTGACATGCTACCCTTGCCGTAAGACGTTGTCTGCGTCAAAACATGGATGGAAATTAGGAAAATGTATGAGGATTTTTTGCATCAATAAACAATGTAACTGACAAAACTAGTTTGATTATTATGAAATTCGAAGCTAGATTCGAAGCTTTTTCAATCAAAATTCCAGTAATGGCAAAAGGCACCGAATTTCGTAACTGCATCAGAAAAGTCGGTTTGTTTGACAGCATTTCTTAATATTTGAGTATACCGATGCTCGGTTATTGCTGATTGGATTTATTTGTGTCAACTGAGTTTTTCAATTAATTTGACAGATTTTGAGAAAGTAAAAATTAAACGAATACTCGGTTGTTCCATTTTGAACCGCGCAGACTACCGGGCGTTCAGCAGATAAAAACTCGGTTTAGCTTAAATTTCCCTTTATGTGCATTAGATAACGCAGAAAATTCAATTTTTCTTTTTATCTCTGTAAATCTTTTCATTTAAATTTTTTCTTCGTTGATTGGACTGATCTACTCTGATTTTAGCTTTTCCAGGACTATTGAGATATTAATTCATATCTAATTTTTATTTTGCAGTTACAATCCAGTGGATGTCAGATATATATATATATTTTTTAATACATACACAGATAAAAAGAAACATTGAATTTTCTGCGTTATCTAAGGAGTGTATCGAAAATAAGCTATCCACAAACTTTCTTTCAAATTATGTTGAAAACCGATATTTTATTCATACAAAAAAAATGATCCTTTATTGTACGAGGTTAAACTTGAACATAATGAAGACCGGATGAAATTTAAGTTATTCCTTCACGAATTTTCGAACTTTGGATCGAATGCTCTTTATCAAGTTCCGGACAAGTGTTGCATCGCATTTTTTGGACGCTTGAGCTCAAATTTTTTTGAACTCCTGCATGTTCCCAGCTGCCTTACCAGTCTTCTTGAAGACCCTCTTCACGATTGCCCAGTAACGTTCGATGGGTCGAAGCTGAGGGCAATTTGGTGAATTGATATTTTTCTCAACGAAATCTATACCCTTTTCCGCAAGCCAATTGAGAGTGGTTTTGGCATAGTGAGCCGACGCTAAATCCGGCCAAAACAGTGGAGGTGTACTATGCTTCTTATATAAAGGCAACAATCTCTTCTGGAGACACTCAGATCGATAGATTTCTGCATTTATAGCTCCGGTAGTGTAAAAAATGGTTGACTTCAAACCACAGGAACATATTGCTTGCCATACCAGTACCTTTCGACCGAATTTCTCCACTTGAATCGACCTGTCTGCATCGCTCACACCCTCCTCAACGACGGCAGTAAAGTATTGTAGACCTGGAAGGGTTTTTGAGTCCTCCTTTACATAGGTCTTATCGTCCATCAAAACGCATGCATCCGGACGCTGCAAAAGACGCGAATACAATTTCCGGGCCCTTGTTGCTGCTCGCTTCTTCTGTTCTGCACTTTGTTTTGAGATTTTCTGCTTCTTGTAGGTCTTCAGGTGGTTTCTCCTCTTGATACGCTGGATCATTCCGACACTCGTTCCTGCTTTTTTGGCCAAATCAGGTATTGACATTGATTTGTTCTTCATGATTAGAGATACCACTTTCTGCTCCAGTTTCGGGTTGGAAGAACCGGGTTTTCTGCCTCTTCCTGGTAGCTCATCCAAAGAATAGTGTTCCCCAAACTTATCAATGATGGTTTTAACACTCGCATGATGAATTCCAAACCGCTTCGCCAATTTTCGCATAGTAATACCCTTCTCACTTAGCCATGTGTCCAGAACCTTAATTTTCACTTCCTTTTCAATACGCGTCATTTTGAAAACGCAGAATTTGAACCGCACAAACAAGTAAACAAAAGAAAGCTGACAGGCAAACGCACAGCATGCAGTGTTCAGAGCATAAAAACCGTCACAATTACATGCGTACAACGCAAATGTATGTGGATAGCTTATATTCGATACACTCCTTAATGCACATAGAGGGAATGCTAGATATGGCAGAAAATAATGGGAGATTTCATATAAATTTAAGCCAGATAACGCCTGAATCTATCCTGTTGTATGAAAGATTGCAAACATTGTTGTATGGCGCATGAAAGATTGCAAACAATTTCGTTGATTACGCCTCCGTTGGCTTGGAATTAAACGAGGGAAAATTTTACACGCTTGTTAAAATTAATTATTTTTTTCTGTGTATAATATATTCTATTACGTAAATTACAAACATTCATTCAAAAACAAAGGATACGGGGGGAATACAGGGTGCCAGACGAAGTGTAGGCTGGATGAGGGATTCGTGGTTATCTGGCCCGAGTCATGGATGACAATTATGCCTTCCTTGATGGAAATCGTCAGATCGAGATCAGCGAAGGTCTAATTATCTTCCGACAGTCTACAGTTAGTTTACTAACCCTATTTTTAACAAACCACCAGACTGAAATCCTAATGTGTATTGCTTACTGTTCATTTCCTGTAATAAGAGTGTTTCGTTGGAAGGAGATTCTCTATTCTTTCCGTGGGTTTCGTGTAAGTGCTTCTGCTTGCTGGTCCACACCACCGTTTTTGGGCCTTGATACAACGGAATAGTGAGGATTACAGGTATGTAAAGTTTCATCTTGCCATTAGGAGGAACTGTACGCCATAGCAAGTCCTGCACTGGTGATGGCTTCCTATCACATCACGACACATCAAACGGTCTGGATTGAATATGTTTTATGCATCTTATTTATTATTGCTCGGAAACAGTGTATCAGTGTTTGCTCGAATAATCGAATTTTGCCAAATGATAATTCGAATGGATCCATAATTTTAAGCACATTAACGAGTAATCTATAATCGAATATCTATATGGAAATGTTAGACGTCACTTTAAGACTATTTCTATTGTTGTGTAAGTTTTTACCGTGCACGTGCACTGACTGCTTATCCATGCTATAAATTATAGCTCTGCGCGAAATGCGAGCAACGATGCCGTAATGCAACTACACACAATACAAACTAATCGTATGAAAGCAGTTGAACGTAAGTAATATTGCTATGTCCAAGCGCTAGGTGGCTCTAATACCCATGTGGTATAATTATGGTAAAATTTTAATTTTATGGGCAGTCAGCCAGTACAACAGTTAGTTTTATAGCAGTAGTTATAAAATGCGTAGCACGGTAAAGAAAATCCTTTATAAGTTGAGTTGAATATAACAATTTTCGCTCTATTGTATACTATCTTGATAAATGAAGGGACCCTCGAGAGCGAGCGATCGATTGAAGTTGAAACGACGCAGAGTACAATAATGGCCTCCACAATGGTTAATGTTAGGCCCCAACTCGCACTTTCAATAGAACAGATCTCAATAGTATTGGACCGTTGCGTTCTCAATGCTATTTGAAGCTTGCTGCAGTGCAAAATCGAGGTTGGTTGTTGCTGTTTTACTGTGATTTGTGCTCCACAGATCGCGACGAGGATTGTGATACGTTTCTCCTTAGGGTGAAGATATACAAGTAAGCATTAGCGTGAGCAAAAATATCTTCTCCCACATAAGATACTATTATGAAATTACTTTCCCTTGGTTGGATGGTAGCAAGAGCAGCAAGTTGTAGAGAGTAGTAATTTCAACACTATTCGCCATGTGGGATACATTAAGTACAATAACAGCTCAATTTCTTCAACTTTAAACAGGCTTCTGTTAACAAACGTGCGTTATTTCATGGTGTGACTGTTTATATATCCACAACGAGGGCTGATTATGAAAAGGTCTAACCCGATAAATTTGCTAAAAATTTGGTGATATCGATACAAAGACAAGCCGAATTGAATTAATTATAAAATATATTTTTTCTCATCTCGCTCTTCAAAATGTACATTTTTTTACAGCATTTTTTTTACAAATTTTACTACCGCTGCTCTCAACGTAAGCAACTTTATTTACATGGAAAAGTCTGACCTAACCTATTACGCTGCATTCGATTCAATAAATCACGAACGTTAAAACTAAGTAGCTCAAAAATTTAGAAACTCTTTCTAATGAACCTGAAGCACTTTGTTACCGATTCACGTCGACCTTCCACTCAATGCAGCTATGTACAAGCGAATTGGACGGATATTTACAGATGAACTATCACTAGAATTGCAGTATTGGAACGCACAGAGCTATGGAAAGGCTGTACTTTCTCAATGATTGAATACAAAAACCTATCATTTTGTTGCTGCGTCTAAGTCTCTCATTTGCCGTCGTCCAGAAGAACCTGGACCGCCGCTGTCCTTTTCTCCTACCCTGCCGCCGTTAAACCTGATTGGCGTTCACATTGTTGCCCATCTGCTGCTGTTGCTGGCCCTCATTTGCCATCGAACGGTTGTCACCCTCGGAGTCCTTCACGGAGCCGCCATCCTCGGAATCGATGCCCACCAGCTCTCGGTACTTTTTGGAGATTTCTGCCCAATCGGCAACGTTCTCGATTCGGGTCGTATTGACAGTGGTGAAACTGACTTGCGAGCCGAGGGGAGACAGATGCATGGCGGACAGAGCGGTGGAGTCTGCGGTTTGTTGTTAGGATGAAAAGGGGGGAGTGTTAGTAGATGATCGGTTTCGAGTTCTGTGGATCAATGAATGACGTAGCCAATGTTCAGCTCTAGACAGTTTACTGCGTTGCAGTGAACTGTCCACATTTTGAAACTTTGCCAATTGATTTTGCTTGGTGACATCATTCAAGGATGGATAAACACACAAGATTAAAAGTGCCTTTGTTCAGCTTCGTTTTCCGGAAGCTGGCTTTCAAGTATTATAAAAGGCACGTCTCAATTTTGTGTGCAACGAAAAAGTATAATCAAATCAATAAACCAAATAGTAAGCCTAACTAGATGCTAGTTACTGGAATACGAATGTCAAATTTACCAATACACTGAAAATAGAAGAAACCAAATATACATACGATTCAAGTCTACCCAAATTAATTGCGAACAAATCTACTTCAAAGTTACTAACTAGAAATACTTTTTTGCTTAGAAAGAGTAAGACACAATGTATGAAGATCTAGCCTAAGGCGCATACGTCCTATTCTCCGGGAATTTCTCGCTATAAACTTAGATAAAAACGCAGAATATTTTTAAAAAAATCGAAGAGAAAATAATCAAAAAAAAGTTTTTTCAAAAAACAGTTTCCAAAAAACCAAAAACAAAAACAGATTCTCCGGGTTAGCCGAAGGTAGAAAGGCAAGAGGTACATCTACGACTGGATGCATGCTACCAAACACGTGCACACCTTTAGGAGCCACCTGACCTTTCTTCACTTTCGACAACCATTTGGCACCGGCTTTCGAGCGGGGGCTTTGCTGGCCCCGGTGGAGGTTCATCATCTGCACCAGCGACGGGCGTTTCTTCTTGGTCAGTTTTGCCTTTGGAGTGGGTTTCGGGGTGAGTTGGATTTCGACCATGAATGGGTTGGGAATGGTGGGGAAAAGAGGTTCAACGTGTTAGTATGATATGTATTACTGTAAGCTTAGAAATTTGATGACGCTATGTTTTCGATTTCCACGACCGTCAGCTGCATTGGATGCGGATATGGATGTGGAAATCGAGAAACTATGGTTATATGGTTTCAACAGATGCTGCCGTCACTACACCGGGGTGGAAGTCAAAATATCTGGTCCCAAAAATCATTGATTTTATTAAACGCAACCATAAAAATGATTTATCAAAAGTTTGCTCAACCCTTTAAAAAAAATATTGTAATTGCCTGAAAATAAAATTAATTTTTTCTCATATCCCAGTTGCAGGAGGGTAGAAACATGTTATTTATTCAATGACTCATTACAAGGTTCTTAAAGTTTTGGTTTTTCTTGAAAAATCTAAAAAAAAAACTGATAAATAATTGGCTAGCTAAATGTATTCATCTTATAGTTGTACTCAGTGTTGTTGATTCATGAGCGATTTCACGATTTACAGTCGAGAGTTCTCTACATGCGAGAGAAGAGCAAACAAATAATACCACTGTTCATCATCCCCCTATCGTTTGCACAGGAGAGTGAATGTGCGTGTTTTTGCCATTGCGGTTTATCTCTTCCCTCTATGAAATGAACTCTTGTTGATTGGCGAGGAAGCTTCTCGCATGGTGAGTGAGTGCCGCTTGAGCAACTGACGGGTTTGCTCATTGAGTGATAAACGTTGGTTGAGCAAGATGTTACGGGCAATTCGCTTGCATCTATAGTTGGTGAGTCTATGGCGTGCAACCAAGAGAGAGGTTTGGATTTATTTTTTCATCATCGCCTATCCGCTTTCTTCTTCATTAGTGGAACTTGATTTGATCTTGATAGTACTATAGGATTTACATTATTTGGATTTTGGCGTTAGCTTGTGTCGTTTTTGAGATGCATCTCTGGTGTAATTTATAAAGACGAAATAAAATGAAGATAAATAAATGAAAAGCAGAAATCTCAATAATTAGAGAAACTGCTCCCATATTAATCTCATTGTTCCTATATTCATCCTACGATGAATCAAACAATTGGGCAGTTCAAGGATCGGTTTCGTTTTCTAATAATGTTTGCTTACGTTAAATAACTACAACAAACATTACTAACTAATCCTGTCACGTGTATATCGTTTTATTTCAAGTAGGATGAATTGCAAAGTGATGAGATTAATATAGGTACATCTTCCCTATATATATTTATTTTCAAGTTTTTACGCAAACAATTTCTTTAATAGTTCTATATATATTGCGATTCCAGTACTTAACCATGTGTATGATTTCTATGTTTTCATTCTGGTTCATACACTGGGCATCAATGGCAAACACGTGACGACCACGACACGATGCGGAACCGATTTTTAAATTTCTAATTCTATATTTTATTCCCTCACTTATCCGAGTCTTCATCACACTAGCCGCTTTCCCAGCGAGGCCCGTCAGGATTAGCATTTTTCCTTGTTCCTTGCATAGTTCCTTGTTCTTGCGCTTTGCCGTTGTCTCACACACGAGGCGGCTTCGCTAGAATTGAATTCTGATTCTAATGAACTCATTCTCTGGGCTTTTCGTATTCTCGCGGTGAGTTGAATCACCATATCGGTCGAACCGCCGCGCTCTATCTCGTGCTGCAATGCTGGCACGAAAATGAACAATGTGAGTTATCTCTCTCGAAAACAGGTATTGAGCGTTCATTGATGTGAGTGCATACAACATTGGTTGTACTACTTCAAATAAACTTTTACAAATGTGCTTCACGGCAGCCATGTCCAAACACTACACTGCACGCCGAGCTATTTTTTAGAGGAAAACAGATCAGGATACGAAAGATTCATGTTCTCGGGGGAAATCGATCATTGCACTCTGACAGACCAGTTTTGACATGATAATGAATCATGAGGTGTTTGTTTTGGTTACATAAAGTTCCTTGATAGGTGAACAAAATAGGAACGGCATTAACAATCAATTATTGTTATGATCCGTGTACACTAATTTGTTGAATTTAGAATTTAGTTCTGATGTTAATATTAGCTGATCAACTCCTCCTCTCCTCCTTTGGCCTCCATGATGTCCGTAATCAGGCGGTTCCGGATTTTGGACTTGTATTCCGAAAAACCTCGCTTGACTCCAGCAAAAGAATGCGGAATTAGTAAAAAGTTCGCAATGAACTTTCTTCGCAAGTGAAAATCCAGCTTACCATCAGACGTTTTCTTCAACAAGTTTCGAAGTCTTGTGATTCTTCCACCTCGTTGTCCTTGCAGATGGTTATCGTCCTCTGCTCACGAAAATCATTTTTAATGGCCTGTTCCTCACCGCTTTCAAAGAAATTCGGATATTGTTTAATAATCGAGTTGAACTCCTTCAAAGGGCGCAGCTTCGCCATTATATATTACCGACTTCTTACGACGATGTTTCTCGAAATCTGAAACTCCTAAATCCGTCAGGTGTTTTAGGTCCACACAAAAATTCGCAAGGAGTTCCATCAGCGAGAGTTCAGCTCATTACACATGTTCAGGAATTCCATAGTTTTTGACTGAAAGATTCGATTCGCTTTGATGATAAGAAACAATACGTAGCTTAAGAAGAAGAGAAATGGCTGCGTCATCGGGTCATTAAAATGACAACAATAAAACTGTTGTCTCAGTTTGATTAGAACGAGAAAAACAACACGAGCTCCGAAAACCGTTCCATATTCCATTTGACAACTGACTCCAACGATAGCCATCTAGTGGTAGACGGATGCAGAACTGTGTAATCTGGAATTTTTTGGATCGTTTGAGGCTGCAGGACAAGTAAGTGCAGATATATCGCATCATTTGTTCCAGCTACAATGGCAGTTTTTTGCATGCTATTTGCACAAAGGGCCAAAAAGTGGCAAGTTCATTTGATAATTATCAGATGGGGACAGTCACGTTTCAGCAGCTTCTTGATGGATCGGTCAGAACCCATCATTACAGAAGTTCCATCTGATCCAATGCTCACTAACCTTTTTTTTGTAATCGGTGCAATCGATCTGCAACTGTTTATCAATTGCGCAAAATATTTATAGGTTTTCGCACAGCAAGATTATATTAAAGATAACAAAAAATCACGTACGAAATAAGTATGCTTCATATAGCAAAAATTACTATCGAGAACATTATTTGAACTTCCCAAAAAATTTCTATATGAATGCATAAAAATACTTCTACATTAGAAGAATAGTATTTTTGTAGAGATCACTGCAAGAAATTCTTTGAAACAAACATTTCTCCAACGGAATACCTGAAAAAAATATTGTAGTAATATCTGGAGCACTGTACGTAAAAATCCTTGCAGGCATCCTAGACAAAATTTGAAAAATAATTCTACAAAAACCCATTGCGGAATTTTTAAAGTTAAGAATTCAAAAGATAAGATTACGAAGCTCATGCAAAAAATCTTCTTAGATCTCTCCAACAAATCATGATTTTCTCCAAGAATTACTGCAGGAAAAAATGTTAAGTTTTTGTATAGTTCTTTCAGGTGTTCTCCAGTGATTCCTTTAAAATCACAAAACTTCACAAGATCAGGGATTCCTCCAAACATTTCATCACAAGAAAGTTTCGTAAAAACTGCCGATGCAATGTCAGACGAAACTCATGAAAGAATCCCAGGAGGAATACCTACAAACGTCTGAAGAATACCTATAGAAAGGCCAGAAGGAATATCTTAAGGAATGTCAGAGAATCTTGAGAAAATCTATGAAATTTTCTTCAAAAATTATCAAACATCAAATAATCAAAAAAATGATGGAGAAATCATTTAGGGCACACACACTAACTGACTTTTATAATGTCATCTGTCACTGTAGTGTCAGTGTCAATTGTGTTATTTTGCTTCAAGCCTAAACAGCATACTGAAAGTAGTATTTATAAGTTAAGACAGTTGGATCCTAAACTGTCCTCATATTTTGAATTTTGAGTGGAAAGACAATTGCCAAACATCTTTAAAATCTTGGTTTTTCTCAAAAATCTGTAGTCTTCACATACAGATATCTGTATGAAAAAAAAAGAAAAAAAATCTGTGTCAATCTAGATAAATCTGTGCATTTGGCAACCCTGGTTACCACTTTGACTTCGTGCTTCCAGCCTTACACGCAACGCGGTGGGTACAATACCAATGCCAGTGCTCGTGTTTTGGCTTCAGACACCGTGTATGATGATTCGGCAAACACCACAGCCGAGTGTTTCCGAATGTGTCCGATTGCGGAATACACGCGTGGTTAATTTATTTTATCTCTTCCCATGCCGTGCTTGTTAAATTCAATCAACTTATGCGCCCGTCACACAACGGCCAAGAAAACAAACCTATAAGTCAAATTATCAAATTTTTAGAATCATCCGACGAGCAATGCTCTATCCGTGGTAACCAGTGTCATACTGGGTGTATGTTGAGAGCTTTCTAGTGATCGTAACCACTCGGCTCGGGTGTTTTCCCAAAAATCAAGACACGGAGTCTAAAGCAAAACACGAGCCGCGCCCATTGCGTTTCGGTTCATCTATAAGCACGAAACTGAAGTGGTATATTATAGCCACTTGGTGGTGTGTTTGCAGTCAAGTTCGGCTCTCGTGCAGAACGATTTGGTGTCTTCACCAAGGCTGCTTCACAGTTTTGAACACAGATATTCAAACATCAATTTCACAAAACTCTAAGCACTTCCGGGGGAAATAATACCATCGTAAGAGGGAGAATGATGCATAATTAACAATACAATCTCCATAGTTTGCGAATGTTACGTTTGAAACGATTGTTAGGGCACATTCATAACTCCTCTAGGCACTTTCTCTTTCGGATGTTGACGAACCAAAACTAGCTATACGGGAAATAATCGACACATATTTATTCCATATGAAATGCTACATAGTATTCATTTGTTCAAACATAAATAGAACCCTCTGCAAAACTCAAATGAAGTTGCCTACACACTTAGAAAATAATACCGAACTCGGTCGATTGTCAACCGAGTTTTTATCTGCTGAACGCTCGGTAGTATGTTGGGTTCAAATTGGAACAATCGAGTTCTCGTTGAATTTTAACTTTCTCACAATCTGTCAAATCTACCGAAAAATTCGGTTGACAAAAATAAATCCAATCAGCAATAACCGAACATCGGTTTACTCAAATGATACCGAACGCTGTCAAACAAACCGACTTTTCTGTTGCAATTACGGAATACGGTTCTTTTTGGCTGTGCTGGAATTTTGGTTGAAATTGCTTCGAATTTTATAGAAACTAAAATCAGTTTTGTCATCGTTTGTTGATGCAAAAAATCCTCATACATTTTCCTATTGTCAAATTGCAAGCCAGAGACTTAACCTGCAACGTGTTCATGGCAGTAAAAACAGACTATAGCGCAGGATGCCTGCAAATATAATTACAAAATAAGTATCAAAAACTTACAGAAAATTTCAACTAAACGTGCATCCTCCTGTTGTAGTCTCTTGGTTATTTTTTTTTTTCAATTTCACATGAGAAACAAAAACACAGTACGGAGAATGTTGCACAACCGAGATAAAATGAAATAAACGATTTTTCAGACCTTGTCGAGTCAGCTAATATAACCGAGTTTTTCGGTGGACATAGCCGTCGCGGAATTGACTCGAGGAGAAGTGTTTGACGTTTAAGAATATTCAGTGAATGCTCGGTTTAGTTAACCGAGTTTTCTCGGTTTTCCTTTACCGAAATCTTGAATATTCCTGCTTTACCGTAGTATTTGGTTCATCTTTCATTTTTATCTGTCAAATATATTGAAAAAAACTGAAATTCGGTTTTGACTCAAAAAATACACCCGAAAACAGTATAAATAAACGATTTATACGATTTCTCGTTGGTAACGGATGTGGTGCGGTAGAAAATTGAACCGAGTTCGGTGTTATTTTCTATGTGTGTAGGTTAGTCAAAACCCGACATCTATGGAGCAGTAGAATAACCAAAATTTCTACGCTATTTTAATATTCCATCCACCGACAAACCGACATGCAACTCAATCTTCATTTCTGACGTAGGACTACGTCTGTGTTTTCAATACTGGGGTACACGTTCGAATTGTGAAAATTTGGAGCGTCACGAAAAATATATAGGTTTTGAACGTTTATAACTAAGTCATTTCACAATCGATTTACAAAATGTTTTCACCAATCGATTTCTACGCTTCGATTCCAATATTTAAATCTATTGATTTATAAAATTCAACTATTGAAATTACGGCAAATATAAGGTGATGTCTTATAATGTCGATTTTTCAGAGTAAATTTACCAAATACACAGTACTTTTCTAGCACAGATTTCATATTTAAGTAAGGAACGTCTCCTAGGCAGCCATGAATGTTATATAACGGGTACACCTTCGCATTTTGAATTAGTTTTTCTGTGGTCTTGGAGCTGTGCAGAGTAGGATCTGCAGTTGGATAGTAGCCGGCAGCAGCATTGGCGAGCAGTCGTTGCCCAGAGAGGCGTTGGTGCAGTTGGCTATTGTTGCCCTCGCTGCGAGAAACATGGCTGCTGAAGCCTACGAGTTGGCGGGAAATGCCGCCCGTGACATCAACGAGACAAGAATTATCCCACGTC
The DNA here is from genome assembly GCA_024533555.2 of Aedes koreicus. Lineage (NCBI taxonomy): Eukaryota > Metazoa > Arthropoda > Insecta > Diptera > Culicidae > Aedes > Aedes koreicus. The sequence goes on along the minus strand of JAHHFK020005689.1, from coordinate 150,670 downwards.
TCCTGCAGATGGCCACCCGCAATGAAGAGATGAACTGAACCAAGAATACTAAGAAGAAAGCCCAAGTTCAATCGCGAACCATGTTTCTCCCCCGTCAACTAAATCCGTCCTTTTCAGGACGACCAAATCAATTTGTCAATTAAACAGTTTGTTTGAATTTTTCTCTGGTGCTGTTTGAAATTTCCATTACCCGACTGAACATGGCATTGCTTTAAACGCCGCGTCCCGGAGTAAATGGCAAAGCGCGTTGAACAACCAACGAACCAACAGATCCATAAGTATCTTCTAAGCATTAAAGATAGTGGCCCTCTCAACCATCGTAGAAAATACAACCGGGCCGTATCATCATACAGAACCACCAAATGCTTTCTAAAGAGTGTACAATAGAATTTTCTTTCATATTTACTTCCTAAAGCTGTTCTAACGTTCCACTAGCACTTTTTCGACCTAGACGTCTATCGGCAATAATAGACTTTGAATTCCCAAACAGACCACAACCATCTACAACGCAATAAGGATAATGATCTCCAGGTGGTCGATCATATCAACAGGATGTGCTCTTATGGTGCATTCTCGCTCCACCATCTCGGAAGGCAAACAGTTCAAGAAGCTAAGTTCGGAAAAAGAAAACGTATAGCACCACATCTATCGGGTGCTGAAGCATTTCAACCCTATACTGTCGTTTCCTCCAAAGCCTTAAACATTATGAACAGCTTCGTCTATGATATTTCCGAGCGGATTGAAAGCGTAGCTTCCGGACTGACTTAAATCAATTGGGAATTAGATTGCTGCGTAGTCCTACGTCACCTTTGCGCACAACCCCATTGGGCTGTACCTTGTAGTTTTTATCAAGAATCCATAACGACCGATTCAAATGTGCAGCGATCCCATCTGTCAAAACCTATAGAATCATTTTATCTAGATAACATTAATTTGTCCAGAACTGCTCAGACACGAACCTTCTTATCAAGTTCCCAGGCATATTCGTGGCTTCAATAAACATTCTCAGTGACCATGAAGATAGATGTCAGTAATATGATTGGAACAGAAATATTAAGACATTTTCTATTATCATTCATGTCGGTTTGTCGGTGTTCCATCTTTCATAAGAACCTACACAAAATTTCATTTCAATGTGCCAATTTATGGATGGTGACAGTATTGAAGGAGCTTTCTTCTCCAATTTCCAACCATTCACCGATGGGTTTTGGAGTTTGAGCGTGACCATACAAGCGTTGAAGACGATCCACGCTCAGGACGTCCAAAATGTGCATCTACACCAGAAATCCTAGCGAAAATACAGGATATGGTTTTGGAAGATCACCGATCAACTGTGGATGTGATAGCTGACACCATAGGCATCTCACATAAAACAACTTGGTATATTTTGGCTGAAGTTTGCAACGAAAACACGTTCGAATGCGACTTTCTGAGCAACATTTGGAGCAATTTCAAAAGCATAAAAAGGATTTTCTGCATCGATTCATCACTATGGATGAGACTTGGGTCTACCACCATGATCCTGAATCAAACCAAGAGGCTAAGGAGTGGTGTGAACCAGACATTTTGACTCCGAAGCGAGTTCGTGTCCAGAAATCGGCCAAGGAGATGTTAGCGTCAGTTTTTGTTAAGATGCAAAAGGAATTTGATTGATAGATTATCTTCAAACTGGTAAGAAAATCAACTTTGATTATTATTATGATCTTTTGGACCAGTTGGATCAAAACAAAATGTGAAAAAAGACTCGGTTTTCAGAAGAAAAAAATCATTTTTCATCAAGAAAATGCACCTGCTCACACAGCTGTAGCATCACTATCATCTCTGCAACATTCACCATGCAACATTTTCTATATTGCATGATACACACGAAAAGTGCACCAAAGCACCTTTTCATTCCTTTCAGAATAGTTCCGCCTTTTTTGTATTTGAATATTATTGACCTATTAATTTAGATGAATATAATTGTTTGACAAACTATAAAAGCAGACCTAGTCGATGAAATAAACAAATAAATTTTATAGTAGAAATCGAACGCGCTCTTTTAAGGAGTGTATCGAATATAAGCTATCCACATACATTTGCGTTGTACGCATGTATTTTGATGGTTTTTTATGCTCTGAACACTGCATGCTGTGCGTTTGACTGTCAGCTTTCTTTTGTTTACTTGTTTGTGCGGTTCAAATTCTGCGTTTTCAAAATGTCGCGTATTGAAAAGGAAGTGAAAATTAAGGTTCTGGACACATGGCTAAGTGAGAAGGGTATTACTATGCGAAAATTGGCGAAGCGGTTTGGAATTCATCATGCGAGTGTTAAAACCATCATTAATAAGTTTGGGGAACACTATTCTTTGGATGAGCTACCAGGAAGAGGCAGAAAACCCGGTTCTTCCAACCCGAAACTGGAGCAGAAAGTGGTATCTGTAATCATGAAGAACAAATCAATGTCAATACGTGATTTGGCCAAAAAAGCAGGAACGAGTGTCGGAATGATCCAGCGTATCAAGAGGCAAAACCACCTGAAGACCTACAAGAAGCAGAAAATCTCGAAACAAAGTGCAGAACAGAAGAAGCGAGCAGCAACAAGGGCCCGGAAATTGTATTCGCGTCTTTTGCAGCGTCCGGATGCATGCGTTTTGATGAACGATGAGACCTATGCAAAGGAGGACTCAAAAACCCTTCCAGGTCCACAATACTTTACTGCCGTCGTTGGGGAGGATGTGAGCGATGCGGACAGGTCGATTCAAGTGGAGAAATTCGGTCGAAAGGTACTGGTATGGCAAGCAATATGTTCCTGTGGTTTGAAGTCAACCATTTTTTACACTACCGGGACTATAAATGCGGAAATCTATCGATCTGAGTGTCTCCAGAAGAGATTGTTGCCTTTATATAAGAAGCATAGTACACCTCCACTGTTTTGGCCGGATTTAGCGTCGGCTCACTATGCCAAAACCACTCTCAATTGGCTTGCGGAAAAGGGTATAGATTTCGTTGAGAAAAATATCAATCCACCAAATTGCCCTCAGCTTCGACCCATCGAAAGTTACTGGGCAATCGTGAAGAGGGTCTTCAAGAAGACTGGTAAGGCTGCTGGGAGCATGCAGGAGTACAAAAAATTTGGGCTCAAGCGTCCAAAAAATGCAATGCAACACTTGTCCGGAACTTGATGATGAGCATTCGATCCAAAGTTCGAAAATTCGTAAAAGAATAACTTAAATTTCATCCGGTCTTCATTATGTTCAAGTTTAACCTCGTACAATAAAGGATCAATTTTTAGTATGAATAAAATATCGGTTTTCAACATAATTTGAAAGAAAGTTTGTGGATAGCTTATTTTCGATACACTCCTTACTTCCCCCACAAACCCCCCCAATAAACCTTTCCCCCAAATTTGCAGACCCCGTGTCCCCCCATAGACGGAGAACAAGAATTTGCGAGAACACAGCGATCCACAAGACAAAGATTTAACAAAGAATAAACGAACTATTAACGATCGCCCCACCCCCCCCCAAACCCCCCCCCCAACACACAGCCATCTAACATTTAGCCCCATATCTTTCTGTTTTGTTTCTGGTCTGGGGCGCAAAAACACCCCCACAAAAAAAACAAAAATATTGGCACCGTATACCCCCCGAAAAATAAACAAACACGCGACTTTCCATACCCCCCCCCCGGCTTCCGACCGATATCCGTACATCAAGAAAGAGTTAATTGATCACTTCCCCGACAGCCGACAGAAACGTTTACAACGAGTGCTTTCCGATATGCCACTAGGAGACATGAAACCCAGCCAGCTCTACAATGAGATCGTACTCGTCGCAGGCAGTGCGTTAAGTGAACCATTGCTCTTAGACTAGTGGGCCTCCAGACTTCCACCCCACGCTCAAGTGGCTGTAATTGCATCTAAAGGCGATGCACTTGAAAAGGCTACCATCGCCGACGCGATCATCGATGCAATGGGTTTTCGTAACATCAACACCATCGGTACTACTTCAACAACGCCAGCCACCATGCTCGAAACATCTAGCGAATGTAATATGGAAGCTCTTCATCGTGAAATCTTGCAATTAAACCGGACATTAGAACAAATGTTCCGGCCACAAAGAAGCTGGCAGGATCAATCCCGTTCTCGCAGCAGAACCAGAAGAGAACAACGCACTGCCCAACAAACATCGGTGTCGAATAACCGCTTGTTCAAACAAATTTGGAGAAGTTGTTCAGCTTTTCCTTCTAGAAAGCTGTATAACTTCTCCAAATTCGTTTGAACAAGCGGTTATTCGACACCGATGTTTGTTGGGTGACGTCCAATCATCATACGACATGTGCTGGTACCATCGAACATTTTCTAGTAAAACCGTTGGGGTGACGGGGTTACCCACATTTATATTACAAGATTCATCTGACAACACGGCCTACATGAATAAAACTTATACTAAACAAACTAAACAAAGAAATTCGAATTCAGCAATCGTTGTCTAAAACTCTTAGTGCTAAAGAATGTGCACACCAAAAAGTAGTCGTCGGAAATGCCCTAATGCAGTCTTCTCCGTGTACGCTTTGCTAATCCGATCACTACTACATGAATATTAATGTATGTGTGCTATGATGAAGACGTCGTTTGGCTACAGTAACCTTTATTCAGTAAAATGGCGTCGAATCAAGAACGCGTGCGCGAAGCAATTTTGCACAAAAGAGTGGAAAATCCAGATATGTCGCACGGCGATATTGCCAAGTCATTAAAAATCGCAAAATCGACGGTTACTAAAGTGCTAAAAAACTTTCAGCAGCGCTTAACTTTAAAGAGAAAGGTCGGTTCCGGAGGTAACCATGATTCTCGTTTCGTCGCGGAGAGCAAGAAAGTGATTGAAGAATTTAAGAAGAAACCGAATATCTCCGTTCGTGATGTGGCGAAAAAAGTGAAAATGTCTCCATCGTTCGTCCAGAAAGTGAAGAAAAGTGCAGGCTTGAAATCATTCAAAGTAGGTGTTGCTCCAAATCGTAACGACAGCCAGAACAAGAGCGCAAAATCTCGATCGAGAAAATTATATGACACTATGCTGAAGGAATACGACTGCATAATATTGGACGACGAAACATATTGCAAAGCTGACTTTAAGCAGATACCGGGACTACAGTTTTATACCTCGTTGCAAAGAGGAAATGTTGCTGATCGTTTTAAGCAAAAAAAAATTGTCGAAGTTCCCAAAAAAATACCTCGTATGGCAGGCAATATGTGGATGCGGTCTCAGAAGCGACATTTTCATCACGACTGGCACTCTAAATGGACAAATTTACGTAAAAGAGTGTCTGAATAAACGACTGTTGCCGTTCATTCGGGAACACAACGGTTCGGTGCTGTTATGGCCTGATCTGGCATCTTGCCACTATGGAAAACTGGCCAAGGATTGGTACATTGCTAATGGTGTAAATATTGTCCCAAATTATTGCAATCCGCCAAATTCGCCAGAACTCCGTCCGATCGAAAAGTATTGGGCTCTGGTCAAGAGGAATCTTCGAAAAACGAATAGCGTAGCAATTGATGAGAAAAGCTTCAGGCGTAACTGGCAGAAAGCTGCAAAATTGGTGACGGATGACACTGTGCAAAAACTGATGGAAGGTGTCAAACGAAAGGTGCGGGCATTTGGATATAACAGGTCAAATTGACTTAACTGTATATGTTTTTTATTTGTATTTTTATGAAGTCTTCAATAAATGATTTACTTTTGATTTTCTCATATTTTCCATTTAGTACCACTAATTTCCCGTTGACTACTTTTTGGTGTGCACATTCTTTAATACAAAAATCAAACAAACTGTACACACTGTTAAACGTACAACACATTACATGTAGTGGATCGTTCTGACCATAATCGGTGCGTCTAAAACTTAGCCTAAGGAAATCAGTGCGTCTCAAGTTTCGGGGAATGACGTTAATGTTGATTTGAGCCAAGATACAAGGTGAATCTATACAACCGGTTAGCACTTTTTGCACAAATAAAACTCTTTCCAGTTGTCGTCTTCTGCTCAACGTGTCCATTCCATACGCTTCGGTTGGACATATACTGGTCTTGAAATTACCTGGACCAGCTGGGTCATCAAGCTGGTGATTTTCATCCATCGGCGACGGCGAGCAACTGTTGGTGAAGAGTGCAGTTGGTTGCTATATTGAAAAGTCAATCCTCTGTCTCGCTTTGGCAAGACGTTTCCGGTAAACTGGACAGTTGTAACTCCAAGCCGAATGAGCAACATCGAGCAAGTGGTCAACATCGGGGCTGCGTTTGGTATTTTCCAAATGGCAATTGATGCATTTCTCAAAATTTGCCTCACATTCCTCCGCTTTATGCTCACCAGCACACTTAGGGCAGCAAGCTGGCTTCGAACAGGCTGCTGCTTTGTGTTGAAACTCCGAACAGTTAAAGCAGCGACCAGCGTCAGTCTGCATCTCTTCCATCCCAGGAAAACACGTTGTAGTTTCATCAGTGTATTGAAGCCACGAGCATCTGTCTCAAGAACTGCCGATAGCTGATTAGAATTTCGATTCACGTTTTTCGTCACTCGCACCACTTTCAGGACAAACGGATAATCCAAATTGTTCTGTTTCTTCAGCATAGTAACTAAAGCTTCCTCGTTCACGTCGTCAGAAAAACCGATGATTTTAATCCTCGACTTTAACGGTTTTTTTTTAATTTGGAGGAGATGCACGCCGGTGCAGAAAGTCGTGTTCATTCGGGCAACCAGCAAATCAACAATGACGCCAACCGCAAGATCATGTGTTGGAAAAAAGCAAACAGCCCGATCAGCACAAAATAGCTGATAAAATTATCAACCGGAGTTTCCTCATCGATACTGGTGCTGATGTATCGGTCATCCCGAGAGATTCAAATCATCCCGCATCAAACCAACCGCTGTAAGACTGTTTGCCGCCAACGGATCTCCAATAAAGGTTTACGGAGAAGCATTATTAAAAGTCAGCCTCGGCCTTCGACGTGAATTTTTATGGACTTTCCTCTTAGCAGACGTAACAACAGGGATCATTGGCGCAGATTTCATCTACCACTATGACCTATTGATCGATCTGAAGTGCCATTGTTTAATAGGCAATACCACGAAGCTTGAGACAATGGCGATGACAGAAAAAACCAACGAGAACTCCATTGAAACGTTTAGGCGAACATCGCCATATTCCGAGCTGCTATCATAATTCCCATCAATCACGCAGATGTCTCCTCCTGGTACCGTGAGTAAATGCTCAATATCACACCGGATCGAAACAACCGGTCAACCAACGTTTGCTCGCCCGCGACGGCTTGCTCCAGACAAATTTGTTGCTGCTCGAAAATTTGATGAAACTGGGGATTTGTCGGCCAACGTCCAGCAGCTGGGCAAGTCCACTACACATGGTGAAGAAAGCGGATGGAACCTGGAGGCCTTGCGGAGATTACCATGCACTCAACGCTCAAACATTGCCCGATAGATATCCTCTCCCTTGTCTGCAAGATTTCACCGGTATTTTGCATGGAAAGAATATTTTCTCGAAGATTGATTTGCAGAAGGCGTTTCACCAAAAACCAATCAGTGAATTGGGGTACGAATTTTTGCAACATCCACCCTATTCGCCAGATTTAGCTCCCCCTGACTTTTGGCTGTTCTCAAACCTCAAAAAATTCCTTCGTGGAAACCATTTTTCACCAAACGAAGAGGTTATAGCCGTCGTAGAGGAGTATTTTGCAGGCATTCAGAAATTCACTTCCGTGATGGGACAACAAGGTTGGAATATCGTTGGAACAGGTGTATTGATCTTACGAGAGACTATACTGAGCAATAAAAGGGATTTCTCCCCAAAAAAAAAAGTATTTATATTCCGCTTTCAAAAACCTTTTGACTAACCTAGTATTTGGCAAATGAAAAGTATGTGTGACTACAGATAGTGGTTATTTGTAGGCATAGGAAGTATGTGTGGTTACAAAAAGCTATCGGTAATTTTTCACCGGGAAAAATCGTTAAATGCTGAATATGACATTTATTTCGGTAATCTGACAGTATTTACAGTGTGTCTCACAATAGGTGTCACCTTTTTTCAGTCTTGGTATACTTCAGCTAGGTAATTTTAACAGCGGAATTGATTCCTTTGACAGCTTATCGCTGAAGATAAATAAGCGATTCCGTTTGTTTATATTTATCGACTACCATGGAAGCAATACGGGAGCAAGTTTTAAATTACATTTGCAAAAGCTTAGACCGTGTCAGATAATCAATAGCCTTAAGCAGTTCGGAGAGAGTAAGCGCTTTCGTTTTTCGTGAAACGGTTCAAGGAAACTGGAAATGTCCATATTCAACACAAAGGAGGTGCCAGACACACTGCCAGAACGAAGAATAAGATCGAATGTGTGAGGGAGCGAATAAGACGTAATCCGGCCGTGTCTGGCCGTAAATTGAGCAAACAATTTCAATTGTCCCCTGCTTCAATGAACAGGCTCCTCAGACTTGATGTGGAATGATTTTTTTTAAATTTGTGCCCTAGTATAGAAAACAAAGACGTAGTCCTACGTCAAAAGATGCCAGAACGCGTCTGATCAGCTCGGAAGCTGAGCGCAAATTGTTATTCATAAATTCAGCTTCTGAAACAGGTTATCGGTTATTTTATAGAAATGAGATAACTGATTGTAAGGTTTTGCACTTCTGGCCCCCAACAATGTTTTTTTTTTTTACAAATACGAGTAAGTCCTACTGAACAAAGCACCAAAGATTTTGGAAAATTACTCAACAAGCCAAAATTCAGCGTGGATTTTGGTCCCATAAACCACAACGAGAATCTAAATTACTATCTGAAGAACCTACCTTAAAATGTTCCCCCAACCCTTCTCTTACCATCCTCATTCAAGGACCAAGGACTTACCCGCACTTTCTCAAAGATCCAAACGAACCACGTCGTAACCAGATTCATCGGCGACGGTGCCGTCGAAGTTCGATGCATGTTCCGGATCAGCTTCGACAAGCCGTACTTCCACTCGATGTCTGATTGGGCCTATATTTTCAACCAAACAGGGGGGTGCGTTCGAACACACACACATACACAGAATAGGAAAGAGAAAGAAGAAGAAAAAACGAGAACAAACAAGCAAAACGCTAAAGCAATCAGGCGACTAAGCATCGGAACTTCCATTCCGAGAGGTCATGAAGAAGGAAAGTTTGTGTGCGATGGTGAGGAGAACGAAACGGGTGAGTGAAATCAGGAATGGAATAGGAGCAATTTACTTGGTCACTTAACGCACACCCACCAGGCCACTGACGAGTCGGAACAGATTCTAGGGTCCCAATGGGGCCGACGTTTCTCCGGCGAACCCAGCAGGACCTTCATCGAAGGACGAATCGAATCGTTCAAACTTGCCATTGATCCCTCTTCGGAATAGAGTTTTTGACAGGATAGACAGAGACAGAAAGGGAGAGATAGAGTACAATGTGTGTAATTTCGGAAAGGGGTAGAAGCCCGAAAGATGGGTGTGCGCCCTTACCAGAATAAACTACAAACTTGGCTTTGTCGAGGGTAAAGAAACATAGGTGCGAGTTATTCTGGAGTTGAGGAATTTTCAGTCGTGCGAAATATTGAGGTTATGTTTCTTTGTTTTGTTTTTTTTTTCTCTCATATGATACCTGAATTCTCTGGTACGTATCAGACATCATAGCAATGAGCAGATTGATAAGGACAACTACTGATACCAACATGTAAATGCCAAAGACAATTTTGAACAAGTACTCGGTCCAATATGGCTGCGTTCGCGTGGTATTCGGTGTCATTTTATCAATTTGTGTTTGATCGGTGGTGGTTTGACCAAATACAGCGAAAAAGAGCAGTTCAAAGGACAGAATCGGATTCATGCGCACTGATGACGGCGGCGGCGAGGGCGGTGATGGCAGTAGCGGTCGGTTTGTGGTTGGGTGGCGTCGACGTCGCGTATTGGTCGTGATTCGGACGACGACGACGACGACGATGAGTTTCGTTTGATTTTTGTTTTGGTTTTTGGTTTGTAAGTTTGTTTGATTTTTGTTTTCGTATTCGGTTCGTTTCCAATTGGTCAGTTGATAATCGACACATAGATGGTTGGAAAAGAAAGAAAAAAGAAAAGAATAGCATTTAGCACCATGGGCACAACTAACCTGAATGCGCTGATAGGTATCCGACATCATCGCGATAAGAAGATTAATTAGCACTACTACGGAGACTAACATATAAATGCCAAAAACAATCTTGAATAGGTTTTCCGTCCACTCGGGACGCGTCGAACGCTGGGAGTTGATGTCGTCCGGTGAGGTTTGACCGAAGACGGCGAAGAACAGGCGCTCGAAGGCGATGATCGGCGTCATCGGGACTACGATGTCGATGGATGGCGTTTGACGGCGATGTTGGTGGTGTTTGGGGGATAGGAAAATATGATGGACTCATGTTAGATGGGCTGAACCCGGTTGAAGGGGAGACGTCCTAACACCTATACTGATCTGGATTCCAATTCGTTGGTTGCACTTGGTTGTTGTAGTTGTAGTTGTTGTTGTTGTCTGTTGTTGTAAGTGTTGATGAAGGCAGCATAGTTGCTTTTGATTGGCTTGACAAGTCAGTTGATTGGAAGCGAATAAGATAAATTCAAACATCTACTGGTAAGAAGCATCGTAAGTGCAATGAATGGTATCGAAAAGAAACTTCGGTTAGGTCTATGACAGAAAACTATAAACTGATTTAATAGTATGACTCAGATACAATTCTTTAGGTGCCATGCATCCGATGAAGCTGAATAACAAATCGGACTCCAGGAATTGCGATTAGTGGAATTTATTGCTCAGAGAACAGACGTTCATCTTCGGTCTGCTACTTGTGTAAAACCTTAAAACGACATGTCAATTGTATGTCGTTATGCTCCTGTTATCCAGTGCTGCAGTTGTGCGATAACTTCTCTGCATTTGCTTCTTATACCGGCTGCCCATATTAATGGAAGTTTATAGAATCGGAAAATGGGTCGCAAATGTGAATTTGTATCGCTCCGCGTTTTCCCTTGTAAATATAGTTTTATTTTGTAAACAGATTTCTGCTTAAATTTTCGTTCAATTGATAATTGATATTTTATTACGATTAATTATGATAGGAATTAAAATATTTCATCAATGTAAATACAATCAAATCTTCACTGTGTTGAGGTTATAACTTTGCCATAATTAGTGTGTCTAAGTTGCAACGTTGCCATAAGAGCTCAATGTTGTATTGGGTTGTTTAATGCAACACATTCTTCTGGAGACGCCATGAATAGCTCTTAGATAATACCTCTTTAATATTTAATAGATCGCCATTTTTTAATTTTTATTTGTCGTCGAACATTTCGTAGACCTTGTTACATTTTTGTTTAACATCTAAGAGTTTTTAATTAACTATTGTCTAGTTAGCCGACAAAAAAAAACTTTTTATGTGTATTTTTGTTCATTGCGATATCAATCGTTTCGCTATACGTGTTGAAGCAGAACATCATTCTATTAAAAGGAGCATTTTTGGCGTAGTTCGTTCTTTGATTGTTAATAAAAAATAAAATTCTATTTCTTAGAGAGCGAGGAGGAGCATAAAAATTTAAGTTTTCTAATATTTCATGACTGTTTAACTCTGACTCATGCATATCGCCTTCAAATCGGCTGGTGAATAGGAATGCGCGAAATTCTATCCATTATTTAGTTAAGCTCAGTTTAGTTTGCTTGGGTTTATTTCCGTTAAAGGTACTAAAAGGTGGTGTGTGTGAGTTTTATTTAAATCCGTGGTTTTTATTTAAAACGTTTTTTTAGACATGTTATAAAGATTTTGTTTTTTATGGCAACGTTGCAACTGAGACACGGCAAAGTTATTACCTCGACAGAGTGAAGATTTGATTTTATTTACATTGATGAAATATGTCATTAATCGTAATAAAATATAAATCATCAATTGAACGAAAATCTAAACAGAAATCTATTTACAAAATAAAACTATATTTACAGGGGAAAACGTGGAGCATTAAAAATTTTAATGGTGCAGTAATCAGTAAGGATACGGCAGCTGATAATTAAATGTAAGTTTTTCTTTACCTTTGAAATTATGAATACATATGACAGTATGTTTTATAGCGCAGGTGCCATGCCTGGGTTGAAAAATATTTCTATTCTGAAACTACTCAAATGTTTGCTGCATTCAAGAACAAAAGTATTTGTTCCGTTCACTCACCTCTCAATGCTTTCAAGGAACCATCCAGGAAACAAAAGGTGTAATGCAGCGTAACATGATAGGAAACCTAATCTAAAATCAAACTAAATCTAACTTTCACATGCAAGTTAGTTCCTACCTTTCGAATGTTCTTACAATCAAAGGGAAGGCCACGAAGGACATCATGACGAATTACATCACGATGGGTAACTATACCATAAAGTAGTAGAAGCTAATACTTCTATTTCTTTAAATACATTTGTATTTTCTTCTATCAGAATGTCATGTGACTACTTGTAAGATGATTTCATAGAGTTCGTCGGAGAGGACTTACAGGGTGCGGCAGAAAATAATGCGAAAATTTGTTCTATTTCTTTGGAATCCCATTTTCAACTAATTCAAGCAATAATATCAACATTTTCGAGTGCAGTTATCGTTATAAAGTCCTTTTAAACAAATTTATTCAATGTGTCCTCCATTTTTATTAATAACATCCTCGAGCCGACGCTGGAAGCCAGAGCCGTAGTCTTCCGACATTGACTGCCATGTGCGTGTTATGGTTGACATCAGGGTTTTCACACTAGGGTGTGATGTTTTACAGGCTCGTGTTTCAACATATGCCCAAATCGAATAATCCAACGGATTAAGATCTGGACTGCTAGGGGGCCACAAATCCTTCGGTCAAAACTTCATGTTATCGTTCAACCATTGTTAGGTTCGATTGGACGTTTGACACGGCGCTCCATCCTGCTGTAGGACAACGTTTTGGTCCTCGGAGAAGTTGGCCTTCACCCAGGGAAGCACTTGGTCCTTTGAAATACCGATATACACTTCGGCATTGATTTTAACTCCAGCATCAATGAAAACAGGCAGCTTTTTCAAACCGTTGGAAGCCACCAAGCTAAACATCATGACACCAGCCGGATGTTTGGTTTGAAATTTGAATTTCACTTTTTTCGGAACGTTCTCCATTTTCTGCGGTGAAATGAACCGGTTCGTGCGGCTGTTGGCCACAGCATCGATGCTGAAAAGCTTTTCGTCGGAGAACAGGATTATCATTTTTTCCTTCTTCAACAAGGAAAGCAATCTCTTGGAACGAGTCACTCGTAGTTCCTTGACCCGGTCCGTAATCAAGTGGCGTTGCACTCTGGCTCTGGAAGATGCATGCAGGTCTTCTTTGATGATTCTCCCCATGGATTTCTCCGAAATATTGGCTTCCTTTGCAAGTTTTCTTATGGAACGCACCGGGTTGCGAGCAATTTTTGCACGGACCGATTTGATCACGTTCGGCGTGCGTGCATATCGCGAATGTCCGCTTCCCGGCTTCCGCTGCTTAGGACCATCATTCAGGGACTTTTTTATGCGGTAAACTGTTGCCAAATGGCACCCTACCACCTTGGCAATCTCTTTCGGCTTCTTCTGGGCGAGCAACAAACTGGTGATCACTTCTTTCGCAAACATTTTGACGAATTTGCAATAAAACAAATATAGTGTTTGGATGCAGCACTTGAAAGTAAACATAGACAAATACACTTTCGACAGAAATTAGTCACTAGCTACACGAATTAACCCAATACTCAAGTTTGAACATTTTCGCATTATTTTCTGCCGCACCCTGTACTAATGCCTACTCTTCATCACCTTTCCCCTGTTATTTTCCCTACATGGCACATGGGTCTGGATCTGCTTCACTAAAATAAGCTCTTCAAAAGCAGAAACTCTATGATAACCATCCGGAGCTTGGAGGAGTCTGAATGTGGACTGGGTTGATTCCTCAAAGGGCTTTCATACACACGAGTGGGGGTAAGTGCTCTCAAAAAACGCGGAGCATAACAACAAACATTTTTAACACAAGGTAAGCAAATGACCGCACCAAAAACGAATAAATATTCATTACATATCACATAACGAGGAAAGGGAGGGACCATCAGGGCACCCAAGTGAAACGGTTTGGTTCGGGAGCATGGGACTGCCACCTCTCTGTTGCAACATTTCGCGGAACCAGGGCGGGCTCTTCGACTCCGTCTATTGGGTGCTGTGAAGGTGAACTTGCTTTTGGAAGGCGTTTCTCATCCCTATATTCGCGTGTGTTGCATTCTTATACTTTTGGGCCCGGCCAAACGTTTTTGGCAAATACATGACTTTGATGACAACAAGCAACAATAAAATCCTGATCAATTTTTTTTAAGATTATTCCAGTGCTATGGAAGGTATCGTTTAAAGGGAAAACTCCTGAAAACGTGAACGGTCCGTTTTCATTTTCTGGAACGCTTTTTTTCTGTGTAGTAATACATTATCATCATCATGGCCATAAGATTCATTAACATTTGGTTGATATTTGGGACCAAATCCTGAGGATATCTTGAGTGCCAGCTTTGAAGGATTTACAAAGCGATTGCGCAAATGTATCAAAGAACATAGTGAGAGTTTTGAATTGAATTATTATGGTTTGTTTCTAAAACATTAAAACAAATGAAAAATACATGATATGATTTGGTAGATTAGTTTTGCTGTAATCCTATTTTGTTTAAAAGCACTTATTGAGAGACATCCTGTAATTTTCTACCATAATCATTATTTACATTATCATCACGGTATGCACATCATAAGAATAGAACTAATCAAATATCCTTCCAACACGACTTCGCATTGAATGAATTGAAATCTGAGTCATTCGTATATTACCATTCATTACACCCACAATTTACAGGACCAATTTGTGTCTATGAGATGAAACTACTTCCAACAATATCATACAACAAGGTGCACTAATTTGGGCATGGGTAACATTCACTAGGGCAACTGAAAATCAACCGAAACCAAAAACATCGCATTTGTGCAGGGATAACATGCAAGCCAAACTTCTGCCACTCCGGATCATTGTT
Source organism: Aedes koreicus (assembly GCA_024533555.2). Taxonomy (NCBI): domain Eukaryota; kingdom Metazoa; phylum Arthropoda; class Insecta; order Diptera; family Culicidae; genus Aedes; species Aedes koreicus. Next base: position 135,581 of record JAHHFK020005689.1, on the reverse strand, counting down.
CATTGCAGCCAGCCAAACGAGTGAATCCCACGAAGCCCCCATTTTGTACATGCATCAACGCAATTCGGCAACGGCAACGGTTGTGGTTTTGGTGAGATTCGTCCATTCGCAGCCTTCCTATTTACATCGACGATTGTTTTTGGGTTTAGTACTAAATTGGTGCAAATGTTAACACAAAAAAAAACAACCTTCGGTGCTGATAAAAGAATGGTGAAACGTGAGATTGAGAGATAAAAAGGAAAACAAGCAGACTTGCATTTTTTAGTTTTTCAGGAATGCACTAAATAGCACCATCGAACATCGAACGTATGTTACAGCATGAATGAAATTTTGCTACACATCACCATCACAGAAAAGGAAAATCATACGCAACGATTGATTTTTTTTTTTTTTTTTTTTTTTTGTTTGATCATCGAGTAACTTACATACACCGGACAGGGACAGTGGATACGAAAAATAGTTGGGAAAATAACCAAAACAACATAGGACTGAAAACCATTCCAAATCATACAGAAAACCTAAGGAAAAACTGGACAAGGCAGTGGTGCATGAGTTGGCACACTGATGAAAAGGTTTTTAATGAAAATCGGGAAAATATGGAACAAAACACAGACAACAGAGGCCGGCCTGAAACGAACCGTGCATGATCATTCGCCACATTCGCTTTGTAGGTAAGTTTGGTGGTGATTTTTTTTTAATGTTTTCAAGGGAGTTTGAGGGAGTCATTGAATTTTGATATTCGCCCTGCTCAATAGTTACATTCGGGTGGAATTTTCGGTTTTCATTCCGTTCCGTAAAATCAGTCACTTACTGTCGGTTTTGTGTTTACGACGATAATCAGTTATGGGCTGGCCAGCGGCCGCTCGTTTTATACGCTCAACCTCGTCGCTATGATAATCGCTGTTTTCGTCTGAGTAGAAAGCATCTTCTGCGATAGGAAAGTTGAGAGAATGTTAAAGAGTGGTGCCAAAGCCAGGGTCGATTCGAGCGATTCTGAACCGTGAGAATTGTTCCAATCGGGAAAAGTCTGTACACTTTCGGTTAAGAATCGCTTGTTTTGGTTTCATTGTTCACATGAGGGTACTGTGGATGAAGTTTGAAGTAAAATTAGACGGAATGGAATGATGTTTTCAAGTAAAATGATAATTAAGTAAAAAATCTTAGTCACTAACTAGAAATACTACCTGTTACAGAGACTCTAGAGATCATGCAAATTTGGAAATAAAGTCGTTAATCAATCTTCTTATTAATCGCGCATTTTTAACCCAGATTACCATTAGGAAATATTTATCATCATCATCATCATAATCGGATTATATCAATCTACTTACATCCCGGCAACGGTCAACTTACCATCGCTGAAGACTTCCTTATTCCTCGTCGACAGAGGCAACCGTCGTACCTCGTCCGGACTAAGATTGTGAAACGATTGGTTCAGTGCCACGATGTGCATCGAGAATCCGAACACGAAGATCGCCAGCACGGCCAGAAACCGAGCCAAATCCTTGAGCAAATCTCCGATGATGATGGCCCACGGACCGAACAGGTGGTGAAACGAGAGAAAGTCCAAGATCTGTACGCACGCCAACAGGAACGAAAGGGCAAACAACTGATTCCGACAGTACAGCAACGTCGGCCAGAAGGTTTTCTGCACGTACAGCATTCCGGACACGTGAACGCCGACACCGATGATCCCAAATAGCAGCACCAGTACCTTGATACTTCCGAGACCGGATTTGTCGCTTGGATTGGTCAGCTCGAACAGCAGCAAACCGCTGAGCCAGATCAACAGGCCCCACTCGTACCAGTAGGGCAGAAGACTGGCTCGCACTACCGGATAGATGGGCGTTATGCCCACAATCATCAGATGGATCATCAGGTAGATGTGCGATGTGAGATAGGACATGAACTTGATGATGGGAACTTTGTAGTAGTTGTGCCCCAGTGGAAGTGTGAAAATTATCCACACCGGTGGGCACACGATGAAACCGACAAACAGCAGCATTATTCGCCACGCCGTCCAGTTGAGCGTGCCTCGCCAGAGTTCCTGCGGGATGTACGAGAATTCAGTTAGTAGGGGGTTCGATACAGACACAATAATGCGATTTAAAATAATCAACCCCAACAAAGGGAGTCCGTTGATTAAACGAGTATCAATAAACGACATCCAACACAAAAAATACGTTCCTTTATTTATGTGTAGCCGTAACCTTCCTTGGTTGTTAATATTTTGTGACGAATAAGGTGTTTCGGGTCATATTAGCTCGGATTTCAAACTCACATTGTGGAAAATTTATAACACCAAATTTAAAGTATTTGTAGTCACAATGCTTATTAGAGGCCTAATTTTCAGTTTCTGATTAGTGCTACCCTGTTTGACGCGATTGGCCACAAGGAATCTGTGCCGGAAGAGGGTATGTTTTGCCACGATCCATGAGGCAGTAACACAAGGGGTTTCCAACAGCATTGATTACTTGTCACTTCACCCACAGTTACTCTCATTACTCAGTGATTACAAAGATTCTTGTGATAACTGATGAATACTTATGATTACACATGATTATTTGTGATTACTCATGCTTATTTGATTATTTTTTATGATTACACAGTGATAACAAAGGTTATCATGATAACAGATGATTACATTTGACTACTCATGGTTTCTCATGATTACTTGCTGATTACTTATAATTACATGCGTGATTCTTGATTACTTCCCTTAAATTAGACATTGTAATCTTAAAAAAAAAATCACATGACTATTTATGTATTTATTTTGTTTTTTTTTTTATTATTTCCTTGATTTGCGAGATTTTCAGCCCTGGGCTGGTTCAGCTCCCGTCATAGTTACTCAAACATCTTTTGGGTATTTTCGTAACTTGTCCGGAGGTGAGTTTCGAACTTGTGACTTTGGCGTGAGAGGTATGGATGCTAACCACTACGCCGGGGTCGCTCCCTTTTTATGTATTTAGCTATATTTATATTTTATGCCCTAAAAGTCACTCTAACAAAGTTTTAAAATTCAAATCGAACTAAAAAATTTAGAGCAAAATAAACTGTTTTTTTAACTCTCCCCCTAAGGAAAGTTAGAAAAACTGCTAAAAAATGATACGTTGGTGAGATTGAAATTTAGTTTCTTTAGCAAAGCTTCATAAAATTAAATTATCTTCAATTCTGAAGGAGTAACAATTCCTCTTAATCATAATAATAAAAAGTTAGAATTTTTTATGATGAACCTTTAAAGACCACCCTAATTTCCACCCAAACCAAAAGTTAGATCTTATTTTTAAGATTAAATCTTCCAAAGACATCATTTATCTAAAGTTTATATTTTTCTAGATATCGAAATTGGGCTATTCGTACCATAGTGCGGGGGTGTAAAAATGAACATCATAGTTGGCTATTTATCGATAAAATGCAGTGCGTTGTATGCGATTGACACCGATGCTGTTCTTGTGCTAGTTAGTCCTCTAGGGTCACCATTTTTTCGCGAAGAAATATCAGGTGTGGCAGGCCATCTGTACCTGTGACTTGAAGGACAGCGTTTACATTGCGACCGAAACCGTTAACCAGGAAATTTATCTGAGCGAGTGTCTCGAAAAACGTCTGCTGCCTTTCCTGAAGCGACATAATTGTTCCGTTCTATTTTGGCCGGATTTGGCATCTTGCCATTATGGAAAAAAGGCCATGGAGTGGTATGCTGCCAACAACGTTCAAGTGGGGCCCAAGGACAAGAACCCTCCCAACACGCCAGAGCTCCGCCCAATCGAACAATATTGGGCCATCGTCAAGCGGAACCTTAAGAAGACTCAAAAATCTGTTGTGAGCGAGAAACAGTTCAAAGCAAACTGGCGTTCTGCGCCGAATAAAGTGGACAAGGAGACTATTCAAAATCTTATGGCAGGTGTTAAACGAAAGACCCGGCAATTCGCATTCGGTAAAACGGCAGCTTAGCTGAGTATTTCTCCTCTATTTTGTATTAACTGAACTTAAAAAAAAAAAAATTTGACTTGAAGTATGGAGAGTGTGAGCTGTTTAGTGGAATACCTGTAACTAGAAAATAAGAAGAATGATTAGTAATTTCCATTTCATTCCAACTACCTTTATTGCTTCTCTTGACAGATACGCGTATTTCGTCTACAATGTGCAGACTTCTTCAGTGTCGTGTACTAATACTCTAATAGTATTAGTACACAACACTGAAGAAGTCTGCACATTGTAGAAGAAATACGCGTATCTGTCAAGATAAGCAATAAAGGTAGTTGGAATTCAAAGGAAATTACTAATCATTCTTCTTATTTTCTAGAATTTGACTTATTAATAAAAACTTTGATCGACTCACACACATTACTGTTTGACTAAATTTTGGTCGGAACACCCTTTAATGGTTACAATAATCATTAAAATGGTCACATTCACTACGTTCTATTTCGACATTATGGAAAATGTTGGATCAACTATTTTTAATGGTCGTTTTGACCATGATCGTAGTCGGTTTAAAATCACTATACTGCAATACCTAACCCCCAATAATAGTGAAATTAACTAACAAATTTGTCTCTGTGTAGTTGCTCGAGATCATTTAAAACCTCTAGTTAGTCAGATCCAAATTATGGATGAGTTTCAAAAATATACCACATTACGTAGTAAACAGCTTAGTCATAACTTAAGCAACACACAAGTATTATAGCGGGTGAAAATACTTGTATATGACAACCAAATCTTGTAAAGAAGTTAACTCAACATAAAATCGTTAACATTCTTAAACTGTTTTTCCATTCAAAACAAAAATACTGCTCAAGAAAATGTGTTTACTATTCTCTTCTCACCAACTTGATACAATGATTACATTTTTATTGACAAAAATTTGATTTTAATCGAAAAAGCTATAAATATATAGAAATATAATGATGGCTATTTGCACCTGAGCGGATACTTATTCACTTTATTTACCCAAAACTCGAGTAACTCATGATTAGGGCCTGAAATCTAAATGTAAACAATGTTTCTAACCGTATAAGCAACCATCCAACGCAATCCATTTACACCACATGGTAGAGTTAATATTCTAATGCTCTAAATGCTGCATTCAATTTGTTTGAAAGTGTTGAGATTCGTGAAAAATCTACGTTAAAAGATATTGTTAACGATTGGTTGATAGGCCACAATCATGACTTACTCGAGAAATGGATTATTCTCAGATATGACGAATTTCACGCCAACTCATCCAGTGGTTGGCAGCACCCTCTCAGAATCCAATGAAACTTTGTGGGTGTGTAGACTATGTCTTTTCAAGCGACTTTGCATACTTTTTTTTCAAAATTTATCCAGACTACCATTTGAAAAGGGCTTAATTTTTTTTGATTGATTTTTTAAACCCACATAACTCAAAAAGGACAAGATTTACAAAAAAGGGATGAATCGTAGAGTTTTAGAAAATTAGCTGAAATTTTATGAAAAAATTGTTAAATTAGTAAAATCGAATCTTACACGTTAAAAAAATATATTTTAAAACTTAAAGTCAATTTGCAAAAAATGGCTTTTTTAGAATTGGACGAAATTTTTTCTTAATAAAGACAATACAATTGACTAAAGCTTCGTCATACATTGCGAGATGAGCACTAAGGAAAAGAAGGTTTTTTAATAACAACTTTTTCATGTCCTATTTTTGCCGTGTATCGCGCCAACTTTTCTTATAATTTGATCCAGAAGCCAATTAAATTTAATTATAATGACAATTTGAATTTTTTAACGGTCTTTGAATGTTTGAAAAATTTAGGCTACCATTTGGAAAGGGCTTATTTTTAAATTATTATTTTTTTAAAATTTTAGTGATAATACAATTAAATCAGGTGGTTGATCCTGTTTATGACAAAACTACACATAAGACCTGCCCCGGTCCTCTGAGAGTATCCACTCGGAGCGAGTTAGAGAAAAATTAATTACAATTTAAGCAAGGCGTCATAATAACAGTGATCATAGCTACATGATTAGTTGTGACAGGAGCTTATCATAATGGAACAAAGTGGTATAATTATCAGAATTAAATGTTGTGCACGTATCAATAATTCCAGGTGCAGCTACAAGAATTAACCAAACATATCATCAGCTATGATAGAAAAAAATCATATCTGGGGATATGACCACAAGTTGGATGAAACAATGCGTATTTGTGAGTCATGCCGTGGAATTTTGACTCACAATAGGAATCCCACCACTAAAAAGAGGTGTTTAGATGGAAACGAAGCAAATTGTGATCAGGATTTCAAGGACCCACAACCGTTAACAAGTCGTCAGGAATCGGATCATACATTGGCTAATATTTTTCTCCATAATTTTACCATTTAAATCTGTGTCAAAGTGTTTGAGTAACATATTGTATGTAAATAACTTTTTATTTATTTTATTTTACAGAAGCGGTACAGTCATTGGAGTCAATCGCATCCGCGGACGAGCTGCATGGTCCACATAATGTGAATAAATTCAATTACATACTTCAAACCTTGAGTATTTCACAAATTTTGCCGAGGAATATACAGAGTGTTATTGCGTAAAAAAGTCCAAAGAAATCTCCAAAGCAATTCGTACAAATTTGTTTGCTAGGGATCCAGACGATGTCAATAAAGTACAAGCTTTCAATGAAATGATGATGCAGTTGAAAAAGAGGTTCAATTCACCTACTACGACAAAAAGTGACCAATTAAAAGTTTTATCGGTACTTCCCACCAGCCGTATGAGAGCTCAGGGTATTATGTGTACCACTGAATCATGAAGAGGTCATGGATTGAGTGATGGCGAACTAAGAAATTTAGTTTGCATGAGAAAGATTTTTATATTAAATATTTGAAGCTATGTTAGTTAATAATACGTGAAAATGTATATCTACGTTAAACATAAATAAAATAAAACCCTTACCAAGCAAAAACCTATGAGTTTACATTGACATAGGCAGTGTTTCGAAAATTCATATAACGTATAACAATTATTATAACAATTGTTCCCATACCTTTTACATGTACTGTAACAAATATTGACCTTCCTTCCACCCTCCCTCCCCCAAAGAAATAAGACGCCATATTTGAATCACCCCTGAAATAAGAACATTCGAATAAACAGTTGTGAATTACTTTTACTTAAACGTACCTTTTAAAATGTTAGTCTAGATGATTATTGTTTTTTGCACAGATGTTCAATACATTCAATTCTATTGCATATTTTGTTATTCGTTTTATCGGATCATTTTGCTGGAAGGAGATTCTCTTATTCCCGCAGGTTTCGCGTAAGTGTCTCTGCTTACGGCCCTGCCCAACCCTTTTTGGCCCTTCATACAGCGATATGTTGAATTTAGAACGGTAACAAAGCATGATCTTTCTGTTAAGTGGAACCGCAAGCAGGGCAAGTCCCACGCTAGGATGGTGGCCTCCAACATACATACATACATACATAGATTTTCAATACATTCAATTCTTTATGACTGCTTACTTTTATTGGATTCTTTAGAGGTGTTGAAGACCATAACTAGACGAGTTTGCGTGATTCGTGTTAGAAACACTTTTTGACGTAGGACTTACGTCTCTCTTTTCTATTCCTGCATAGGGGCGCCGTTCTAAAATATCTGAAATCGCAAGCGTTACGCGGGTTTGGAGACTTTGAACGATAATATCTCCTCTTTGGCCTACAGAAATTTTATGATAAGTAATTCATTCGAAAAGTAGAACATCAAAGTTGGATCCCTGTTGATAACTAAATTCATTACATTTGTTTAAACTAATTAAAAAGTACATTAAAGAAAAATGTTTAAACGCACAAAGCGAAAATGACATCATAGTTGTGCCACGCTCTGATTGGTTAATACTGCCACAGTTACCGTGCCATCGATAATTAAACATTTGGTGACGTCCGACCAACTATCAGTTCTCGCTGTGCATCCGTAAGGACAAGCGCATTCACCGTCTGCTCTGGAAGGCCAACTAATCAGAGCTAGCCGCCCGCAACGACGAGGAGCTGAATCAACTTCTCCCGTTTGACCATCCCCCCCCCCCCAAACAAAAAACCCAACAAAAAATCACCCTTATTATTTTTTTTCTTTTTCTTACCCCCCACCCCCCCCCCCACCACCCCAAAAAAAACCCCCCCCCCCCCACACCAACATAAAATAAAAATTACCCACCCAACCCCCCCCTCTTAAAAATCACCCCTTTTTTTTTCCCCCCCCCCCCCCCCAAGCCCCCTTAATTTATAAAACCCCCCACCCCCCCACAAAAAACAAAAAAAATAAAAACCCTACACAGCATAGGCGTAGCCAGGATTTCGATTAGGGGGGGGGAGGCAATTTCTTTTTTAGAGACAGAGAGAGAGAAGAGAGAGAGAGAGAGAGAGAGAGAGAGAGAGAGAAACTCTCTTGAGAGAAATTGATTTGTACTTTTCAAGAAACTACCTTCGTATTCAATGCCACAATGCTGTTACATAACTGTTAAAAGCACGAAGCATTAGTTGGCACAGAAAGAACACTCGTTCATTGTACGAAAACCATACAAAATGCTACGAATATTTTGTTATCAATAAGAAGGCATAGTTACATGATTGACTGACAAAACTTCTATATCGACTCAGTATGTAATTGAAAAAAAAGCGCAAACCACGAAGAGTTGTTCAGATTTTTTTTTTATATTTCTGAAATGAGGTTCGAACCTGTATTTTTAAGAAGACTTGTTATTGAATCCGTGGTTGATCTCGCTAAGCATGGTGACTCGTTAGAAGTTACTTGATTAATGAGTATGAACTTATAACTCTTGATAGCGCTTTAATTTTTATTTTGTGATAAATCAATGATTCCAGCCCACCCAAGCAGCTAAACCAACATGTATGAGTACGATTGAAGAAAAGCAGTGATAGATTGGTCTTCACAAAATTCATTTCGTGCATTTTACAAGAAGGTGTAATGACAGCATTTCACCAGATGACAAGCATAAGGAATGTTTCATACAAATTACGAGGAATTTATTCTATGAACAAAATCCATGTTTACGAAACAAGGGAAAGCTAATTCACGAAAATAAATTTTCAGTGCATATACTGACAAAGCAACACCGCAAAAACATCGTTTTTTTACACACCGTGCTCACACCGTTTCAATAGATTTTTTTTTTTAATGGTTTTTCAAATAATAAGTGGTTAGCTTTTAACATACATACATTTTGAGTTTTGGTGGTTTATAGCTTATGGTTTGTGTCCTCTTAACTTACCTTCAGTTTAATTATTTTCTCTTTTTTATCTAAACAGGAAAATCATGCATTACTTTACAAACCGACGTAAGTTGCGATTGTCAGCAAGCTGTGATTGTTGGGATAAATTGTGGCTATTTGTATTCTTAATACACGAGTAATAAGAAATAATTTAGGAAGTTTTATTCATCAATGACGCAAAGGAATTCATATGCGTTCTATCTAATACTCCTCAATATTTTTAAAATAGTTCAGATACACTGGTGCATCTGAGTTTTGAAATTTGAACCGATTTATCTGATATGTTCGTTTGTTTCATTTAATTACATTTATGGTACTAACAATAACAATAACAATGGATAACAATAAATCAAAGAACTGCTAATAATTTACAAAACTCATTGCGCAATTCACACATTGTGCACTCACCAGCAGAGCACTTTTTCGAAATCAAATTTAGAATGAGAAGTAATGAACATCGACTTTAATATTAGCTTTCTTCTGGTTTCATGCGAGTGTTCTCGACTTGCTCTCAAATCTTCCGGTCCGCCTCTAAGCATCTTGCTATGAGGTACCAGGTGGGTCTCCACTGGTGGACTGCCTGTTGATCTGCCAAATTTGGAAGACGTCTACATTGAGTAATATCAAATTACAATAATCCGTCCACTATATCACAATATATTGGGATTGGTTCAGCAGATTGGAGATAATGAAATCATTGGGTATAGGAACCAGTCTCCCCCGGTTGATGCTAAGCGGATAAGCCTGGACATCAATAGAACCATAAAGTTGCCAGAAAGCACGAAATGCATCTACGCACTCTTATTTTTACCAAATCCCCCAATCGCAAATTTAAATGGATCAGCATAGATTGTTCTTAAGAAGCCTCTACTTGATTGATACAGTTGTAAAAATTTAAAGTTTATGAAAAAGAGTATGCCTCGAGCATCGGCTGTGAAAGGTTGTGTCGATGCTTAATTACGCACTATTTTGCTATCGGGCATGGCGCGTTTCGTATTGTTTCGGTTATCTATAATTCAGCAATGCGAGTGATCGATTGAGCATAGAAAAAAAAACTACAAAAATGCTTCATGGTGAGATGTGGTGGTTCGCCGGGCTGGTAGACTGGTGGTGAGGATCACAATTAATTTTCATCCATAATATTGGTTTGCCATACTCGCCGTGTCACTTGGAGAAAGTAAGCCACTATACCTTTTTGTGAGTGGCTCCTTACTTATGGTTTAGATCGGTTCAAATCGGATTTCCAGCATTATAGAGAATCTTTTTGTTTTTTTTAATGAAAAACCACCATCACACTTTGTGAGTGGCAATAGCATCCTCACTGTTGGTTTAAGTAGGTTCAAATCGGTACTATAATAATATTTAAATATTTCACTAAACGCCACGTGAATTAAGCTTATCGTTTACCAAAAAAAATCATGCTGCCACTCAATCCTGTTATCCAACATCCCAGTGAAAGTGCAGAGGTGGTCTCGGCTTCCAATAAAACGAGTATCACGTCGACACATTCCTACCCTTTTCTTATTTGACATGCATTCGGGTGAAGCAGGCGCCAGTATTGCCTTAGTTTGGGATGACCAGTTTTTACACATTGAGGATGTATGCTAATCTCAACCATCATCTGTTGGTTCTCTGTGTTATAACAACTGATCTGGCATCAACGGAGTAGCAACCTTGGGCGGTCAATCATGCTCATTATCTTGCTCATGCTCATATTATAGCAAGGGATAGAATCTTTGAATAGGATAAGACCACTGCAACTTCTCGCACTGATTATCATGCTGTCTTGCTTTCTCACACGCTTATCAAATTACTGGTCTGAAAATCGGATACGATTCGTCTCTTTTAACCTGGGATATATCGTAGCATGCATTAATACAGAAACAATATTTCAAAATACTGAATCAAACTGTAAGATATGATTAACATATATCCTCAATAATACTAAACTACAGTACCGTAAAACGGGATATTATTGATCAGTGGGGTAACATTGATCGGTTTGGCCCATATCATGAATAGTTCAAATCAACATTTTCCGTTAATATACTTTCTAACTATGAATTATGAATTATGTTTCTCAATCTGGTGTTATTTGACTTCCGAAAGCTATAACATTGGTTAAAATATTACGTTTTTTGATTACCAAGAACTGAAAATGGAACTGAGCATTGCGTTTTCCACTTTCAGCTAGCGGGAAAAAACCAATCAATGCTTGAATCATAGTTAACATTACTAGAGATATTTTTTTAGATACGCTAGGTTAGCTAGTTGGGGTTTACTAATTTAAAAAAAAATCTCATGGATGTCCGGTTTTTGCGCTTTTTTGCTACAACTTATAACAAAATCGAGGCGACTTCGCGCTTTTTCATTGAGGTAAAGGGACAATCTCTCAAACATTAAAAATAGATTAATAAAAAATTGAAACAAACATTAAAATTCTAAAAATAAAATCAAAAGTTAGGGGGGGGGCAACGGCCCCACCCTGCCCCCCTCTGGCTACGCCTATGCCCCCCCCCCCCCCCCACATTTATACCCCCCCCGAAGGAAACCAGTGGGAAAGGCAGTTCTCAGTCGCTGCTCTGGAAGAGCAACTAAACAGAGCGCGTTGTTGCCGGTGCCCTCGTCTATCTCGCTGCGGTGATGATTCCATCATTTCACGTCATTACTGGTCATTCACCGCAACTACGAGGAGCTGAATAAAATTCTCCGGTTTGACCGTTTCATAAGGTGGTGTGCTGCCAAACATCAAGGCCGTCATGCAGCCCAAGAAGATCGACAAGAAATTTGCAATTGTGAACCGTGTGATTGAAATTTTTCTTCCGTAATCGAAATCTTCTCTACCAGGCACCGGCTCAACATGGCGTTGCTTGAAATGCCGCCTCCCGGAAAAAAATGGCCAAAATGGTTTCGTAGTTTGTAGTATTACATTGTAAAATCCGTCCTTTGCAAGACGATCAAATCAATTTGCCAACTACAGAGTAAATATGTTTGGTAAAATTTGTCTTGAGCTCATCGAAATTTTCATTACCACATGGCTCAACATGGCGTTGCTTAAAAAGCCGCGTCCCGAAGAAAACTGATAAATCAATAACCCACGTCATCTTTGTGGTCAAGTGGTTAGCGGCGTAACCCGCCGTTCAAGCGATTGCCATGAAGTGGGATCGATTTCCGCTCCAGCCTGTGGAACTTTTCACAAAATGAAAATGTCCAAACTGGTCCACTGGGTGTTAGGTTAAGTTGTTTGTTATAATTCACTCTATGTTCAATGTTCAGTCTGTACAACTTCGAGTTGAAGACGGTGTAAATGTATTTTTTATCGTAATATTACGTGCCAAACACCCAGGATGTCCTGCAACCCAAGACGACTGAGAAGAAAATTTCAATCGCGAACCACGTTCCCTCCGTAAACATAGGATCCATTTAACACTAACAGGCACGTTGGACATTCAACAAACAAAATATTATTAACAGTTAATTCGAGCCAAACTGCAGTTTCTATAAATTTTCGTGGAGAATCAATAGTAAAGCTTCACACACCAATAGCATAGGGTTTTGACTGAATAAAATATAGTAGAAATTTATTAATTCGATGGCATCAATTTCTTCACATCAACAAGCAGTCTTACGTCAACTTGGCAGTTGTGTCACTGACATAACTCACCCTTTCGTTTTTTTTTCTTAAAAGTGCCCATCTTGCAAAGTATGGCGAACTTTTAAACAATTATATTGCGTCTATTAAGAAATTTTTTTGTTCAATCCTAAGATAGCATTTTTTTTTTTCAAATTGACTTTAAATTTTAAATTTTTTTTTATCGTGTAAGAATCGATTTTACAATTTTTACAAGTTTTTTCATGAAAGTTTAGAGAAGTTTCTAAAAGTCACCCATACATCACTTTTTTTGTAAATCCTGTTCTTTCTGAGTTATGTTCGTTTAAAAAGAAATAAGCCTTTTTCAAATAGTAGCAAAGATAAATTTTGAAAAAACAAAGTATGCAAAGTTGCTTGAAAAGACATAGTTCTGAGAGGGTGCTGCCAACCACGAAGACGAGTCGGCGTGAAATTCGTCATATATCTCAGTTTAATTTGCTCTTACGAGTGTGCGTGCACGTATCTACTGTTGTGAAGTGAAGCAGTGATTTTCATATTCATATTCATTTGCGGCAGCAGTATGCAACGGAACAGAAATGTTTATCAACAGCATTGCTAGTAATCATTCGGCACTGATTGCCCGCTTTTAAGTTGGGGTTTTATGCCGTTCCAAAGCTGGTCAAATGAAGTTGAACAAATACTTCAAGATTTACTTATCGAGCAACGTAAATGAAACCTTTGCAACAAATGTCAACCATTTCCGATAGAGCTAAAATAAGGGTGATGCTAACACCTATACTCACTAGATTCTGAATCTAGTGACTATACTAACACCCCTATTGCAGCTCTATCAAGAACAATTTCTTTTAAATCACAGCAATGCAAGCATTTTAAGGAAACAATTTGACTGACCACCACCATCCACGGTGAGTCAATGAAAAATTATTTACGAATCTGCATAGTCTTGCTTTCTTGCTGCAACTGCATCGATGGAGTTATTGCCCCTGCACTCTGTATTGGTGAGTAGTTCATTTCTCGGGTACTTTTTCAAACAGACGTATGTCATTTTGTAAACAAAGAGGGGAAGTAAGATTCAAACGTAAATTTCTCGAAACCCTTAGCACTTTCACGCAAACTTGGGCCACCAACACAAGGAATATTGTTTTTCATTATTGTTGTGGTGCTTTTTGTTGGGGTACTGGGAATTTTGAGAAATTTACTTTTGAATCTTACTTCCCCTCTTTGTTTACAAAATGACATACGTCTGTTTGAAAAAGTTTCCGAGATTTAGTAAATAAGTGAATGTTTGTTTGAAAAATAAATAGTGATTGCTTAGAATTTGATTAACATCAGCCTGCTCTCAATGAGTAGAATCTTACTTTTGATTTTGATTACAGGCCTTGTCGTAGATGTTTTTGTTTACGAGCTACAGAAAAAAATTGGAAGGTTGAACTTAATTTGATATCATATTTACACCGTATTTTTTTTCGCGAAGATGAAGACGTGACATCACATTCACTGGCCTAGAATGTGCATATCACATCCTGCTTAAATTGAAGAAATTATAATCACTCTCAACTGTCTCAAGCACCCGAATGATTAGCATATTTGAAAATGCTAATTCATCGGACGCTTAGTTACTTCAACACTTTCTCAAAATACTGGCATCTTCTCGAAATGTTTAATTCCTCAAAAGAAACAGCTAAGCGTGCAACGCAGTCCGAGATCGAGCCGTTTGACAATCCGAACTACAATTCTTAAACAAAACTCCATTGAAATTTTGTCGTCTACTGTGCGGCGAAGAAGTGTAGTGTTGGTGCAAGTATTATCCCCTTCATTTGGCCTTTCTCTTCACACTCGAAGATTACCTATTTTTTACCTGTAGATATCTTTGCACCACCGTGTGCGCGATCACCTCCTTCTGCTCGTTCTCGATCAGCACGTCGAGAAATTCCATATTCCGTCGATCGGTGGCAGTTAGAATACGACCTGCCGAGTCTGCACCGGCGGCCAGCGCCAGCAGCTCGGTAGCCATCGTTTCACACTGTTTTCCGGCAGCGATCAGATCTTTGGCTCGTTCCTTTTCCTACGGCGTTGCCATTGGTGGGTTGGTGTTGGTAAGTAAAATTGTGAACAGGTGCGTGGAATGGCATGCGATTGGGCCTTACCTTAGTCGATAGAACTATAAATATATTTGACAACTTTGCGGCAGTATCAACGGGTGCAGGGGAGACCAGAACAAATTCTTCGATCGGTTTGTTGTTGTGATTCTTGGAGACAATCATCAGATTGTAGACGAACCGTTTGTCTTCCATCAGTGAGTAGGTGTCGTGTTCTTTGTGCATCAAATACTTGAGTACGTCATTGTGGCCTTCGGATGCGGCGAACCAGATTGGTGCGCAGCCGTAATTAGTTTCCGATTTGGGAGAACCGCCGGCTTCCACCAGCAGCTTCACGACATCCAGATGACCGGCTTTGGCAGTGCAGTGAAGTGGAGTCCAGCCGTTCTTGTCGGAGGCGTTGATCTCTGAACCTTGACCCAGCAGGACCTCCACCATCTGGTAGTGTCCGTGCATAGCCGCTATGTGCAGACCGGTCTTCCCGTGCCGGTCCACACTATGTAGAAGCTCAGCAGATCTGCTTAGTAGCAGTCCCACGATCGGAACGTGTCCACCGAAGCACGCTAAATGCAAAGGATTGTAACCCTAGGGGATATGAAAACATTAAGAAACATTTAAACACGGTCAAGAAATGATACTCACATTTTCCGTAGTCGCAGCATCGACTTGAACACCAGCGGAGTTGAGTAGCAGTCGTACAACGTTCTCGTTGCCAGAGTACGCCGCCAGATGCAGCGGAGTCAGCCCGGACTCGTTCCCTAATTCAGGTACTAATGATGTGCCAGATGGAGAATCAGATTTAACCGTTGCGGGTACGTTGATGAGTAGCTCCCTCACGGTGTCCGCTTGACCGTAATAGGCAGCTACGTGCAGCGGCGTTAAACCCAATTTTTTACTGGACACCCTTAGCGAATTAGTGCTCCGCATAACCTCGAGCACCTGGCCGTGTCCGTTTTTTGCCGCCATGTGGACGGCTGTGAAACCTGACTTGTTTTCATCGGTACATGATGCCCCCGCTCGAACAAGGACCTTCACGACATCCGCATGACCACCTTCGGCAGCTAATTGAAGTGGGGTCGAGTCGGTCAGCTTGTTCCTCGTTGAAATCACACCGTTTCGGTCGAATTTCATCAGTTCTTCTATCACCTTCACCGAACCCTGCATAGCTGCTATGTGAGCGCAAGTATTTCCATCCTTGCTCGTGGCCATCACAAGATTTGGGTGCTGCTGAAGAAATAATTTGGCAACTTCGGAGTAATTGTTCTGCGCAGCTACATGAATGGGCTTCTGACCAACGTCGTCCGTCGCATCGATATTGGCACCTAGTTCTAGAAGTAGCTTACATACATTCATCTGCCCGCTGGCTGCGGCCAAATGAAGCGGAGTTTGCTTCCGCAGAGTCAAAATGTCCACCACCGCATTGTGGTCTCGGATTAAAAACTTGACCAATTCCGTGTACCCGTTCATGGCGGCTAGATGGAGAGCCGTTCGACCGACTCGTGACTTAGAATTAATAAACGCCTTATTGGTAATGAGTGCATCACAGACTTGTAGGAAGCCATGTTCGGCTGCCAAGTGAAGCGCCGATCGGCCTTCATTATCGAACACATCTACTCTCGCATGGTTGGCTAGTAGGGTATTCACCAGATCCATATGTCCTCGATTGCACGCAATCAACAGCGGTGTCCAGCCAACCGATGATTGCCGATTCATCGCCTTCTGGATATCCGAAGTCGAAAGGTGGGTTATCATCTCTGAGAGAACGTCATTGTTACCAGCTATGGAAACCATGTGAAAACACGTCTCTTGTGTAGATTTTGTCGCCAGCGAAACGTCGGCCCCATTCTCGATAAGCATCTTCACAATTTCTCGATCACCCGTCTCTGATTTAACCTCATTCTTCAGTATCTGACAGGCATAGTGCAGTGCCGTCGCGCCATCTTCGTTCGTAAAGTTCAAATAGTTCTTCAGCACTTCTTTCCCATGCTTTTGCAGCACAAAATCTATCAGATGCCTTACTATATCAGGATGACAATTCCGCGCCCCCAAGTGCAGTGGTGTCTCACCGACCTGTCAAAATGCGTAACGGTCAGAAACTGATTCTCAAACACACTAGTTAAATGAAATCTTACATTAGACTTGATCAGCGGATCGCCATTATCCTCCAGCAGCTGATCCATCGTCAAAACGTTCCCATATTTGGCAGCTACATGAACGGGCGTTTGGCCATCCCCGGTAGTTTTGTTCGCACCGGCTCCAGACTTGAGCAACATCAGCGCGCACCGGTCCCCGTCCGACACCCGTGCTGCTATGTGCAGGGGAGTCTCCTTCAGCTTTCCCCCTCGGACGTGCACCTCGGCACCAAACCCCAACAGCGTCTCAACGACGGCTGGCTTTGCAGATTGAACAGCGATGTGAAGGGCAGTGTAGTTGTCCTGGAAATAGAAAGAATTAGCGTTCGACTCTTCCGTGACTAGTCCGACTCCGAGTTACATTCGTGGGCACGTCGACCTTTTCCCCTTTGTTCAGCAGCGTGCTGATGATGCCCACGTGCCCGTACTTGGCCGCCGTGTGGATACTCCGGGCACCACCCTTGTTCGGCATGTGCAAGTAGACACCCTTCTTAAACAACGTCGTAGCGCACTCAGCGTGACCGTTCAACGAAGCGATGTGCATCAACGTACTACCATCCTTTGTGCGCTCGTAGATACTGGCCCGGAACTTGTCCGCCAGGATTTCGATGATTGATGCGTGACCGTTTTCCGCTGCAAGATGCATCGGTGTGCGATCTGGGGATTGGGGAAGGTACAAAAGTTATTGAGCTGAATTTGATTCCATTGTTTGAATTTTTTTTTTATCTAGTTCGTTTATTTAGCATGCATAATTGCGTTTGCGTTTGCGTTTGCGAACATGAAAATGTAATTCTTAGTCGCACGAGAGAGTTGTCGCCATCACTAGAACGTTATCCGAAATGATCAGGGCTTCCTTTTTGTGGCCATTGGGCGACGATGAGACTTTTCAAGATGTCCGGACAAAGCACACACACAAACTTAAAAACAATAAGAAACACACAACTAGATTAAACTCTTCTACGACACCTTTGAAGAAACACATAAGTCGATTTCATATACCAAAGATCGCGAGATTCCAAAACATCTCTAATAAAGGGTGTTTCGATAAAAATTTGGTCGACTTAAACTTGACGCATTTCCTTTCATCGTTTATTAAAAAAAATTGCACACCCCTCATTTTGAAGATGTGTGCGTGTAGCATCATGCATCTATTTTGATTTTGAGATTAGCACTTCAGTTATCAAAATGCCGTCGAAGGAAGAGAAGCAACGCATCAAAATTTTGCACGTGCATTGCGAAAATCCAAACTTCTCTCATGCCAAGTTGGCGAAATTGTTGAATGTGGCTAAATCAACTGATACCAATGTATTAAAAGTGTTCGGTGAACGTTTGTCGACAGCCAGGAAAGCTCTATCGGGGGTAAATCGATGAGGAGGCCACAGCGACGACAAAAAGAGTTGGCCGCTGTTTTGAGCGGAACCCCAACCTCTCCGTCCGAGATGTCGCAAAGAAGCTGGGAGTGGCGCCTTCAACCGTATATGGAGCTAAAAAATGAGCTGGACTGTCGACTTACAAGAAAGTGGTGACTCCAAATCGCGACGATAAACAAAACACGTTGGCCAAAGCACGATCGCGAAAGTTGTACACGACGATGCTGACGAAGTTTGATTGCGTGGTACAGGACGATAAAACCTACGTCGAGGCAGACTTTAAACAGCTTCCTGGACAGGAATTGTATACGAATATTTTCAAGCACACTGATTGAGCTGTAAAGATGCACCAAGTTGCATATGATTATCATATGCCTATTTTTACTATTTTAACTATTTCATCATATTATTTTATTTATAACCATATTTAAATTACAGGATGACGAATTCCAACCATGGCATATTTTAATTAAATATTATAGTATATTTCATTGCTCTATTACATACTGCATATATTGCATATTATGACATATTATGTACATTATATATAATAAATACTGGGTTGGGAGGGAGCATCAGGGTATCATTCAAGCTGAAACTGGACGATGGTTTGATTGACTGCCTGAGTCTAAGGAGTGTATCGAAAATAAGCTATCCACAAACTTTCTTTCAAATTATGTTGAAAACCGATATTTTATTCATACAAAAAATTGATCCTTTATTGTACGAGGTTAAACTTGAACATAATGAAGACCGGATGAAATTTAAGTTATTTCTTCACGAATTTTCGAACTTTGGATCGAATGCTCTTCATCAAGTTCCGGACAAGTGTTGCATCGCATTTTTTGGACGCTTGAGCCCAAATTTTTTTGAGCTCCTGCATGTTCCCAGCTGCCTTACCAGTCTTCTTGAAGACCCTCTTCACGATTGCCCAGTAACGTTCGATTGGTTGAAGCTGAGGGCAATTTGGTGGATTGATATTTTTCTCAACGAAATCTATACCCTTTTCCGCAAGCCAATTGAGAGTGGTTTTGGCATAGTGAGCCGACGCTAAATCCGGCCAAAACAGTGGAGGTGTACTATGCTTCTTATATAAAGGCAACAATCTCTTCTGGAGACACTCAGATCGATAGATTTCCGCATTTATAGTTCCGGTAGTGTAAAAAATGGTTGACTTCAAACCATAGGAACATATTGCTTGCCATACCAGTACCTTTCGACCGAATTTCTCCACTTGAATCGACCTGTCCGCATCGCTCACATCCTCCCCAACGACGGCAGTAAAGTATTGTGGACCTGGAAGGGTTTTTGAGCCCTCCTTTACATAGGTCTCATCGTCCATCAAAACGCATGCATCCGGACGCTGCAAAAGACGCGAATACAATTTCCGGGCCCCTGTTGCTGCTCGCTTCTTCTGTTCTGCACTTTGTTTCGAGATTTTCTGCTTCTTGTAGGTCTTCAGGTGGTTTCGCCTCTTGATACGCTGGATCATTCCGACACTCGTTCCTGCTTTTTTGGCCAAATCACGTATTGACATTGATTTGTTCTTCATGATTAGAGATACCACATTCTGCTCCAGTTTCGGGTTGAAAGAACCGGGTTTTCTGCCTCTTCCTGGTAGCTCATCCAAAGAATAGTGTTCCCGAAACTTATTAATGATGGTTTTAACACTCGCATGATGAATTCCAAACCGCTTCGCCAATTTTCGCATAGTAATACCCTTCTCACTTAGCCATGTGTCCAGAACCTTAATTTTCACTTCCTTTTCAATACGCGACATTTTGAAAACGCAGAATTTGAACCGCACAAACAAGTAAACAAAAGAAAGCTGACAGGCAAACGCACAGCATGCAGTGTTCAGAGCATAAAAAAACCATCACAAATACATGCGTACAATGCAAATGTATGTGGATAGCTTATATTCGATACACTCCTTAGGAGGGAACGAGCATTATCATTTTCTTTATCCTACCGATTCGATGGTGATGCTGCGAATTCTAACAGTTTCAGTGAGAGTGACGCGCCCTTCTTAACAAGCCATCCTGTAGAAAGCTTAATAAGTATTGCGAATTGGGTTATTCGAATTGTTGAATCGTATCGTTGGAAGGAGATTCTTAATTTCCCGTGGATTTCGCGTGAGTTTCTCTGCTTACGGGTCCACCAGAAACGGAGGCCCTTCATACAGCGATATTGTGAATTCAGATCGGTGGCTCAATTTGATCTTGCTATTAAGCGGAGCTGCACCCAAGCCAAGGGCATGAAAGGATGGTGGCTACCATACATACATATTTTCAAGCACATTAAACTGTCAAAGTTCGCGAAGAAATATCAGGTGTGGCAGGCCATCTGTACCTGTGGCTTAAAGAGCAACGTTTATCTTGTGACCGGAACCATCAACCAGGAAATTTATCTGAGCGTGTGCCTACAAAAACGTCTATTGCCTTTCCTGAAGCGACACAATTGTTCCGTTCTATTTTGGCCGGATTTGGCATCCTGCCATTACGGAAAAAAGGCCATGGAGTGGTATGCTGCCAACAACGCTCAAGTGATGCCCAAGAACCCTCCCAACACGCCAGAGCTCCGCTCAATCGAACAATATTCGGCCTTCGTCAAGCGGAACCTTAAGAAGACTCAAAAAGCTGTTGTGAGCGAGAAACAGTTCAAGGAAAACTGGAGTTCTGTGGCGAATAAAGTGGACAAGGAGACTGTATGAAATCTTATGGCAGGTGTTAAGCGAAAGACCCGGCAATTCGCATTCGGTAAAAAGGAAGCTTAGCGGCAAACACACTCTTGCATATAAAAACTACTAAACGATTCATAAAAAATTATAATCGTTCCATAAAAAACGCATTCATGACCCATAAAACTCTTGCCAATATCTATAAAAAAATGGATATGATATTTAAAATTTAGCGATAAAAAGTCGAAAATCTACCGTTATGTATGCATGGAATGATCGATAAAATTGTACGGATTATCCATAAAAATGTTACAAATGATCGCTAAATGGCTTAATGGCGTTCCTTAAACTTGCAATATTGATCCTCAGAAAATAATCTTTGTGCAATGAAATACATGCACATGTACCATAAATTGTTCAAAATGTTCCATAAATAAATTGACAATGATCCATCAAACGATGAATAATGAACTATAAACTTATGAATATGATGAATAAGTATATCAACCTTGTGCACTAAAACATATAGGTATGATCCATAAAGTATGTCTGCATTTTTGAGTTTTTGGCTCTTTTTTTCAAATTTTTAATCCAAAAAAATTGGGAAATTGATACTTAACTGCGATTCTATTCACGTTTCGTTACAATTTTGCCAGGATTGTTTGTGTCCTACTAGTGCGAGAAATTTCCTGCTGAGCAGTAAAGGAGTTGATTGAGCTTAGGTACAAGACGCTAGTGACATGTATGATACACAGCTTTTATCCCTTACATTTATTTGAAAAGTGATGTTCTGCGAAGTTTTTCGTAAGAGATAATCTATTTGTAAAGCAGAATTCTTTGAACGCTGATTGATCAAGAGGCATTTCCGAGCGATGCCATTACAAATATATTGATTACCATAATAATTTCCTTACAAATTTCATGTTGGTTAGCGAGTTGGACGGCAAGTGTCTGCCCAACAAAATTTTATTAAAAAAATCTGAAATAACAGTTTGACCTGTAGTTCTTTGCGTGCATGAGAAATTTCTTGGTAAACATGTCGCAGTTGCGGTCCTTAAGGAACATGAGATCGCAATAGTAAGTAAGCTTTCTGAAATCTCCTTAGACCAACGCGATCTTTCTTTTACAGCAATATA
The DNA here is from genome assembly GCA_024533555.2 of Aedes koreicus. Lineage (NCBI taxonomy): Eukaryota > Metazoa > Arthropoda > Insecta > Diptera > Culicidae > Aedes > Aedes koreicus. Next base: position 113,306 of record JAHHFK020005689.1, on the reverse strand, counting down.
TAAGGAACGGACATATCAATACATCTGAGTAGGAGCGCAATTAAGGATCGATTTCTCCTCTGTCAAAATTTAAAAAACAGTTCTCGAAATTGGAAATTTCATTGCATAATTGAAGGATCATACCTATAAATTTTAGAGAATAAAGTTGGTTGGCTATGGATCAGTTTTAGAAGCTTATGGTTCATTGTTCAAACCTTTCATGGATTGGCAATTTATTGTGTGTGTGTGTGTGTGTGTGTGTGTGTGTGTGTGTGTGTGTGTGTGTGTGTGTGTGTGTGTGTGTGTGTGTGTGTGTGTGTGTGTGTCTATACAATCCAACTCCCACTGTCCGGCAGTGCTTTTATGGAAGAAAAATGTCTGCAGCTATCATGCTTTTATCCTAATCCCAAACTGTAAACATTTTTAGCCCGGGTGTTGAAAGGTGATAGCTCTGTTGAGATCTTGTGACCCATTTCAGAATGCCTGGTCACTCACGTCCATTCCGAGGTCACTTTCACTTACAACAAGTCCCGCATAAACACAATACTTATATCAATTGGATATTTGTACTATATTTACACTTCCATTATCGCAACATGTTTTGTTACGATTATGGCACGTATTTAGTAGTATGTATTTTGTATTTGTTTATAATTGCTTAGATCTCACCAGTAATGTTTGATGTTTCCTTGCTGATCCTGCTCCTTTTGTTCCACTTTTCGTATTTTTTTTTCGTATCTTCCGCTGTATGATGTGCAGCCATATACTTACTACCTAAGCCACGTGCGACGCTGGCTGAACAGCTGCTTGAATTCCACAACCGCTCGCGTCCATGCAACCATCATTGTAAAACCGCATGCAGACCAAGGTTATTCAAATTCGAACACCATTTCATGGATCATTGGCAATTTATTCATGCAAAATTTTCAATATTTTATGGATCATATGAATTTTAGTTTACACAGACTGCATTCTGTGGATCAATTTTACAAGATTAAAGATTGTTATTGAACCTTTTATGGACTATTTACTATGTGTTTATGGGTAATTCGTACAATTGTATCAATCATTCCCCAGATATATAACGGAACATTTTTGAAATAATAAAGTGTGGATCACATTTATGTATTTTATGGATCATTTTAATTTTTTATGGATTTTCATCAGAGCTTTATGGAGCGCAAACACGTTTTTAAGGAACGCATTTCAATTTTTTACGGATCATTTCTTCAATTTTAAAGGTGCAAACATAGGGCGGCCAAGCTTAGCTGAATATTTCTCCTATATTCTGTATTAACTGAACTGAATTAAAAGAATTTGACTTATTAATAAAAACTTTGATCGACTCAGACACATTACTGTTTGACCAAATTTTGATTGAAACACCCTTTAGAAGCGAATCTTACCGGGGTCCAGTGCAGATTAAAACTAAGGGCCTGCTACCCTTATAAGGGTATCGCACCTTAAAAAAAAACCTAGTCGGGCTAGTCTCTATAAAATTATGTAGGATTATTATGCATATTATTAATTGAGCTTGACCATTGCAGTCCTTCCATAAACCACACTGTATTTTTGGAAGGTGCAGATGAGGTTAGAACACATACTCCATATAAATTTAAAAAATAATGTATGGTCAAAGAACCACAGAAGGAGGGAAGGGGTCTGAAAATCCCAAATATGTGAACACGTGGTTTATAGCCCATCTTTAGCTCTCAAAAAGCTACATGAACCTAAAAAAATCACTTCAGATGGATGACGATGCATGGTTGGTAAATTACTGCGAACCGCGTTGTAGGATAGTCAGCAAAAATTAAAAACATACAATTTTTGAAAAACTTAAGCTCAAAAACTAAACGTCACATATTGCCAATTTTTAAATATGTTCTGTAAAAAGGTTTAAACTTTTACGAAAAAATATAAAAACGAGGGAACTTTTTTGGTCCCGAAACCATGAAAACCATGAATGACAAATGTAATCTATGTTTTCATAATTTATGTCCATGATTGAGTTTTAAAAGCATAATAAAAAAGAATTATTGTACATAGCATACAAGCACAACAAAATTTAATTTGTAATCATTGAAACAATATAAAATTGCTCGTTTTTGCAATTGCAATACAGCGTATTTCCCCTTGAATATGAGGTGGTTGTTAGAATTTACTTCAAGATAAGCAATTGAAGGTGAATTGCTGCTCCGTGTATTTTTTCCTATCTTTCATCTCTCTCTCGGAAATTTACCTCGCTATTTCAAATGGATTATCTCGATTGCTAGTGAATGAACATCGGATCGAACTACAGGGTGCGGCAGAAAATAATGCGAAAATTTCAAACTTGAGTATTGGGTAAATTCGTGTAGCTAGTGACTAATTTCTGTCGAAAGTGTATTTGTTTATGTTTACTTTCAAGTGCTGCATCCAAACATTCTATTAGTTTTATTGCAAATTCTTCAAAATGTTCGCGAAAGAAGTGATCACCAGTTTGTTGCTCGCCCAGAAGAAGCCGAAAGAGATTGCCAAGGTGGTAGGGTGCCATTTGGCAACAGTTTACCGCATAAAAAAGTCCCTGCAGGATGGTCCTAAGCAGCGGAAGCCGGGAAGCAGACGTCCGCGCTTTGCACGCACGCCGAACGTGATCAAATCGGTCCGGACAAAAATTGCTCGCAACCCGGTGCATTCCATAAGAAAACTTGCAAAGGAAGCCAATATTTCGGAGAAATCCATGCGGAGAGTCATCAAAGAAAACCTGCAAGCATCTTCCAGAGCCAGAGTGAAACGCCACTTGATTATGGACCGGGTCAAGGAACTACGAGTGACTCGTTCCAAGAGATTGCTTTCCTTGTTGAAGGAGGAAAAAATGATAATCCTGTTTTCCGCAGAAAATGGAGAACGTTCCGGAAAAAGTGAAATGCAAATTTCAAAGCAAACATCCGGCTGGTGTCATGATGTTTGGCTTGGTGGCGTCCAACGGTTTGAAAAAGCCGCCTGTTTTCATTGATGCTGGAGTTAAAATCAATACTGAAGTGTATATCGGTATTTTAAAGGACCAAGTGCTTCCCTGGGTAAAGGCCAACTTCTCCGAGGACCAAAACGTTGTCCTACAGTAGGATGGAGCGCCGTGTCACACGTCCAATCGAACCCAACAATGGTTGAACGATAACATGAAGTTTTGGCCGAAGGATATGTGGCCCCCTAGCAGTCCAGATCTTAATCCGTTGGATTATTCGATTTGAGCATATGTTGAAGCACGAGCCTGCAAAATATCACACCCTAGTGTGAAAACCCTGAAGTCAACCATAACACGCACATGGTAGTCAATGTCGGAGGACTACGTCCGAAAGGCATGCTCTGGCTTCCGGCGTCGGCTCGAGGATGTTATTAATAAAAATGGAGGACACATTGAATGAATTTGTTTAAAAGGAGTTTATAACGATAACTGCACTCGAAAATGTTGATATTATTGCTTGAATTAGTTGAAAATGGGATTTGAAAGATAAGTTACGTTTTTAGCAAACTGGGGATTATGAAAAGTGTAGTAAGCAATACTAAATAATAAAAACTAAAATACGTGTCAAGGGAGAAGGGAGGTTATACAGCATTTCCTAAAGTTGTTGTGATGTGATGTGCTATTGAATTATGAGACTATTCTACAATGATCAAAAAATGATTTATCTAATTGGATGAATTGATGTATCATCACTTGTATCTATTTTACTATACATATTACTGTAGCATATTTTGACCATCTTTAGTGCCATCGTGCGGCGAATAAGGGAGAGATGTAAGGAATATGAGACAAATTCCCCATACATAATATCATGATACAGAGTGCGGCAGAACGATAGTATGTCCTGTCCTAGTAATAAATCAAAAATCGCGAGTACAGGACGGTTGAAAAATTTCTCGATCGGTGATATTTCCGCAGCTTACAGTACAATAATTTTAAAATGAACACATATTGGTTGTAGGCAGAAAGACACCTGACAAACATTTAGTCATTAACAAATAATGTACTACAAGTTTAAGTACCATCAATACCCATAAATACGCAACAGTCCCATTATCATAGGGAATAACGCAATTTTGTTAGTTTATGCTTTTGTGGGTAGTTAAGGATACATTTCGATGATATTTCTTATTTTTTTAGAAGTGTAGAAGTGTATGCTTTTTTATTGCGTATTCAGTAAAATCCTATATTAATTTTGAATAGACTTAAGTACATTAAATACAATAGTCGAATTACCATTTGGATGAGAAAATCTTCAACAGTAATTCAGTGGAGTTTATTAGTTACTTGTTTTATTTACTTTTACGCGGTTCAACTGACGGACTGCTTTAGTGAAGTCTCAAAATAGATAAATAAACATCTATAACAACCATAGTCAGCCTGACATAAGAAAAGGCCTTAACAAGTTCTATGAAGACGTTGCTGAGGAGGATTTGCGGTAATTAATAATATCGTTCTTCACAGGCAAGTCGCCTTTCCATTATGCCTCAATTTTTTTTTCATTCTATTTCATATATACTGGAAAATCAAAAACAGATTCAATGGGTCAAAATAATTTTAATCAACTTGTTGACTATATAACATATCTGATTACCAACTTAAATTTTTGTTGCAATGCATACTAAACGAAATTTTATAGAATGCAAATTTTTGTTTAAATTTTTACATACATTACATTAAATTAATCAATCACATCCAATAATATCAGTATCGTACAAATATTACTTTCAGTAGTAATTAAAATACGATTAGGTACTTTTAAGTTCTTTAAATATTCTTCAAATAATATCTAATACTTTGAGCACAAACTTAATACGTCTGAGTACAGAAAGTTTTTCTAAAATATTATTGAGTGCTTTGAATAATCTCAGAATTACTTTTGAGTACTAGGAATATTTTACTAGTTCTTCTAAATCTTTGTTTAGTACCAAGAAGTCCAAACATAGTTCGAGTACAACGCTCTACATACAGTGCTCTGCATGCTCCCCCCAACTTCCTCCCCCCACAAAAAACCCACACACAACTTTCGTAAAATTTCCAACCCCAAAATCCCTTAAACTTAAAAATAAATTAAAATCAAACTTATCCCCCAATTTCCACCCCCAATTTACCCAAAAAACACCCCAAACTCGGAAATTCAACCTTAAATCTTACTAAAAAAAATAAAAATCAAACTTAAAAAACTATAAGGGACAGCCCAATGGGGTTGTAAGCAAAGTTGACGTAGGACTACGCAGCAATCGAATTCCCATACACGTCAGGGCCATCCGCTAATTGATTTAAGTCAGTCCTGAAAAGGGCCAAGACAATTCTATTGTACACTCTCTAGAAAGCATTTGGTGGCTCTTAATTATGATACGGCCCCGGATGTATTTTCTACGATGGTTGAGAGGGCCACTATCTCTAACGCGTAGAAGATAGTTATGGATCTGTTGGTTCATTGGTTGTTCAACGCGCTTTGCTATTTATTCCGGGACGCGGCGTTTAAAGCAATGCCATGTTCAGCCAGGGCGCGGTAATGGAAATTTCAAACAGCACAAGAGAAAAATTCATCCAAACGAACTCCCCAGTTGGCAAACTAATTTGGTCGTCCTGAAAAGGACGGATTTAGTTGACGGGGGAGAAACAGTTCGCGATTGAACTTGGGCTTTCTCTCTTGGTTCATCTCACGGGATGATTGATTCTTGACTCGTTGTCACGGGCGGCTTTTTCCCGCCAACTCGTAGGCTTCAGCAGCCATGTTTCTCGCAGCAAGGTTGACGGGAGCATAGGCAACAACAGCCAATCGCACCAACGTCTCTCTGGGCAACGACTGCTCACCGCCGCCTACTGCGATCCTACAGTCACTGCACAGCTTAACGACTGTCGTAAGACTGAATCAAAATGTTCTGCTAAAAGCTGTTAGGTAAAAGCATCGGATGCTAGTGCACAAAAGAAGGTGGTACCAACGAAGGCAATGTGTTACAAATAGCATCAAAGGGGACGAACTTCAATTATTGCGCCACAATATTTAGTTTTAATTATTACACGCAAGACGGATGATTTTCTTAACCGAACCTTTCCTAATTTGCTTGCCACCGCCAGCAACTAATCCGCTATGCATAGCTAGGAACTACAACGAACTCAACCACATGGTCGGTCTGAAGTGACGCAGTTCGGCTCGAATTCCGTTCGTTGGTTGTTCAACCTTCTTTGTCATTTACTACGGGACCCGACGTTTAATGAATGCTATGTTCAGCCGGGGCGCGGTAATTGAAATTAATTTCAAACATCACAAGAGAAAATTTCAAACAAATAAACTCTTTAGTTGGCAAACTAATTTGGTCGTCCTGAAAAGGACGGATTTAGTTGACGGGGGAGAAACAGTTCGCGATTGAACTTGGACTTTCTTTCTTGGTTCATCTCATCTTCATTGCGGGTGGCAATCTGCAGGTGACGTGGGATGATTGATTCTTGTCTCGTTGTCACGGGCGGCTTTTTCCCGCCAAATTGTTGGCTTCAGCAGCCATGTTTCTCGCAGCAAGGTTGACAGGAACATCGGCAACAACAGCCAACTGCACCAACGCCTCTCTGGGCAGCGACTGCTCGTCCAACTGCAGATCCTACTCTGCACAGCTCCACGACCGCCGGAAAACTAAATCAAAATGCGAAGGTGTACCCGTTATATAACATTCATGGCTGCCTAGGAGACGTTCCTTACTTAAATATGAAGTCTGTGCGCGGAAAGTACTGTGTATTTGGTAAATTTACTATGAAAAATCGATATTATAAGACATCACTTCATATTTGCGTTAATTTTATTAGTTGCATGTTAAAAATCAATAGTTTGAAATATTTAAATCGAAGCGTAGAAAATGTTCCGATAGATTGGTGAAAACATTTTGGAAATCAATCGTGGAATGACTTAGTTATTAACGTTCAAAACCTATATATTTTTCGTGACGCTCCAAATTTTCGCAATTCGAACGTGTACCCCAGTATTGAAAACACAGACGTAGTCCTACGTCCTTCTTCCTTGACTTGTCAAGCTTATTGTTTTTACAATTAGTTTATTGTCTACTCACGACTTAGTGTTCTAGATGCACTTTCACAGCTGTTAATTGAGCGCTTTCGATACCGCGAGTATATTAAAACATCAAACCCGCCTTCCCTCATTTCATAAATTGTGCCACTTATCTCGGTGTTCCTTCAGTCAACTGGTAGCTCATTACCATCACATGATCATTGGACGTCTCGCCGTATATAATTCATATCATTGAATGTCATATTCGTGAGTGATGTATTTATTTTAATGTAAATCTTAAGAATTCCCACGAAAACAACATCTCACATGTGACATGATAACTCATTTATCGAAAAGCGATACGCAAGCAATTTCACCTCGTGAGTTATTAAAATAAATATATATATTGCAGGAAATTTCAATACTTCCCACGAAAACACATGTCTCAAATACGGATTCACGTGTAGTGGTAAGCTTAAGACTAGATTTTGATTTTCATCTTCTCACACATGTGTTCAAATAGATTTACCAATACAAGGACATTGCAATCATTGATTTCAAAAAATAATTACGAAGTCTTCAACCTAAAAGCAATAATATTGTTATTACTTCTACAGATTGAGGAAGAACTGCACACCAGTGAAAAAATACGTCGTTTGAAATATTCTATGAACTCTATAAAACACACGTTCGGAAACGTTCGATGTGTTATTTTGAGAGTTGCGTGGCTTCTTTAAACTCAGATAATGTGTCGCAAACAGGCTCCACCTTTTGCGCTTTTTGGGTTGCGGTGCAGTGAAGTTGAACGTAGCGGCTGTAATATCATTTTACTATGTTTTGTCTCAAAGTCGCCAATGTTGAATATTTGCAACAAGCTGTGTAGTTTGGGTTATTGACCCCCATGGAAGGTATTCGGTAATACCCCCCTATGCGTTTTTGTCAATAGATAAGAAATAAGTTAAGCCACTGAACAAACCAGTGATGATTTAAACTTGTTTCCCATGTTTTCATTATATTTCTGTTCCAAGATAGAGCAAACCTTGTTAGTATGTTTCCTGAATGTAGACAGAAACATTTTTTCTTCGATTAAAACGCACTGTCTCCCACCGCAAGTGAAATAATAATCTACTCAATCGATTCAAAATTCGTCAAAATTGATTGAAATCACCAGTTTTAGTCCCTCCCGAACCAGTCACTAATGAATCAAGACTTTGGAAGGTACCGCATAAAGAAAACGGTTTATCGTCATATTGGTTTCCCAAGAATATTTCCCACTTGCAGATGCACGCATTTTATCAAAACCATATTTATTTCAACTTACCTTCATTATCTATGATTGCTGGGGAAGCACGAACGGTATAGAAGTACTTGACCATCGCCTCGTCGCCTTCGGCCGCCGCTATATGCAGCGCCGTTTGACCATCGCCGTTCTGGAGGTCCACATTCGCACCGTAATCCAGCAGGATACGGGCCATCTCGACGTCTTTCCGCCGTGCGGCCAGGTGCAATGCCGTGTCGCCATTGTTGGTCGTGGCCTAATGTTTCGATATGAGTAAATAAGAACCAAAAAAATTAGAAAAAAGATAAAAGAGTTAGTAAACTTGCAATAGTAACACATTCACATAACCGGTTGTTTACATCATCAATTACATCGAGGATGATTCCCCATCGTCGCCGCATTTTTTGCCAATTTGGTTTTTTATCCAGTCGGGTGCTGCAAGTACAGATCACTTTACGGGTTTAATCAACTAATTGAAGACATTTCAATATCTTTAGCATTTCAACTACACTGCCGTCACCAAAGTCACACACATCAGAGCTGGTTCGCGAACTCACCGTAACTGGGCTCACCGATCACCGATTCACTGGGTCAAGCCATCGTCTTCTTCGTCATCGTCGTTGCTGCCGTCGTCTCCTTTGCCAAAGGGTGGCCTAGTCGAAGGACTCGCGGAAGACTTCTTATTTTTTCGCATCGTCTTAACGGATATTTTTTTCCTCCAAGTCATCCTGTCTGCTGCAGCTGTGGTGCTTGGAACTAGTCACGTTCACCGTGGACCGGAAGGAACCGGAAGAAAGGGAAAGTCCTACCACTGAGTAGGAGTCGAGACACAGAGAGCGCATTTTTGCCCATCTTGTCCTTAGAAGAAGCCGAGTCGCACAGAAACGACTCACATGACACTTTTCTTTCGTTTAATACCTCCTATGGAAAAGGGGCGGACGGGTATGTTTACACATGTATAGTACCGAGTCTTGCTGTATCGACCACTTCTATTCGTGCTGAAGAAGAGGAGAGTGTTAGACAATTTATAGCTCCAATTGTTTGTCCATCCATATCGTTGTTTATATTTGACTATGAACCGTTGGAAGAACGAAGGCTGGCACTCAATCAGGGTTTAAGCCTGAAGAAACGAAATCCATAAGTTCTATCAACAGGCCACTTCGGCTTGTTGCCATCCTGAAAGCCTAGCACGGTAAAGGCATTTCTTCAGGCCTCAAGACCCTTTGTTAATTATAGATTTATAGCACCATTAAGACCAACCCTTTCAAAGCGGAATTTTACGACTATTTATTCCCGAATCACGTATGGATCCACCCCGTCCTGAAAGGGTTAAATCAGAGGAAGTCAGAGAAGACGAATGAGAAAGTGCCTGCCTTGTATTCGAGTATTTAGTGCCTTTGGTCAGATACGAGTAGCTGTTTTTCCTCACTATTCACTTCCGTCGTTCGAGTTCAACTCGTGAATGAAAAAGGTGGGAGGTAGGAAGTCTGCCTCACTTCCTTCTCACCAATCCGTTCCCAAGTTTCGAAAACAAACGTGGCAGGAATTCGTGTAAAGGCATGCTTCGGCAAGGGAAAACAGCAGCGCTTGAGAATGGCCATTTTACGTCAGCAGTCCAAAGGATGAAAAAAACGCGCAAGAATGGAATGAAGAACCGGAAAGGCACTTCGTGGAATCTTCACCCGAGAAACATTTCTTATATCACACAACAAATGAAATTGTTTTTCAGACGTTTAAACTGCCTGGTGTGGGCTATTTAGGGATTAAAATGAAATTTAACGGAGCTATTTTCGAGCTGACATTTAAAATCGGGTGTAAATTAGCGGTCAAGGGTGTTAACGGATTTTCCTGCAGTCTTGCGTAACGATTCCATTTTTCGTCCTTCCTCCTCAGCGAACATGACCCAAGGCCTTCAAGAGCATTTGTAGCTTTTGATGGAATTGTTCTGATAAGACACATTCACGGGGGAGTCATTAGGACATAGCAAAGGAACTGGCGCCTCCATGCAACAATGAATCACAAAGTTACTCAACACCTCGTGGCGTGCAAAATGTTGTCGATTGTCTGCTCCTCCCGCCCCTTGCATTTCACTGCCGAAAAACGTTTGCAGTCGTTTTTGTTGTATACAAAGTTTTAAACTGTTTCGGGTGTCATTGCGAAATTTTCAAGGTTCACCGCCTCAACCCGCACCAATACGGCCGTGCTTGATTTTTAATCGTTTGTATTAGTCTCGGCTGATTTTCCTCAATCAAGAAATGGTATGCGTGAATCAACTAGTTTCTCGGCTAGGTTTCGCAAATTAGGTATCCAACACCTGCAAAAAACACTATTGGCTTTGATAGTGTGCATCATTCGACTTTTTAAATAGTAGTCGTATTTCCGATTTGATCAAACAACAAAAATAGCAGCAGACTGGGATGGGTGGTGGGGGTGTTTTTTTTGTATGTTTTGCCACGTGTTTTTGACGTATCATGAATCCACGGCTGAATAAACTGGAGATAGTGGTAGTGACACTTTGTTTAGACACTTCGTTGCTTTTGGCGGTAATTTACGTATGTATACAAGGACATAGTTGGTCACCGTACCTTCTTTTTTTTTTAAATTTAGGCAATGTCACGACTACTGAAAATTTGAGGTTGCTCTGCACAACAAAACAAATAATACTGAACGTCATAGTCTGTGGCGGTCGGGGTTATGCGTCTGAACATAATCGATATCCGTTGTCCTATCGAGTGATTCCAACCATACTGATTTTTTTGTAATTATGTTGAAAGATCTGGGTGATTTGGACTTTTTACTAGAGTTCCATGAAATATTGTTTAAATGAAATATTTGGACCTACACTAAAACCATGTTCTCCAAATTTATGTATCAAAAGTTTGGAACTACGAAACGATCACCACAAGCTGGAAAACTTTTGACGTAGGACTACGTCTGTGTTTTCAATACTGGGGTACTCGTTCGAATTGTGAAAATTTGGAGCGTCACGAAAAATATATAGGTTTTGAACGTTAATAACTAAGTCATTTCACGATCGATTTACAAAATGTTTGCACCAATCGATTGGGACACTTTCTACGCTTCCAATATTCAAATCTTTTGATTTATAACATTCAACCATTGAAATCAACGCAAATATAAGGTGATGTCTTATAATGTCGATTTTTTCAGAGTAAATTTACCAAATACACAGTACTTTCCTAGCACAGATTTCATATTTATGTAACGAACGTCTCCTAGGCAGCCATGAATGTTATATAAGGGGTACACCTTCGCATTTTGAATTAGTTTTTTGGAGGTCGTGGAGCTGTGCAGAGCAGGGTCTGCTATCGTAGCCGATAGCAGCACTTGCGAACAGTCGTTGCCTAGAGAGGCGTCGGTGCAGTTGGCTATTGTTGCCGATGCTCCCGTCAACCTCGCTGCGAGAAACATGGCTGCTAAAGCCTACGAGTTGGCGGGAAATGCCGTCCGTGACATCAACGAGACAAGAATTATCCCACGTCTCCTGCAGATGGCCACCCGCAATGAAGAGATGAACTGAACCAAGAATACTAAGAAGAAAGCCCAAGTTCAATCGCGAACCATGTTTCTCCCCCGTCAACTAAATCCATCCTTTTCAGGACGACCAAATCAATTTGTCAATTAAAGAGTTTGTTTGAATTTTTCTCTGGTGCTGTTTGAAATTTCCATTACCCGACTAGACATGGCATTGCTTTAAACGCCGCATCCCGGAGTAAATGGCAAAGTGCGTTTAACAACCAACAAACCAACAGATCCATAAGTATCTAGAACGCATTAAAGATAGTGGCCCTCTCAACCATCGTAGAAAATACAAGTTCATCATAAAGAGCCACCAAATGCTATCTAAAGAGTTTACAATAGAATTTTCTCACATATTTACTTCCGAAAGCTGGTCAACGATCCATTAGCACTTTTTCGACCTAGACGTCTATCGGCAATAATAGACTTTGAATTCCCAAACAGACCACAACCATCTACAACGCAATAAGGATAATGATCTCCAGGTGGTCGATCATATCAACAGGATGTGCTCTTATGGTGCATTCTCGCTCCACCATCTCGGAAGAAAAACAGTTCCAGAAGTTCGGAAAAAGGAAACGTATAGCACCACATCTACCGGGTACTGAAGCATTCTAACCCGAGACTGTCGTGTCCTCCAAAGCGATAAGCATTATGAACAGTTTCGTCTATGATATTTCCGAGCGGATTGAAAGCGTAGCTTCCCGACTGACTTAAATCAATTGGGAATTAGATTGCTGCGTAGTCCTACGTCAACTTTGCGCACAACCCCATTGGGCTGTACACAGAAAAAAAATCTGAATATTCATTGTGATGTAAATATCAGAGCATGTAAAATTCTTTTCCCTTCCACATGAAGCAGCAACTTGCATGAAATAGTTGTAATAAAGACAAGCTTTTGTATACAACATGATCTGCATGATATTGAACAGAAATTCACACTACTTTTTCGAGCTGTGTACCTTGTAGTTTTTTAAGTACAACTTTGTAGAAGACACCATGATTCGGAAACGTAACCCTTAGGAGTTATTAATTTCGCCATGAAAAATGGCTTTTCCGATCACTATGGTTCGTACCACCTACGCCGTATCTGGGCCTAAAAAATTCGGCCATCGTGGCCCACTTCGTGTCGACCGGATACGATTGCGGAAACATCTACAAGATTCTGGCACTTCTGGAGCAGGAAGAGTCCATCGAGCGGAAGCCTGGTTCCGGCCGTCCGATCGTTTTAAGCGACTGGAGGATTTAACAAAAGCTCAAACGGAATACGGAAGGCAAGGTGGCCACTTCTTTCCGTGAGTTGGACCGAGAGGTCGGCGCGACTGGCCAAACAGTCAAGGAGTATTTGTCCAAAATGGATAATCACATGCGAAAGCGTCAGGCCAAGCCAGCCGTTTCGGAGAACCAAGCGGAAACCCAGAAACAACGGCTGGAGATGCTGGTCAAAGAGGCCTTCCTGGCCAAGCGGAACGTGGTGGTGGTTATGGACAACTAGACGTACCAGACGTTGGACGGCAACGACTGGCAAGGCAAAGGCTACTTCACCTCCCCGACAAAAGAAATTAGTAGCGATGTGAACCACTCGAAGCGGGGGCTGAAGGATATGGAGCGGTTGGGCATTCAGGTGGTGCCCACCGAAGTAACACACAAAACATCTTTTTACAAGGATTAATAATTGTTTGTTTTATAAATGCATTGCAAAACATGTCTAGTTCAGATCGGTTTGGATCTCTCGTATTCTGCACACCAATCTGACTAACGATTGTGCTAAAAATACTTTTTTCACTGCTAGAAGTGATTTATTCTTCATCATTGTTCTTAAACACATTATTCCATACATTTATAAAACATGAACAGGACAAGATTTTATAGGTACTTATAAATACTGTTGAAAGTACATTACACCAACCATGTTTTCCAAAACGTGTTCTTTTTTCTCATAAAGATGAAATTTGTTGTACAAGATTGTGGTTTCACTGCCAACGGGAAGCATATCATAGATACTCAGAGTTTAGTTGTCAACAATCGGATTTGGCTTAGCAAAGAAGCAACAAACCTATCACGCCAAGGACCAGTGTTCAAATCCTACGCTTGACGTTGTTTTATTTTTGTATGAGAATGATTTTTTTCCCATTTTATGTTTTATAAGGCATCGAATTTGCGCTTTTACGTCATATTAAAGTATGAAATAAAGTATTATACAGTTTTATTGCTTACTTGTTTTTGTCATTTAACAGTACTTTCAACTTGTTTATTACAAGCTGTGTTGCTTGGGCACCCCCCCCCCCCCCCCCCCCTTTTTGAAATTTTTTTTATATTGTTGGCCCCCCCCCCCCCACACACCAACACACAAAAAATATTTTATTTTAAATAATAAAAATATAATTTGACCGGAAATATATTTAAATATATACATTTTTTTATATATTTATTATATAATATTTTGAAAAAAGATCACGAAAAAAAACACACCACATTTTAAAAAAACAAAGAACCCCGCGGGAAATAAGGTAAAATAGCGCTCAATACCCCCAATAGGGGGTTTCTACGTAGCCACATTCGCCCCCCCCGCCACATTTTTTTTAAAATGTTTTTTTTTTATGAATTTTTTTCTTTTTTTCTTTTTCAACGCTTTTCCAGCTGTATTCACTCTACCCAACAAACAATTTCATAAATCAAACTACATATACTAAAACTGCTAAGGAACACTTAGGTGGTTTTCATATATGATTTAGCGACCATTTGATAATCAAAACATTATAATTCACTCTACACAGATTTTGTTCCTTTAGTTTGTGTTAAGATGACCCATATGGAAAACTTTCAATCGAAACTCAGACATTTTTATTGTAAATTTTACCAATAACAACATTTTTACCACGCTTTCCATATAACAGGGCATAGTTGGGAACGTGGAAAAAAATATGTTCCTAACATTGGGTCTATGGTTTTCTTGTTAAATCATTGTTATTTTACCTATGTGACCTGTTAGTTTATAACGTGTGACTATTTTCTGTACATCTTGGCTGTGTTATTCGGTTTATAGGTTCAATTTCTGCAAATTAAGATCATTCGAAGATCGTGTAGATAATCTGTTCAGCTTAACCAGTAAAATCATAATTGTAGCTTAACCAGTAAAATAACTAATTGTTTAATAATGTCTCAACTGCTTTGAAATAATTCAGTCATTTTGATAGGAATTTAATTTTGTTGATTATCGGCGAATTAATGACATTTTTGGTACAAAGGCCGAATGAAGGAGCTAGGCTGACATTACATCCCGTTACCCTATTGAGTTGCAGAATGTTAATGGTGAGTCGATCATTATTTTGACAACTCAGATTGATTGGTTAATCAGCTAATTAGAGATATCAAAATGAAACCTAATTTTTACTACACTTCAGTTATCTATGTATTTAAGCTTACATACATCAATTAATTTTAAGGATGAGTTTGAGAAAAGCGCTCGACATTTGCAATTGCTGTCTTCCATCAGAGTTTGTACAGTCGTTACCAGTACGTTTTGATCAGTAAATCAGTAAAAAAAATCCAAAGAATTCGCCGCATACCACTCCTACACGGTTTTCGAGTAGTAACATGAAGTCAAGTCCAACGGGTTTTGATTGTGATTTCTGGAAGCACTCAGTTTTTAACTCTATATGGGAGCGTTTGGTACGGGAGTTCAACACTTTCTTCCTTCCCTTGGAGGAGACACCCCCCTCCTCCTCTTTCCCCCCCCCCCCCCCCGGGCACCCCCCCCCCCCCAAACACCAACCCAACCCCCCCCCCCCCCGCCCCCCCCCCACCACCCCCCCCCCCCCTTCACCCTTACAAATTTTTTTTTTTCTCTTCTCCCCCCCCCCACAAACAAAGAAAAAAACCCAAATCCACACCCGCACCCTATCCCCCCCCCACCACCAAAAACCCCCCCCCTTCCCGACCAAAAAAAAAAATTTCCCACCAAAAAAGATTTTTTAATTGAAGTTTCTCATGCGCTCATCAAAATTTCCATTACCACGCCCAAGCAACACAGCTTGTAATAAACAAGTTGAAAGTACTGTTAAATGACAAAAACAAGTAAGCAATAAAACTGTATAATACTTTATTTCATACTTTAATATGACGTAAAAGCGCAAATTCGATGCCTTATAAAACATAAAATGGGAAAAAAATCATTCTCATACAAAAATAAAACAACGTCAAGCGTGGGATTTGAACACTGGTCCTTGGCGTGATAGGTTTGTTGCTTCTTTGCTAAGCCAAATCCGATTGTTGACAAGTAAACTCTGAGTATCTATGATATGCTTCCCGTTGGCAGTGAAACCACAATCTTGTACAACAAATTCATCTTTATGAGAAAAAAGAACACGTTTTGGAAAACATGGTTGGTGTAATGTAATTTCAACAGTATTTATAAGTACCTATAAAATCTTGTCCTGTTCATGTTTTATAAATGTATGCAACGATGTATTTAAGAGCAATGATAAAGTATAAATTACTTCCAGCAGTGGAAAAAGTATTTTCAGCTCAATCGCTGGAAAGATTGACGTATAAAATACGAGAGATCCAAGCCGATCTGAACAAGACATGTTTTGCAATACGTTTGTAATACATTTATAAAACAAACAATTGAAAATCATTCTTAATAGATGTTTTGTGTGTTACTTCACGTACCTGCTCAATATGGCATTGCTTTAAACGTCGCGTCCCGGAGTAAATGGCCAAGCACGTTGGAAAACCAAATTACAAAATATTATTAACAGCTGACCGACCATGTGTGCACATATTGTATTGTCTAGTAGTACATAATGAATTAAGTAAATAAGGTTAGTTGCTGGCACTGTGAGGGAGCATTGGCGAGCAGCCGTTGGCCAGATTGGCGATGGTTTAGTTGGCTGTTTCTAGAAAGCGGCTTGTTATGCAAACGGTTGACCCAGCCAGTGAAGAATGCTTTGTCAGGCAGTTTTGTTGCATAATTGAGATTTTTCTATGGACATGTGCTTTTTCTGCACTGCATATTTTTCTCTAGCACGAATTTCGTGAATAATAGTGATTTTTGAGAATGAGTTCCTTATCAAATGTGAGCTCTAATATATCTGACCACTACAAACTAACTATAATTGTTATGCAGTTTCTGAATACAACGTTCAAAAGTAAGTGTGTCCATATCTCAACTCTCTTCGGATAAGGTTTTTGGCCCTGAAAAGGGCCGTTTTAGGAGTTTTAGGAAATATTAGAAGTTAATTCGAGCCAAACTACAACACGGTTGACCGACCATGTGTACACATATTGTAGTTCCTAACGACTGTTCCAGAATGTATAAGCACACCTTATTTTAACGGTCACCTTGAATATAATGAAATATTTCAACATGTTTTGGCTGCGTCCTTTTGTTTGCACATTTCTGAATGACATAGCATCAAAAAAGTGCTCAGTTTTGTGTTACCTATCAAAATGCGCGGTCTTACTCCGGAACAACGAAAAAGTATCGTGCACAAATGGTGCACTGTGAGTGGACTCTCCTTGAGAAAATTGGCCAAGGAAGAGGGTGTAAGCGTCGGAGCGGTACGATCTGCGGTTCAAAAATGTAGAGAACAGTATGCATGTGAAGATGCGCCGAAGAGTGGTCGGAAATCCGGTCCTGTTAGTCCGGATATTGATGAAAAGGTCAGGGAACGATCGAGCGAAAACCAGCGACTTCCGTTCGGGATGTTGCGAAAAAACTAGGGACCTCGTCGAGTAACGTCATGCGTGACAAAGAAAGACTTGGGCTAAAAACATACCGGAAGCAGAAAAAACCCAAAAGGAACCCAAAACAGGCCGCGTCCGTGAAACCACGGGCCCGCAAACTCTACGATTCGTTATTGTGTAGAAATTCTGGGTGTATAATAATGGACGATGAAGCGTATGTGAAACTAGATTACAAAACGCTTCCCGGACCACAATTCTATAAGCGAAGACATCCCCGAAACGGAGAACGCAATTTTCACCGAAAAATTCGGTGAGAAGGTTATGGTTTGGCAGGCAATATGCGAGTGTGGTAAAACATCTAGTCCGTACATCACAACGGAGACGATGAACACTCAGAAATACGTTAAGGAATGTCTCCAGAAGCGATTATTGCCGATGATCAGGCAGCGTGAAGGTCGAGTAGTGTTTTGGTCTGATTTGGCGTCATGTCATTACGCAAAGGACACTTTAGAATGGTACAAAAGTCAAAATGTATGTTTCGTGCCGAAAGACATGAACCCGCCGAACTGCCCGGAGGCACGGCCAATCGAGACTTTTTGGGCTTTAACCAAAGCAAAGCTTCGAAAATTCATAAAACCAGCGGACGACATCCAAAAATTTAAAAAAGATTGGCCAAAAGTGTTCAAAATGGTGGGAAGTACCACTGTGCAGAAGACAATGGGTCATGTTCGAGGAAAAGTTAGGAGTCTTGACTACGATTAAATATTTTGATTAAACGAGCGTAAAATGTCATATAAAACACAAATACAAATTTGATTTGCCAAATAAAATGGTTAAAACTAAAAAAACATGACTTTTTTGTTTTTTTCTTATAAAGTGTGCTTATACTTTCTGAAACAGTCTATAGTTGCACACAGTGGATTCAGTAGATTAAGTTAGTTTCTGGCGGTGGCAAGCACTGTGGAGGGCGCATTGACGAGCAGCCTTTGGCCAAACAGGCGATGGTTTAGTTGGTTGTTGCTAGAAAGCGGGTTGTTATGTAGTCGGTTGACCCAGTTAATGAAGAATGCTTAGTCAGACGGTTGACACAACCACGAGGAGCAAATTGATATATAACTCATAAAAGGCTGTTTTCAGGGCTATTATTATGATTTTGGAAAGAGGGTTATACTGAATTGTTATAAGAGTTTGCTCACTATATGCGCATGACGTCCACCTAACTCGTAAATCATGGCCGATTTGTAATGTTATCACTCTATTACACATTACCGTACATTATTAGAGCGGAGTATTGACGAAATATCGCAATGCAGGCAGTACATCTACTCAAAAACTCAAGCAAAGTGGACTTTTCGACAATTTTTATTCGGAGTTGTGCCACTATTGCAAGAAATCGACGAAATATGCTAATTATGGCAATTAATAAGCTGGAAAGTTCTAGAAGGAAATGATGAATAAGAAGGAATTTTTCTGTTACTTTCATGCTAATTCCCTCTCACGGAATTCAAAATCTAATATAAATATATTGACAGAATGAAACATTCTCTACTCTCTTCATTTCGTGAAATTTCGTTTCACGTTCGATTGAGTACTATTTGGAAATAGTTATTGAGAATTTTTCAAATCATTGAAATGTTGCTACATTTGGCTACTATATACAAGCGCAATTCCCGGTTGCGTAAATTGGCTCAACAGGCGAACGGGTTGCTTCCTTCGATTAAAGCGGCCAAAGGTAATTCGTCATCAACTACTGGCTGGGATGCTGGAGAAGGGTCTTCAGCTCGACGTAGGATATAATCCTACAGAAACAATATTTATGAAGAGCTTGTTGAACTTTCCAATTTAACGAACATTATTATGTTTTGAAATTGGAAATATCTTCTCAACTTCATGGGATCCCAGTAGTTATCAGCAGTTTCTGCTAGAACCAAAGATGTGAAGAGAGAGTATCGATAGGTCCGATAGAGCTCGGCAGGCTCTTTTGTTCTAGCAGAAACTGCTGTTCACTACTGGGATCCCATGAAGTTGAGAAGATATTTCCAAATTCAAAACATTATAATTTTAATTTGGCGCAATGTACGCAATAAAATCATAATTAATTAGTAGTGAACATTATTATGTAAATTTTAAACATTGGTGTGTTGAATATTTTATTTTACAGGCACCGTTGATGCGGCAACAGTAAGATATTAGCGTTTTGATTTGGACACTCAACATCACACTACCCCTTTTCAACATCAACATCGTCCTTAATTCAGAACCACATAAACAAAAAACAAAAAAGGCCCTTTTCAGCGCCAATACAGTTTTAAAAGAGTTAATGTTTATGATTTTACTGATCTTAGAACAACAATAATATCACGGGAACTAAAAAGAATTTCATTTTAAATAAATGGAAAATAAACTAATAACACTAGTCGGCAAAATCAGAACTTTTTTCGCTACCGCTGAATCCAAATATGGGCTCAGAAATGCTGTAACACGTCCAGTTTATGAGAAAAATGTGATTTAAACTCACAAAAACACGTATTTCCGTAGTAATATGATCTACCTAAGCAACAACCAGAATATTGGCTCTGCCCTTTGCAAGTTGGACTTGGATTTTATGGAATGGACCTCCCTGAATCCATTCGTGAACACAGATTTTTCGCAACACGTAAGATTGATGAAATAAACCGGGTTTTCATTCACAAAATTACGAATTTTTATGAAAATCAAGATTTCCTATTTTGAAAACATGAATTTTCGCTCCGCCCTTTGAATGTTGGGTTTGGATTTTATGAAATAAACCTCCCTGAATCCATTCGTCAACACAGATTTTTCGCAACACGTGAGATTGATGAAATAAACCGGGATTTCATTCTCAAAATTACGAATTTTCATGAAAATCAAGATTTCCTATTTTGAAAACATGAATTTTCGCTCCGCCCTTTGAATGTTGGGCTTGGATTTTATGAAATGGACCTCCCTGAATTCATTCGTGAACACGGATTTTTCGTAACACGTATGGTTGATGTAAAAACCGGGTTTACATTCACAAAATTACGAGTTTTCATGAAAATCAAGACCCGTCCATTAATTACGTCGCTCAAAAATACAGATTTTTAACCCCCTCCTTTCTTTATCACATTTTTTGTATGGATTTTTGAAATTTTTTGTATGAATCGTCATTTGTTAAACCCCCACCTCCCTCTCAAAGCATAACGTAATTTATGAACGATCCCTTTAGCTGTGCCTCTTTGAGTATATTGAGTATTTTGATGTTGCTTCTTACAGCAGTTTGGGAACTGAAGACCTTCAAAGTTCATTCATTAATTCAAAAGTCAGCTGCACAGAGCCCTTCAGAAACGCCTCATTAAATACTCTATTCAGCAGTGCCGTATTTTTAAGTTAGGATAGGAGTGAGCAAGACAGCATTAAAACACGCAAACACTCAAAAAACAAAAGAATAGACAGAGACAAAAGACTCTGTGTTAGTCACTATTGCTCGAGATAATAAGGAAAAGATATGTTAAAAAGAAAGCAAGAATCCTCAAGCACGTAGCTTAATGCGGCATTTTATAGAGCTTTTTGACGTTTAATTTGCGCACACTACCGCAAGATTTGAATCGAAGCAGTGCGAGTGAGAAGTCAACGAAGTTGTGGGAAACCAAACCGTGCATTAATCCCCGCATGTTAGACAAAGAAAGACGATTAAATGTCGAAAAGGTCTATTGGCGTATTTGCGGCACAAAATTTGTGTCATTATTGCTGTCTTGCTTTGGCGTCAATTAATGCTCATGTTGACTATCTTCAGCCTTGCACAATCATGTTTTATTCATTCAAAGCTAGCTATTTGAGTGTTATGGACGCGTTTTTTTATTTTTGTAAAAATGTCGCGAATTTGTCTGAACGATCCGCAACAATTTTGTTGCATTTGTGGAGACGTGATATTGAAGGAACAGAGAAAGGGGTTTACACCTTAGTTGGAGACAGCATATCAGCTATATTTTGACAAGGAGCTTCCAAATCGTGAGTTTCCATGGGTTCCAACTTACTCATGTTGCTCATGCTACCAAACATTGCTTGGTTGGATGAAAGGTACGCACAAAGGCTTACCTTTTGCCAAACCTGTGGTGTGGACTAATCCAACCAATTACATGAGCGATTGTTACTTTTGTTTGACAAAAATTCATGGATTTTCCAAAGCTTTGAAGCATAAAATCGAATACCCATCAAGGCCAACATTGCACTCCGAAGCAATGCCAGTTCCAATATCTCCAAATATTGCTGGACGTGCTGATGAGTTGGATTCGGAACCAGGCGAATCTGAGAAAAGCTTTCAGGATGATCCAGATTTTTTACCTTCGGAGTCTGAGGAACCGCATGTTGTATATAACCCAAAAGGAGCTCAACGATTTGATTCAAGATTTGGAGCTACCCAAGACCAAAGCGCAGCTGCTAGCTTCAAGGCTAAAGCAGTGGAATATCCTGGAAAAAGATGTAAAGGTATCATTTTATAGGAAGAGACATTCAGATAACATTAAATATTTTTCGATGGACGGTGATCTTGTCTTTTGCAACAACATCGAAGGTTTAATGGAAGAGCTACAATTTAGAGTATCACGCAACTGACTGGAGGCTCTTCATCGACGCTTCAAGCAAAAGCTTGAAGGCAGTGTTACTGCACAATGGAAATAAGTATTCTTCAGTGCCAGTTGCATTTGCAGCTCACATGCAGGAAACTTATGAGAACATAAAAACACTTTTGGAAAAGATCAAATATTCGGAACACCAGTGGAATCTCTGTGCAGACCTTAAGGTAGTGGCATTGCTCACTGGGCTTCAAGGAGGCTACACAAAGCATTGTTGTTTCCTCTGCGAATGGGACAGTCGTGCGATGGATAAACATTACCACCAGCAGCATTGGCCAGCACGTACCGAGATGGTACCTGGGAAGAAAAATGTGTCAAATCTGCCTCTTGTCGACAGGGACAAAATTTTACTACCTCCGCTACATATTATGCTTGAGTTGATCAAAAATTTTGTCAAAAAGCTGGATATTCAAGGAGAACCATATTGGTTTTTGAGGAAAAAGTTTCCGAGATTGAGCGAAGCCAAGGTGAAAGAAGGAGTATTTGTTGGCCCTCAAATTAGGAAACTCCTTAAAGACGACAATTTTCAGCAAACGCTTAACGCGACAGAGTTACGAGCATGGAATGCGTTCCAAAAGGTTTGTGATCACTTCTTGGGAAATGAAAAGTCTCCGGATTATGTACACATCGTTCAAGAGCTGGTTGATTCGTATGCTGCACTGGGATGTAATATGTCACTTAAATTGCACTTTTTGCATTCTCATCTGGACTTCTTCCCAGAGAATATGGGAGCCGTCTCAGATGAACATGGAGAACGATTTCATCAAGATATCGCACAGACTAAAAAGAACTTTGCTGGTAAATGGAGCCCAGCGATGCTAGCGGACTACTGCTGGATGCTACAGAGGCATACACCTTTAGAGAACTATAAAAGGAAAAAGAAAACAAAGTGAATTTAAGTTGAAAAATATAGAGAAAATTTCAACTAAATGACTGACTGACTGACTGAATGACTGATAGGAAATCTTGATTTTCATGAAAATTTGCAATTTTGTGAATAAAAACTCATTTTTTTCAACACGAATGGATTCAGGGAGGTTTATTTCATAAAATCTAAACCCAACATTCAAAGGGCGGAACGAAAATTCATGTTTTCAAAATAGAAAATCTGGATTCTTAGTTTTTTCAGCACTCATCGTAACTATGTAAGTCGGAAAGCCAAAAAAGCAGCACCCTATTCGTTATTTTCACGAATAACCCATGAATGCTATTGTTTATTCTTCTGAAAATAGATTCCGGCTCAAAATTCGCCTATGTTTGATTAAGTCATATCCGTTAATTAACCAGTACGTTTCAATTTGAACATGATCGATTTGTAGCGTATTGTTTGTATATCCTTAAACAGGCTACCAAGAATTGAATTCTGTGAATAAATCTTACACTGCAATAAACACCCCATCGGTGCAACCATCCATAGACAACAGCAAACTAATTGCACCCGCTAAGCAATGGTAAACAAAGCGCTTCGGTTGCCACTATCCTTGGGCAGGTGTTCGCTTCCAGCAGACAGTGCCAGCAGTAATCCCCGAAAGCAATCATGCAATCTAAATTGAGGCCATTATTTTTTCACCAATTTAACACTCAGATTCATGTAGCTACTGTTTACCGGATAGGCTGCGGGGGAAGAGGGTGGGTGGAAATTGAGTGGTTAGGGAAGGCACTCTACTGTTGAAGCATTCCTTTGTCAGCATCGGAATCCGAGCGATGGACTTTTACGACGTTGGTTTTTGGTGGATAGGGGCGGGATGATGGGGTCTTCAGTGGGGCAACACTCTGTAACAACACGTGGGTTCACACATTGTTGTTGGTTCACGGATATTTATTGCTTCACTACTACACTGTCACTAGATAGCCCAGGTGGGCGCTGGAGGATGGAAAATTCACTGGGAGTTGTGAAGAAGCAGGAAGAATGTTATTCCGTCAGGTTCGTTTTCCGATGTATGTTTGCACGTTTATCAATTTCGATTTTGCTTAGACTACATATGGGAATTCCAATGCTCGATGTGTGTGATGGTAACAAACGGCACAGTTATGTGTTGAAATGCAGCACGAGGTTACGTAATATGCAGCTCCAAAATGGGATTTCTCTGGTTAATTTCGGATGGTAAACGATTTGTTGTCACTTGCATTCTTCCGGGAGGGGCTAATATGGTTAAATGAAGGAATGGAAAAGAGACAAGTTGGATGTTTGCGAGAGTACTCACCTTCAGTTGATCCGCCGTTTGTGCTGATAGTAATTCCCTGCACATAGACTGGTTACCAGCCTCGACAGCCAGCAGGAGCGGTATTTTGCCTTTCTGTAAAAAATTATTCCTTACTATATCTATCCATGATGCTTTCTGCCTTATCTGCCTTTTTCTTTTATTCAAAGCGACAAAATTGGTGGCGAGCTTGTGAACTTCGATCCGGTTACGAGGGTAGGCCACGGTCCCACCGCGCCGCGACGGAAACGGACTTTTGCCAACCGTAGGACTCTGTTTACTAGCACCGACACCTCCACCGCCAGGTTTCACTGAACTGTTCTTGCGGTCCATACTGTTCTTCCGTGGACCAGCGGGCTCATTTACCTCCAATGTTTGCACTATAAGGGAATTCACATCCAGGACCGGCGTCTTGGAACTGGTTTCCGAGATCGATCCTTCCGGCGAATCCCCACCAATCGAGGCAGCCGCATTCGCGAACGCACTCGCTTTGGCCGGATTAAATCTCGCATATTTTGATTGTACATTCTGGAAACGCCTCACCGGGTTAGACATGGTCCGATCTTACCAACTGTCATATTGAAACTACTGATGCGCGCAATTTTGCTTCGCCTCATTTCAGCAAAAAAAAGTACGCGATTCCGATGGTTATTATAATACATATAATGATAGCGCTACCAGCGGAACCCTAGGTGAGGACCTTGCCCCTCGGGGAAGGATGACGTGGTGTACCTGAGCAATTGTCAGGAATACCCCGAATAGCACGGTAGATGAGCCTATCCAATTGCTGCTGAACGTTCCAATTGCCTGATGCATTTGTTGGAAAACAGCTGAGAGCTGACGGTTCGGGAGACGGCAGCACCCACCGCGCTATTCAGGGGATACCTGTACAGCAACGCAAAGCGTATTCGAATCATATCGGACCCTCCCAACCAAACAAACAGGTTCCAACGGAGTCCTTCCAGTCTAGTGCCACCACTATCACAGATCACGAGGCAAAGCCACGGACGGCGATGAAAGGTGAGGTTTTTTTTAGCGATATTGTTGGAGGGACGACGACAACGGTACCACACCAACGAAGCCTACGAAAAATTCCAAATGCACGAAAATCGGATATTCATATCATCGCTTGGATACCGCAGTCAGCCTGAGTCTACCCACACCATCACGCTGCTGTGGCTTGTCTATGGTAGATTGCAATAAAAATGCAAAATGTACATAGGCGTGCAAAAAATGCCACCATACAGTTGCGAAATAAAAACCATCTCAGACTGTGTATTGGGAAGCATTGAGAAATCATGGTAGATATCTGGAATGGGCGAAAGCAACAATCGGAGTAGCAATAATATCAACAACGAATGGAAGCTCCGAGCTGCAGTGCAATGCTTTTATGAGCTCAACTTTTCTGCTGTCCCTTGTGTTTACTCACCCGGATGCATCGTTTTTGCAAATAAAACTGATCGCGGTAAGATGATGTAGGGTATGTGTACCTTGACTCGGCCCAATGAAGTAATTTAGCTGTACATAATGTTTAACTTAAACGTTGGTTTAGGTAAGCTTAGTAAAATTTTTACAAGACAAATTAAAATTGAGCTAATCTAATACACCCACATGATTTTCACATACATATGATCGATCGGCCATACCATTTCAGAACAATAGAATTCCTACAAAATATATTTTTTTTACTAAGATTTTGGTTTGGAAAAGCGAGATCGAAGTAAGCCTTAGGCGCATGTGTACGTGTTTCTATAGCTGTCAATTTTTTGCATTAATTTCTCAAAATGATCAAAATGAGAAACTTGGAAAATTAAAACTGAAGTAGAGAAAATGTTCTCACATGAAATCGCGGAGACCCTTTGATGGGGACACTACGTGTGCAGTCGGCGCTAGCGCCTGCGTTGCGACGTCCTCCGGCTGCACCGACCAAACACTCCCCTGGAATAGGCAGATACATCGGAATGGTTTGTGATAAACGCGTTTGAAACCGTTCTAAGTTTGAAAGTAAAGCTTTATCGCACCTATTTCCCGGAAAATCTCGCGAGTTCGGAGAAATTGTGTGCGCTCCCGATCCGTAGAAATGGTCAAGTGCGAAAAGAGTGAACGGTCTGTTGTTTGTGGAAAATTTTAGGCGTTACAAGTATCGGTTCCAGCATCTGAAACCGTTGATCCTTGCGCTGCCGAACAAGTGTTATGTGCAGATGTTTGTTTGCAGTTCGCTGGAGCCATCAAATGTCTCTTTCCAGGTATGATCAGATCGTGGGAGTACATTGTATCGTTCGCTGCAGATAAGAACGTTTACACTATACAAGCTATGGATAATAACTGGGTGTGATCCTACCATTATATGCAATATATTGTTAAACTTTCAGGTATTTATTTTATATGAAATTTCGAATAACTTAGGGGATATAATCATTTAAAATTTAATCTGTATTCAACCTGACAACTCGGAGCGTATGTTATGACCACGCATCCTTCGTCTCCTGAAGATTTATTAAATGCATTCCGGTTCAAATCTATTCATTTAATTCCAACTCATTTTACAGGATCATCTTTGTGTTTAATGTGACGCAGTAGGCCTGGCCGCTTTGACGTTTGTATCATGTTTTTGGTATGCTGCAAGCATAAATATTGACAAAAACAATAGTTGGTCGTCATCTAACCCTTTAATTTCCAGGATACGTTCTCGTACTGGCTGCGTTTGAATAAGATTAGATTAGATACGATTAGGATTAGGTTTTCAATTCAGCAAAATTTAGGTCATAGATCGTGAAGTAAATCTGTAAGCTCAACCTGTGAAATCTTGATTGCTATAAGAATAAGGGTAACGAAAATCCCACTCAAGTGCATTGCTAAAAATTGACAAAGAAAGTCTTAACTGCTTCAGAATCAATTGATTAACATGATTCCAGCATGACTTCGTTGATTGTGCTGACTTAATGATATATTTGATACGTAGGCCAATTGAGGGTGTTAGGCTGATATAACATTCCGTTTAATTTATTATGACTACCCAAGTAACAATTTTAGTTTTATTCCAGCCGTATAGCACTCCGGTCGGCTTTGTTGAGCAAATTACATTCAAAACTGGTTTGCCTACTAACACCTCCTCTATGCTTCTTTAAAGCCAAAATTTGTACAAAGTGGGCCACTCTATAGACGGCTGCGAAAATAAGTTACTAAAACCTTTATAGGACCATAAAGATTTTGAAAATGTTCTAGTGAAAGATGTTATGACCACTTGAGAACCTTTTTAAAACCTATTGGTTGCCATGAAAACCAGCATACGGCCAAATGACCACAGCTGTCAAACTTCACTGTGATATCGTGGTTGGTTTTTGTTGTTCTGCTTTGTTCGATTCTCTACTGCTCTTCTGATTCATCTAGCAGTAAATGATATCCAAGAAAAAAGTCCTATTGTTTGATTGCAAAATATCCCAAACAAATTGAGTTTTCTACAGCGTATCATGCTTCAAATCAAATGCGCATTAAATTTTATGGTGAATTTTGTCACGATAAGAGCTCAGCATTAAAGTGCCTCGGAAATTATGCGAGTTTACAACAACAAAAACAAATATATTCAATAAATTAATCATGAATTTCCTGTAAATTGATGGAATTCAATTAGGTTATTCAAAAGAACGCCGAAGTTGGTCACCAATCTTCAGTTCATTTGCATTACATTTAGCATTTATTTTTCCAGGTTTCAATTATTTCTTATATTTCAATATGTCGAATGGAAAAAATCACAGTTTTGCCAAAAAGCCAATTTATCTTCGCAATGACTACTATAAAACCAATTGACCGTTAAATGCTTTTACTGGAGGCATTTTTTTTTTAAATGGTTTTTCAACGGACCATAAAACGATAATATGAATCAATCCTAAAACGGCATTTCAAAACAGCATTTAACGAGTTCATAAAGTCGAAATAAAACCTTCGATAGGAGTAAAAAAATTTGGAGAAAACAAGGTTTTAATATCGTTGTAAACAACCTAGGTTCTCATAAACCTGACTAAAATAAGAAACCTATTGGCACCTCTTGGTACCATAATAAAACCGAATTCATGTCTACTGGCTTTCATAAAACTGTTATCAAACTTGATAAAGCTGGATAGTTTTGGCAATTTTACTTGGGCATACAGTTTGGGCCGATTTTTATGAAACTTAATCCACGTTTAGTTTTTATTGATAAATGAATGACATTTTTATTTGCATCAGGGTTGCCAGTTTTCCCGGCTTACTTCAATGGAATTTTTCCGATTTTATGTTTCTGAGCAAATTATGAGTGAATTTACTCAGAAATATGGAATGAAATATTATCTGAATATATTCTCACAGAAATTTTCGTGATGGATAAAAAAAACCGGAAAAACTTTTAATTGCCTGTAATATCAAAATTTATATTCAAACGTCGTTTCAATGGAATGATGTCCGAATAAAACGAGGGACTGCTGATAATTATTGCTCTCGCTTGAGAAGTTTGGTGATTTATAAAAAACACTTTCAAGCCATTCTGGATAATTCTGTCGATTGTAATAGATAGAAGAGCACAGAGCAAACAAATGAAGTCAAACTTGAACAGAAGATGTGTGCACGATGCTCAGAAAATTCTCATAAAAGGGTGATCTCTGTTAGCTTGCTTAAAACATGTAAATACCCTTTTTAATAACCAAATAAATTCCCATTAGCACTTCCGCAGATGGGAAATATGAGGGACAAATTTTATTACCAACTTCGTAAATTTTATCGCTGGAAACTCCGTCCACGAGACAACATCTAAAAACAATCACAACCAAGCTTGTTAGTTTCCCCACAGGAAACTCCTTCCACGGGGGAATCTAAAGGATTTTCGATAATTTAGAAAAAAACAAGCTCTTGGGAATATCCGTCGATGAAAAGTCATCAAGATTAAGTGCTGCTAAAACTGGTACTCGAAAAAATGCAACACTTTATTATGTATATAACTTTTTATTGCAGTAGTAAAAATTGATAAAATTTTGTTTAATACTACACAGCTCGAAAAAGTAGTGTGAATTTCTGTTCAATATCATGCACATAAATGGAGCGTCACAAAACATAAAATACTACATTATGCATCGTGTAATGTTCTGGGACATTGCATACATTGCGGATATTATTGTATGCCAAAGCTCTTCTTTGTTGGAACTATTTCATACAAGTTGCTGCTTCGTGTGGAATAAAATAAAATTTTACATGCTCTGATATTTACATCACAATGAAAACTCAGATTTTTTTTCTGTGTAGTTTAAAGTGTTATATTTATGTGTGCAAAATTTCTTAATAATTTGTCAAGTGGTTATCGAGATAACTTCCAAGCAAGAAGTGCTTCGACAAATAATTATGGGCGCGAACGTGGAATATCCGAGCCAGTCCCACAGGTGGATCACGAAACAGTTGGAACCGACAATTCGACCATGTTCCGTGTAGTAAAATCGTTCAAGGAGACCCAGACGATTCAGCGGCGAGCTGACAGTGCAAGAAAAGTGAAGACGTGAGCCCGTGAACGCAAGGAAGGCGAGGGATCACTTAAGCGCAATCCGAAACATTTGATTCGGGCCAAGAAGGCCAGTTGTTCTGCCTGATTCGTCAAGCAGATAATGAAGTGGGCCGGACTTCATGGCTTCAAGGTAAGCAAGGCGCCTAACCGAACCGATGAACAGAATGCGGTGGCCAAATCCCGTGCCAGGAAGCTGTACCGCGAATGGTTGTTGCAGCCGAAATGCATCGTAATGGACGACGAGACGTACTTTAAAGCGGACGCAAAGCAGATCCCCGGCCTGGAGTTTTTCGTCGGCAAGTCCCGCCTGGATGTTCCCTGGGCATTGGCAAAACCTTGTGGTAGCTTGATAACTACTAGGTCCTAGGACTTATCTGGATCTTTACCCAAACGGGAAAGATGCAAACCAGTGTTGCCAGGGGTGATGTGGACCAGAAATGCATTTGAACCCACTAGTTGTAGCATATTAACTTTTAATTCGACACCTTTCCTTATTTTCATACAATATAGAATTTGCATAATTTCAATTATATTACTGCTATTCAAAGAATCGTCTATTAATTTCAATACTTTTATTATAACTGAGTTTTATTATGGGTCTGCAATTTTCTGGAAAGCATCACCACACAGATTCTACGTTTGGTTTGGCTGTTTTTGGCAGAGGAGCGAATATTTTTGTATACTTGTTGAACGAAAAAAGAAACAATAGGGGAATCAGAAAGGCAAAGCTTGGAGCCTGGTAGGGTCACAGTGGAAGCAAATCCGAGTCTCATGGCGACGCAAACTGGATAGTCAGGCATCTCGGCCTCTGGTTGGAACAAGACCAAGTAGCCGCCCAAGAAAGACCTACGTGGACGATGCACATGCATGCGAGTATCATCTAAGGCGGTATGTTCACAACAATTCAAAAGGTATAACACTTTAACAAATACAATAACTAATTTGTTCTTCCTACAGCATAACACACAAAAACCATTTCCCAGCCTACCACTATTCTCTAAGCAATGACAAACTATAAGTGTATCCTGCAAAACTAACAATCCCCATGAGTAAAGGTGAAGCCCATACTTCAATTCCCTGTTGTAAGTTCTTCCCATACCTCAATCTACGGTGTGAATTTTTGAATTCTCACTGACTTGCCCCCCTGACCGCTTTTATGCCTAGAGGGTCCCTTCCCGACTTTCAATTTGCATTCGAAACTTGTTTTGCTACTGTTCGCGTTTAAGATTATGATATACTGTTAAAAAGAAAATCAATTTAAATCCTGATAATTTAACCACTGCACTACCAAAATCCAAACTAATTGCAAATATTTGTCCCCTTAATAACAACTGAAAATAATAACAACAGTGTGGGTAAGTTGTTGTTGTTGTTGGAGACAAATCTGCCAAACTCGCCAGCGCTTCACCCAATAGAACAATTTTGGGCGATTATGAAGGGCATGCTCCGGAAAACAGGGAAGGTTAAAAAACGATAAGAATTTGAAGAAAGAGTGGATGAAAGTGTGTAAGAAAGATGGCTCAAGTGTGGCACAGGATTTGATGGGTAGCGTTTAGTCCACGGTTTAGCCTAGGAGAGGAGGTTGAATAAACCAACGATGCAAAAACATAGCTAATAAAGGGTGTTTCAATCCAAAATTTGGTCAATTTAAACAGCATTTCCTTTCATCGTGCATTAAACAATTTTGCACACCCCTCATTTTGAAGATGTGTGCGTGTAGCATCATGCCTCTATTTTGATTTTGAGATTAGCACTTCATTTATCAAAATGTCGTCGAAAGAAGAGAAGCAACGCATCAAAATTTTGCACGGGCATGGCGAAAATCCAAACAACTCTCACGCCAAGTTGGCAAAATCGTTGAATGTGGCTAAATCAACTGTTACCAACGTATTAAAAGTGTTCGGTGAACGTTTGTCGACAGCCAGGAAAGCTGGATCCGGGGGGCAATCGAAAGCCGGAGGCCGCAGTGAAGACAAAAAGAGTTGCCCGCTATTTCGAGCAGAAACCAAACCTCTCCGTCCGAGATGTCGCAAAGAAGCTGAGAGTGGCGCCTTCAACCGTGGATAGAGCTAAAAAAACGAGCTGGACTGTCGACTTACAAGAAAGTGGTGACTCCAAATCGCGACGATAAACAAAACACGTCGGCCAAAGCACGATCGCGAAAATTGTACGCGACTATGCTGACGAAGTTTGATTGCGTGGTACAGGATGATGAAACTTACGTCAAGGCAGACTTTAAACAGCTTCCTGGACAGGAATTTTACACGGCAACCGGACGGGGAAAGGTGGCAGATATTTTCAAGCACATTAAACTGTCAATGTTCGCGAAGAAATATCTGGTGTGGCAGGCCATCTGTACCTGTGGCTTGAAGGGCAACGTTTACATTGCGACCGGAACCGTCAACCAGGAAATTTATCTGAGCCAGTGCCTACAAAAACGTCTACTGCCTTTCCTGAAGCGACACAATTGTTCCGTTCTATTTTGGCCGGATTTGGCATCTTGCCATTACGGAAAAAGGACTCGTTGTATCATTCGGACTATAATTCGTTGTTGGCAACATACCACTCGCCAACAACGTTCATGTAGAACCCAAAGACAAGAACCTCCCAACACGTCAGAGCTCCGCCAAATTGACCAATATTGGGCCATCGTCAAGCGGAACCTTAAGAAGACTCAAAAATCTGTTGTGAGCGAGAAACAGTTCAAGGCAAACTGGCGTTCTGCGGCGAATAAAGTGGACAAGGAGGCTGTAAAAAAACTTATGGTAGGTGTTAAACGAAAGATCCGGCAATTCGCATTCGGTAAAAGGAAGCTTAGCTGAATATTTCTTCTGTATTCTGTATTAACTGAGCTTGAAAAAGAAAATTAAAATTGACTTATTAATAAAAACTTTGTTCGACTCACAAACATTACTGTTTGACCAAATTTTGATAGGAACACCCTTTAAATAAAGCATAAATGGAGTAAAGGAGGTTTGGAGCGAGACAACAATCTATTATCCCTAAGGTGTCGAAGAAATCTTGTTTTAAGAGGCTGGATGTGGGTCGAGACTTCATTCGTTTGCTGTCTCACCTCATGTCCAATAATTATTCCTTAAACCCAATTTCTGTGAATGTGGACAAGGTTACCAAGACGTGGTTCACGTGTTTGGTATTGTACTGAGCATGGTGGAGACAGATCTGAGCTTTATGATTCACTTCAGGCTCCTGGTAGGCAAAACAATGTACCGTTTCGAGATATTTTGGCTCTACGTGATTTGGAGTTCATAAAACTTATCTCTGTGTTTTTGACTCACATTAGCCTTTAAGTTTGTTTAACCTGTATGTTTACTCTCAGTTTTTTTATCGGTGTCTGTGTGTTTTTTATTCTCTCTCAGGAATTTTCGAGTCAAAAGTAAACCAAAAGTTATAGAGTTATGTGTTATGATTAGACGATTAGACCAAAACCTGCGAACTCCTATCAACGAATCTACTGCTGCAAAGTTTGCAGCAAATATCACCGGAGCAACCATATGACGATGATGTTCTGGAATTTCATGGATAAATCAAAATGAGCCAAATTGCAGAAGTCAAAGAAGCAAACACTATTGGGAATATTTTGCGAAGGGCTGACATCCTGTGTTATGTACAAATGGTACAAAGTCATGAAGCGAGTTTGAGGATTCAATTCGAGAAGCTTCTCAAAGTTATCGATAACCTGGGGGTTCATAAATTCACCCCTTGGAAGGCGCCGGAGAGATAATCCTGAAAACCGATCCGAGAGTGGCAACATTCCAGCCAGCACTTCAAGACACATTGTGTGAGTGTATGCAACCTAACGCGATACGTTCCAGTTTTATGATGAGTGCCCCAAGCGCTGACACAAAAACTACCGCACTCTAAAAGCGACAAAATCGTAGTCCGGTACAACGTTAGAAGATTTTGCGGATGTGACCCAACCTGGTCCCGGTCATTTTTCGAAAAAAGTTGATCTTTTGCTGGCACATTTGCTTCGGAAACTCAATCAACCAGAATCCAAGATATTTTATTGACTTTAAACGAGTTATAGGTGTACACCAAAAGTTAAAGTGAAGTTTGCTGGATAAGCTGGTCTAGAAGCAACTGCCGGCATTATAGACTACGATAGTTTTCTTTGGGTTAAACTACTGATAAGAAACTACAATCGTAACGGAAGATGCGATGGGATACAATCCTCAGTGGTATAATCTGAGACATTTGCCTGTCACCCGTGTTGAAGTCTTAAATAGTCAATTCAAAGCATTTATTTCTTGCTCGCTTGATACGGAGATAAGAAACACGACAGAGCTATATTCTTGTACTTTAATAGAGTTCTTCAATTTAATTTGGATATAATTCAATTTCTATACAAAACTCTAAATGTTTTTCGTTTAATCTAGTATTTAAGATTGTCATCTTTTAAATGACTGATTTCGACTCAAATCTAACAGGACGCAGAATTTTATGCTTTTTTCATTCCATTGAAACATGTCAATGCAGAGTGAGAAAACGGGTTTACTACCTATCTGAAACTGTTATGAACTTAATCGAAATTCTTTCCTGATCACCTCATTAACCGAAGTTCATTTCGTATCTTTTTATCCTTGCTTGCGAAAACTCCAATTATTCTAATTAAGAAATAATAATAACCATTTCCTACTCAACGTAACAAAAAACCAACGGAGAAACCCGTTTCTAGCGAACAGGCCCTTTTCTCATCAAAGTATTGATATTTTTATATTGCCTCTGATCGAAACCAGCGTGAAAACCACCATTTCAATCAACCTACGGAAGGGAAAATAATCGATACCTTCGAAATGTATTGGTGCTACTCGCGCTTCATCACTTCACCCTGAACCCCTCTAAAATCGGAGTGGTGCAATCAATTGATACCCGAATCCACGGTTTGCATCGAAGTCGCGGGCTTTTGGCAAAAACGAAACATTGAATCAAACACGTATCACATACACACAAACACAATGAGCTTCCTCCGGCGAAGTTAACGCTCTGTGATAGTGACAGAATTAGGGGGAGGACGATTGAATTGCCGCGCGTGACAACAACTTTTCACAATGTTCGACTTTTCACCCACTTTGGCACTACTTTGTTTGGCGGAAAAATCAATTACCTCATCGCGTCGCAGTAAATCGCTGCGATTGATTCGGAAGTAGGATCGAGACCGCAATCGCATCAGAATGGACAGATGGTTGACTTGGTACTGACCATCAGAGATTTCTGAGGTTTCGTTGACTACAATTTCTCAACAGTTACTGCCGGTCAGCGATGGTAGGGAAAGGGGTTATTATAAATTGAAACTTCTCCTAGTAATCACCCACACTCACCTTGTGGGTTGATTAAATCTCTAGGTGAGTTATTTTTAAAGAACCTGTTGAAAGGAAATGAACTCGGGGCACGGCATCGTACTTGGTGGTCAAACTTGAGTTTAATTGCAGTAGGTGATGTTTATAATTGACCTAGGGATTATTGCATTTGAGGAATGAAGTATGTAGAACCTGGCCCCAATGTTCGTTTCGAGTGTAATATAAGAAGGGGTGGTCAGGGTAAACACGGGGAAAAAAATGCGTTCAAACATACGTGAACAAACATCACTTTAATCTGAACAGCAAATTCATTTGAACTCATGATTTAATTCTCACATACGCGATCGTGTAATTCACATTTTCTTTAAATTGATCCCAAATCCATGAATTATGCTCATACCTGTTAAGCGCGACAGTTTAACGCAATAGCAAATACCAAATAAAGTAATGAATTCGTGAAATCTTTGTTATCTTCACTAAGTGATTTTGTTGAATGATGCTGTGAGCGTTTTATACTTGTTTGAACTAACAGCGGGCTTAGGGGGTTAGAATCTTAAAACTGTGAACAAATTGATTCTACAGCTCCATTTTGGTTGTTAATTATATCTCTCTTATCGTCGTTCACTCGGAACATGGAGCTATGCTTCTCATTGTGACAGGATAATCTACGACAAGCTTCAATCACGCAACTTCGAAGTCGTGGCACTGCAGGAACTTTGCTGAACAGGACATCGAGCAGCTAATTTTCACCAGATCTGTGACATCAACGAACTGGGCATCGGCTTTGTACTGGTGAGTCCAATGCATCAACGCGTGATTGGATGGATTCCGATCAATACGATAATATGTAAGCTGAGGATCAAGTGCCGTTTCTTCAACTACAGCATTATTAAACTACACTGCCTACACGAAGGGAGACCCGATGCCGAAAAAGAAGCGTTCTACGCGGAGCTAGAGCAATTGTATGATGTCATCATTGGCAACGTGAACACTCAGGTAGGACGGAAGGCAATATACAGACCGGTAATTGGACCGAACATCTTGCAGGCGCATCGAACGATAATGGCCAACGATGTGGTCTAACGTGGTTTAGTAGTCCGAAGTATTTTCTTTCCCCGCATAGACATACACAAAGCCACTAGGAAATCACTTGACCAACGAACAGATAATCCAATCGACCATTAACCATCTCTTTAATGGATGGTAAATTCTTCTCCAATATCATCAACATTCGCACATGCGTCAAATTCAGACGCCGTGACCTAACCTTGAGCTACTATGCGAAAGCGAAGTTGCCCAGGAATACGTTGCTGGAAGCAGCACTACCAACGGAAGAGCAGCTTGGCTTGAAGATGGTTAAAGCTGGAAGCAGTACTTTGACGATCTCCTGTTACATCAAAAGAAGATTCGGAACATCAGGATATCTCTGTACCGTCGAGCATAGCGACACCCCTGAAGAGATTTGGAGAGAAACGGGTCATAATGACTGATGCTAGGCTGAGCGTTTCCAGGCGAAATGACCTACCAACCAACTTCGAGTGTCTCCGATTTAATTGAAAATTTGTGTACACGTTATACACACGACAGTAAATTTTTTCCACTGATGCAAAACAATTTTAGACTCAAGAGTAAGCTTTAAAAAGGGCGTAAGCATTTTGAATTCAATTAATAATTTGTAGCTCGAAAACCTGCTGTACAAAAAAACTGCCCAAGAACAAGCTGTGGCCCTATGTGTCAAAGTTGTGAAAAAAATATACACTGAAAAATAAATATTTTTTTCGGAAAAAAATCGAAAATTAACAGTATGCATCTCAAAAAACGATATTTTCATTTATTTTTAATTTTTGATGGTAACAATTTGAAGTTATTACGCAAATTTAAAAAAGATTTCAGGATGAATATTTTTCTAGAACAACAACTATTGGTGTACTTCACAAAATTTTCATAATTGCAGGAATAAACGTATTTTGATGACATAATCTGATTTTATAAATATTTAAAAAATTTCAATTAACCATGATGATCTTCGTAAGAGCATCCGTTCTCGAGATATTCCCGATTTAATTTTATCATATTCGAATAATATTCGAAAATACGACTTTTTCATAAATTAGTCGCATTTTTTTAGTAACCACAAAACGTTTTTTGAAATTTTTGTTAAGTTTCCCACAACTCTCTTTTTGACAACAAGACGATCGGATGAACGGTTCAAGATATATGGGGTGAAATGGTTCAAACAGTATTTTTAAAATTTTCGTCAACATATGCCCATTTTGCATCTTATTGTATACTATATACATTGTGTGTAAAAACTTGAAGCTATAACGTTAGTTTTGGAGAAAACTTCAATGTGGAGAAATCTGAAGTGAAAAAAGTGTCTCTAAGGTCAACTTTTAAAGCATTTTTAAAATCTCAACTATTTGCCAAAATAAACGTGTTTCGATGTTGCAGTATATTTCCAGCAGAAAATACGGCCTTTTCATAAATTATTCGCGGTTCTCAAGCATCACAAAAAACCTTTTTCAAAATATGCGTTCAGTTTCCTACAACTCACTCTTAGCCAGCAAGACGATTCTATAAACAGCATAAGAAATAGGGGAAAATGATTGAAAAAACTATTCTTATATTTTAGTTTACTTGCATTTCCAATTTATTATGCGCATACTAAAGTATTAGGTGCGCAACTAAGTTCCCGCTGTTTAGCAATAGATGGCGCCAGTAGTAAGTGCTGGTCGAATGTTGTACATCTCAAGCGTCATAAACCAAGCTCAGACATATGGTAAACAAACCGCTTTGCCAAATCAGTGATTTTGGTTTAGTGTTATATATTTTGGTTGTTTGAAGATGTCTGATTTCGTGCCAAATAATCGTCATTTGCGGGAAGTGTTGATTTTCTTCTTTCATTCGAAGAAAACGGCGGCTGAAGCACATCGATCAGCTCCAAAAAGTTTACGGTGATGCTGCTCTGAGTGAAACAACGTGTCGTGATTGGTTTCGTCGCTTCAAAAACGGTGATTTCAGTGTTGATGATCGTCCGCGTGAAGGAAGGCCAAAAAACTTCGAAGACTCTGAATTGGAGGCATTGCTCGATGAGGATCCGTGTCAAACGCAAGAAGAGCTTGGTTCAGGATAAGGAGTTTCCCGCCAAGCCGTTTCTAAGCGATTGCATGCGTTGGGAATGATTCAAAAGCAAGGAACTTGGGTTCCTTACGATTTGAAGCCAAGAGATGTTGAGCGTCGTTTTTTCGTCTGTGAACAACTGCTCCAGCGGCAAAACAGGAAGAGTTTTCTACATCGCATTGTGACGGGTGACGAAAAATGGATTCATTACAGTAAACCAAAACGGAAACATTCATGGGGACTGCCCGGGCATGCTTCAACATCGTCGCCTAGGCCGAATATTCACGCTGCGAAGGTTATGCTGTGTATTTGGTGGGACCAAGTTGGTGTTATTTATTATGAGCTGTTGAAACCAAACGAAACCATTACCGGGGAACGGTATCGAACTCAATTGATGCGATTGAGCCGAGCACTGCACGAAAAACGGCCACAATACGAGCACAGACACGAAAAAGTGCTTCTTCAGCATGACAACGCTCGACCTCACGTTGCGAAACCCGTGAAAACCTACTTGGAAACGCTCAAATGGGAAGTCCTACCCCACCCGCCATATTTTCCTGATATTGCACCGTCCGATTATTACTTGTTCCGTTCGATGGCACATGGTCTCACTGGTCAGCAATTCCACTCATATGATGACATCTCAAAATTGCTTGATTCTTGGATAGCATCAAAAGACGAACAGTTCTATCGAATTGGTATTCACGTTCTACCAGAAAGATGAGAAAAAGTCGTAGGTAGTGATGGGCAATACTTTGAATAATTCGTTTGTAACCTTTGTTTTCAAAATAAAGTTTCTTTTCACCAAAAAACAGCGAGAACTTAGTTGCGCACCTAATACATATATTTTTTCTACATTTAGATTAGTTTAGAGAAGTTCCCTTTCATTTTACATGTTTATATATACTATGAAGGCTTGATGCAACATCATTTGAAAACAATGTTGCCTCTATCTGATGATCTGAGCGCGGAACAAAAGAGTGATATTTTTGTTTACCAGTAATCATTTTAGTTTGCTGAAAGATATTGCTCCATTCAGTAACTCCCTGTTCATAGTCTTCATAAGATACATAACAAAATGACATTTTCGTTAAGCAACCATTATTTTTCTGATTGGCCCATTCATATAATTCTTTTGCATTTGTTATCGGGTGTTGACATTCGTTTTAATGTGCCACCAATTGCATCGCATGGCCCCTTGTCATGGAAAGCAGCGAAAAAAAGCCATTCAGCATCTATGCTATATTTTGATTTGAATTTACAAAGGCTTGCAAAAATTTTCCTATTTTTATATTGGGCTTGCTCTATCAGACATAAATATCGTTTTCTTCAACTGCGTTAGTTTGTTTTTCAAAAAGCTCATTAGTTTTGAAATAAATACCTAAACCGCTATTGTGTCATTTTCAAGTACTTCCAATTTAAAGATAAAGCTAAGATTCTTAAGCGCTCCTGATTCAATATATTAAATAACAAAGGGATTAATTGTGGCTTGGTTATTATACCAATAACTACTTTCAACAGCATCTTGAAGAATAAATGTATAATTTTCGGAAAAATCACACACTATGACAACTTTGCCATTGCTTAAATTATTTTTCGTGTGTTTCAAAAACGAGGATTGTTCAGTTCTGATATAATCATGGGTGACAAATTTTTCTAACTTTTCAGTAAAATATGATACAAATTCATCAACTGATTGTTAGAGGGTCTCTAGATTACACCGGTCTGTTAAAATCCATTGTTCGAAAGATATTTCAAATGCATTATATTCCTCCAGTTCCTTGAAAAAGTTATTTTCAAAAGCTAACAGCCTTGGACAATTTTCACATTCACGGAGATAACAATATTTCAATCTTGACGATGTGTTGCATAACAGTTGTTTGAAGTAAAATTTCGTATCATTTTGGAAAGCATATTTTTTTAGACTATGTAACATCAATTCAATATTCTCGTGAATTGTACAGACACAAATATTATGAGAACCTGA
The DNA here is from genome assembly GCA_024533555.2 of Aedes koreicus. Taxonomy (NCBI): domain Eukaryota; kingdom Metazoa; phylum Arthropoda; class Insecta; order Diptera; family Culicidae; genus Aedes; species Aedes koreicus. The sequence goes on along the minus strand of JAHHFK020005689.1, from coordinate 73,026 downwards.
GCTGCCAACTAATTTACATTGCTTTGGCTTTAAAGCTGCAAACGAACTGAAGCCAATCTTGGTCTCACTAATCTCTTTGAAGCCATTGTAAGCCTCACGAAGTGAACACATTTAAAGTATTTTTTGCACATGCTGTCGCTTACCATCTTTTCTCACTGAAACGTAGTCCCTTAGTCCTGGCATGGCTCTGCTTATCTGGTCACTGTCGTAAAACTCCAATATCTCATTTATTACTTCCGGCGTCAAACCGCTTCCTATCCTTTCGTTGGGGGCGGCCAGTACTCCTTTGCCTTCCGCTATGCGACGAGCCTGCTTCACAATGTATTCGTGTGTGTTAAACTGTTCCACTACCGTTTGATTATTCCAAGATTTGGGTAAAACTGATAGTATCCTTGTTTGGTCTTCTTTTGAACATTCTGGCGCAGCAAATTTTTCTTTCAACATAAATATTATCTCGTCAAAGTCAGCCGCCTTTCGTTTCATCAAATCCAGGTCATCTTCCTTTTCAAATCCGAAAACGTTTTTTTTTTTTAAATCGTCAGTAATATTCAAATATTTTCTCCGAGGATAGTGAACCAGCTTCAGTTTTGATGATGATACCGGTGAAACGTTGATTCCAGCTATACCTTTGTTAAACAACTCGATGTTATGCGCTCTGGAAAATTCCTGCTGCAAGCTTTCTTGAGAAGATGCCGAAGGTACCATACCCAAGTAGCAATTCAAATGCAAATTGGTTTTATTCATGTTTTATGGTAGTTTTATCAAAGCATTATGGAGTTCATCGGGTTTTATCAGGGCATTTTCTAAGTTAAGGTGGTTTTAATTCATTAACAGTTCTTAAGAGTGATTAAAGAACACTTGAAGAAACCTCCATAAAACTACATCATTTATAAGTGTAATTCACCTTATCAGTAGTTTTATAAGTTACTTGATCCCCCTCTCAAGACATTGTTTCGCAACATGCATAAAACCTGATAAAAGTTTTGTAAAAGTTTTATGACATTCTTCTTTAAGATGAATGTATCTTGGAAATGCTGCCATAAAACTCTCTTAGAACCATTTGATTTTAAATAAGAGCACATACTCTTGAGAAAGAACATTATGTGAAAAATAAACAAACTGTCACAATGGACGCCCACAGGTGGAAGAAATTAAAAACTAGCGGATCGTTCAAGCGGAAATTCAATAAAAACCTATCCAGTATATTGAACACTCCTTCATCTCAGCCACCAACTACAATTTTTTTTTGACCATTCCATTGGATTCGCAGCCTACTGAGACTAACTTATCAAAAGGGTCTATGCGTTATGCGTAAAACGAATAAAATAAAATGGTGCAATGTGTCGCCAGTTGAAAACCGAAATGCATAACTCATGATGTTTGATTTTATGCCAGTTGTGCAAGTTAAACCTAACCTATGGCGCACCAGCGTGGAAATACAGCGCAGTACTTTCGACGTAAGGTTTAATTCGCACTAAGATTGTAAAATGTTATGTTAATGTTGAATTCTCCCGAGTCGTACATTTCAGTTCCCAATAGGCTACACAATATTTATACTCGTTGCAAATAAAAATTAGTAGGGTATGTGTCCCTTGACTCAGCCTAATATGCAACAATCGATTACATGTTTTACCATAACTCGTAAAGCATTTGAGCTGGAAGCGATATTTAACTAGTTATACACTTGCTTAGATATGTTCAATATGCCATTTGGTAGTATGTATCACGAAAAGTTACACAACTCATTTTATAAAGTCAGAAACTTTCGAGGGATATGGATGTAATGTCGGTCTATTAGCGCCAAATTGGGTCTATTCATGGATGCAAGTTCGTCCCATTCGATAGATTTGTTATTAAATGTTGTCTTCGTACGATTTTTTTCTGATTTTCTGATTCAAGGCGTTCCCAGCTGTATTCGCTCTACCCAACAAACAATTTCAAAAATCAAACTCTACTTAAACTGCTAAGAAACACTTAAGTGATTTTCACATATGATTTAGCGAACATTTGATAATCAAAACATTATAATTCACTCTACACAGATTTTGTTCCTTTAGTTTGTGTTCAGGTGACCCATATGAAAAACTTTCAACCGAAACTCAGACATTTTTATAGTAAATTTTGCCAATAACAACATTTTTACCACGCTTTCCATATAACAGGCCATAGTTGGGAACGTGGAAAAAAATATGTTCCTAACATTGGGTCTATGGTTTTCTTGTTAAATCACTGTTATTTTACCTATGTGACTTGTTAGTTTAGTACGTGTAACTATTTTCTGTACATCTTGGCTGTATTTTTCGGTTTATAGGTTCAATTTCTGCAAATTAATATCATTCGAAGATCGTGTAGAAATTCTGTTCAGCTTAACCAGTAAAGTCATATTGTCTAAAAAGTTGAGGAAATCGAAAATTACGCGGAAGTGAGCAACTATTAATTGATTAATAATGTCTCAACTGCTTTGAAATAAATCGGTCATCCTGATAGCAATATAATTTTGTTGATTATCGGCGAATTAATGACATATTTGGTACATAGGCCGAATGAAGGAGCTAGGCTGACATTACATCCCGTTACCCTATATCATCTGAGCGAAAATCGATTTTTCCCATGATCCGCACGTTTAATCCAAAGTCGGAAGTAGTGCGCTGGAATCGCTCAGTGATCCACTACACCGTGCACTTCTTACAACGCTAGGTTCGGCGTACAGATCAAGAGAAAAATCATCTTTCGCTCGACTGATGTTTCAGCCATCGATGCAATATTATTATCTGTTCTTCTTCCCAAATCCATTGTTAGCGTATTCAAGTTAGAGTTTTTTTAATGTTCCAATCGCTTTACGCTGTTGATTAAAAACAATAAATTATAAGCTGTAATGATGAACAACAATTATGCATAGGCACTTTTGATTTGAACGTTCACATTTTCTTTGTTTATGGTGTGCCTTCTCCACACTGATTTTATGGCTATCTTACGAAAGACTTGTTTACCTTGAGCAATTCAAACAAGTTTTATTCAAGCGTTACTCCTCTTTTTCAAGAATAGAACAAGCAAAGATGAACTTATCGCGCTCCTAAAAAAATCTTGTTAGTCTTGTGCAAGAAATATTAGTTTTATATGCGTTTTATGGTAGTTTTAGATAAAACCACTGAAAAAATGGCGAGCGTGGCTGTTCTGGAATCCCTCGGAATGGTAGCCATTTACATATGTATGCAAAAAAAACTCTCGTTTTTCCAATGCTACGAACAATTTCTGCTGTTTAAAATACATTTTGAAACTTAAAATGGATTGTAGACACAATTTATTGAAGATCTAACAATTTATTAGCCTTGTCACCTAATTGTTGAATTTTCAAGTATTTTTTAATTTTTTAAATAAATCAATGTTCTAGCAATTATACCGTGGCGCATTAAAATTTTCGAACTTTTATGTTATAAAACACCAATAAACTGAATGTCGCATGAAAAATTTATCAATAGCAGGCAAAAAAATCATGCATTTATGGTCAATTTTACAATTAATTTACATACGTATCTACTTTGGAAAAGAAACATCATATGTATATCGATGTTTTTTTTTCTCTTCGAAACATATTTGTGACGGACTGGAAGTGTTCTTAAAGAGGAAAATCATAAAACTACCAAAACTTGTGGTAGTTTTATCATAGTTTTAAGCATGTCCTGCATGTCATTAGAAGTATATACCGATAAAACTATCAAGTTTTAAGCGAATCTTGGGAAATAGTCTTGAGAACCTCCTGTAGTATGGGCCTTTTTGAACTTATGAGGGTTTTATGGCTGTTTTATCGATGCTATGAAGAATATCAAGTTTTATGCGTGGTTTTATCAAATGAGTCTTGAGAACTTCTTCAAGTGTACCTTAAAATTGAATTTGTTACTTGGGGAGAACTTCTTCAAGTGTACCTTAAAATTGAATTTGTTACTTGGGTAGCGTACCTTGAAGTAGATAGTTGAAGCTCCGGAACGGGGTTGTGTGGTTGCTCATCGATATCATACTCAGTTTCTGAGTGTTTCACTTTGTTTAAATGTAATCGACACGAATCACAGATTGATAAAGACGTATCCAACGGAATTCGGCAGTTCATTAATATTAGCACTTGAATAATCCTCTATAGCTTATAATCTGTTTTATTTGAACAGTTCATTCAATCATCTTATGGTCAAAGAGGGAGCATCGTAAAATTTATTATACATTTCGACAAATCAACTTTTGTTGTTGGAGAATTTAGAAAAACCTACGAAAAGGTCGTATTTTCGAAAAAATTTAGAGTATGATAAAATTAAATCACAAATATCTCGAGTACGGATGCTGTTATCAGGAGCTGAAAAATTTCAAAATACTTCAAAAATCAGGTTATATAATCAAAATACGTTTATTGTTCCAAATATTAAAATTATGAGAAATGCACCGGAAGTCGATGTTCTAGAAACTTCTTTTCCTGAAATTTCTTCATCCTGTTTTTTCCGTTTAAATTTGCGTAATAACTTCGAATTTTTACATTCATAAATTAAAAGAAATCAAAACAATATTTTATGAGATACATAACTTTTCATGTTAGTTGTCGATTTTTTTCCGAAATTTTTTTGCTCATGTGTCTATTTTTTTCACAACCTTCACACATAGGGTCACAACTTGTTCATAGACAGTTTTTTTGTACAACCAGGTTTTCGAGCTATAAATTATTAATTGAAGTGCCATTCAAAATTCTTACGCCCTTTTTAAAACTGACTCTTGAGTCACAAAAATCTATGTTAGTTTCATTCAAATAAAAAAATATCGAAAATAATTTTTCACATTTCCAGGTAATTTCGCCTGGAAACGCTCAGGCTTGGTACAGTGAAATTACGAGTACTGAGCAAATGTGGTGAAGAATCGAAAATGAAAACAAAACGTTAAACAAATCACCGAGCTCTTTTGCACAACGTATTCGATGTTTAGTGAACTTTGTAAATTTGAAACTAAGTTGTTAGCAAAAATTGTTATTTGAATTACTCAGTAATGAGTTTGTAGCAGCTAAAATGTAATGCGTGATGGAATTCATGAAATGAATGATTAATAACTAAACTTGTTCATCAACATTTTCTTACAATTCAGTAACCTATTTTCGACACGATTCTAAGTGCTATTGAAAGTAATACCCATCGATTAATTCTAAAAATTCACAAGCAAGTAGCCTTTCTTAAATGGCATAGTTATAAAACATCAACAAAAATGGTAAAAAATGCAAAAAAATACGTGAAATCGCCACTAAATTATTAAATACTGTGCCAACAAAAAAATAACAATTTGCACTAGAAATACATAAAACAGCAATAACAAATTTAAAATTCACTTTCAATAATTCAAAAGTGACCGGTAAGACTTTCAAATAAAGCTCATAATAATAAGAATAACTTTCAGATTTCCGTCACAACAATAAGTTCTAGCGCTACACGCGTGACAAAAGTCTTCAATTTTGTCTTTTATTTTTTAATTAGCTTTTGTTTTGCTGGCCTAATAGTTATTGCTCCTGAGTTAGGAAAACAGGGAAGATTTAATTGAAAGGGAGTTAAAGTCAAATGGACATAAAATCAATAAGCAATGTTTAAATCATCTGTGAAGTAAAATCAATAGAACAATATTATTGAATATAATAATATTGTGAGTTATGATAAAGTAATGACAAAAATTGAACTGTTAAATCAGACACTAGTCAAATGGCACACAGCACTGCATGAATGATGGAAAATTAGAAAATGCCGTAGAGAAACTTTTTTTTTCCCAACCATAGAACTCAACAAAGGAATAAGACCATACTTTTTTTTTAGGTAAACGAAAGTAACTTTTGTTGGACAAATGATAGCGAGATTTTTTGAACACAAAAAGATACATCTTTTAACCCATATAGTCCTAAGGGTCATATATGATCCCAAAAAGAAAATGGCTGTATAAAATAAACAGACTGAAAAAAAGTTTACTATTTCTGCGATAAATTTGTTCTGCATAATTTTTTTTAAATGGAAAAAATTAAAAACAGAAATATTAGTCTAAGGCCTTATTGATGTCCTAAAACATCTTGAACATGAAGAAGTTCAGAAAGAAAAATAAATGCCTTATGATTTGTGTAACGCGTTGTTTTAGAATATGGTGAATATGCATACGTATTATTAACTTATCGTTGATAAACGTTAAACCTTATTTATTTTTTAATATATTTGTGGGATTTTCTAGGTTATCCAAAATGCACTTGAGCTCAGAACTTAAGATCTACAGTTGTAACAGTAGATTTTAGGGCAATATAGAGTTACGATATGTATTCAAACATGTTCAATGTTTTTTTTTTTTGGAAGGTCAATAGTCATTATTTGATAATTTTGTGATGTTCTAGGTCATCCAAACTATCCTTGAGTTCAGAACTTAAGATTTACAGTTGTAACATTAGGTTTTTGGAGTATGTTAAGAGACAATATGTATTTAACAATATTCATTGAACAGTGTGAAAGGTCAACAGACATAATGCGACAATCTTAAAATATTCTAGGTCATCCAAGGTGTCGCTAAGTTCAAAACATAAGATCTACAGATGTAACAATGTAACAGTAGGTTTTTGGGCTATATAAGGTGACGATCTGTATTCAAACATGTTCAATGAATCTTCTGGAAGGTCAACAATTATTGTTTTGTAACTTTGTGATCTTCTATGCATTCGAAACTATCTTGGAGTTAAGAACTTTAAATCTACTGTGGTAACAGTATTTTCTGGAGCTGTACAAAGTAAAGTTACGTATTCAAGCATATTCAGTGAATATTTTCGAACGTTAATATACATAAGACGAAAGTCTTGGGATGGTCTCGGTCATCCATAATTTTTGGGCAATACAAGGTAACAATAAATATTTAAACATATTCATTAAGTATTCTTAAAGATCAAGAAACAATATGAAATATTATGACATATTCTAAGTCATCCAATCTATGCTTGAGATCAGAACATAAAACCTACAGTTGTAACAAAAGCTTTCTGGGCTACGCAAACCTAAGATGCGTATTGAAACGTATTCATTAAAATTCTTGGAAAAATAACAGACATTAAGAGATAATCTTCGGATGCTCAAGGTTATCCAAACTATCCTGGAGTACAAAACTTTAAATCTACAGCTTTAACTTTCGGAACTAAACAAAGTAACAATATGTTTTCGACCATCCTAAGTGAGTCTTCTGGAAATTCAACAGATTTAATGAGATATCTTGAGGTGTTCTAGGTCACCTAAACTGATCTTGAGTTCAGACTTTAAAATATACAGTAGTAACAATAGCCTTTTAGCTATACAAAGCTACGATAAATATTCAAACATATTCAATGAATATTCTGAAACGTGCAAAGACATCATAGGATAACCTTGTAAGTTTCAGGTCATCTAAAATGTCCTTCAAATCTGAAGGTCTAGAATTGTAACAGTAGTTTTATGGGCTATATAAAGTTGAAATACATATTCAAACATATTCAACTAACCTTCCGCGACGCGCCAGAGCCACCATGCTAGCGCTGAGTAACGTTTGCATTAAAAAAAATGGACATTTTTCAGATGGTGCTAAAAAGTAAGCTAAGGCAGATAAATATCTTTTAATAAATTTCCCATGGAAGGTAATTATTTCAGCTTACTTGCAAAAAAAATCTACGCCCTTGCAAGCGGCCTTCCGGCAGCTAACCGGAAAATTCACCATGGCGGACGAAAACATGTGTGTAGGCATGTTTTTGAGTTCTTTCTTCGTTTTATTTATCAATTTCTCCTCAGTTTTCGCCCCCCCCGCCCCCCCCCCCCCCCCCCCCCCCCCCCGCCCCCCCCCCCCCCCCCCCCCCCCCCCCCTTTTCCCCCCCCCCCCCCCCCCCCCTACCCCCCCCCCCCCCCCCCCCCGCCAAGCCCCCCCCCCCCCCCCCCTTTTCCCCCCCCCCTCCCTCTTTGGCCTTATCCCCCCGCCCCCTCCCTCCGGAGAAAAAAAATACACAGTGCCCCCCCCCCTTTTTCCCCCCCCGGTTAGATTGGTCTCGTCGTCCATCACCACCGCCACGTCGCACAGTGGGACGAAATGAAAAAAAAGTGGGACATCGGTATTTGCGGCGAAAATATTAGGTGTGGCCCATTGATGTCTTCAGCAATGTTTCTACATTTTTTGAGTACTTTATTTTTGTGTTAACAAATTTGATTTAAGGGGTGTATACACCTAGATAAAAAAAAAACTAACTTTTTTATTTCTGGTTCAAGTCGATTACCATTTATGAAAACATTGTAGATTAGGTCATTTCGTGAAACTTTGTAGAAGACAAAAACTTTCTATCTCTTAACTGGACGAAATTGTAGGGTGAAAAAGGAATGCAAAATGTAATACCCCCTTAAAACTCGTTATTTACCAGAATTTTTTTTATTTGAATTTTTCTATTCTTTTAATGTTCTACAAAGATTTTGGTATTTTAAAAATACACTTTTTTGTACGAGACTGCTAATAATTATCTCTTCATTTAAAGGATTGACGTTAGTTTTAATAGATTTTTTTAGCTATCTTCGAGGATGTGTAGATTACAGGTTAGCAGGTATTAGCAGCTAAACTTAACGTTAATTTATTTAACAACTCCTTTAAAATTATGTACAAATTATAGGGGGGTCCAAGAGGGCACTTGAAAAATTAAAAAAAAAAAGTAACTAAGCTTCTTATTATATTATGTTGCATTTATTGTGATTTTTTCATCTCTTTGAACAAATATTTAGACGTGCTATTAATCTTCAAAATAAAAAAATGGCCACTTTATTCGATAATGAAGCTTATTTGAATACACAAAAAAAAAAAAAAAAAAACAAAAAACACAACATAAAAAAAAAAATAAATATTATTTATTTTTCCCCCCCCCCCCCCTTAAAAAAACCACCCCCAACCCCAAAAAAAAAAAACAACCCCCCAAAAAAAACACCACACAAAAAAATACAAAAACAAAAACAAAAAAAAAAAAAAAAAAAAAAAAAAAAAAAAAAAAAACGAAAAAATTATTATTTCTTCTTTCCCCACCCACAAAAAAAAAATTTTTTCACCAAAAAAAACAACACCACACCCAACAAAAAAAAAAGTTATTTTTTTTACTGCCCCCAACATTTCAAACAACAAAAGCACCAAAAAATAAAACATGCAAAGACACAACGCCCCACACCATCCCCCCCCACCTTTTTTTCCCCCCCCCCCCCCCCCCCCCCCACCCCCCCCCCCCCCCCCCCCCCCCCCCCGGCCCCCCCCCCTTCCCGTTCCCCCCCCTTCCCCCCCTCCCCTCCCCCCTCTCTTTTTTTCTCCCATTCCCAACGCCGCCCCCCAATCCCACCATCCTTTTCCACCGGCGGGTTTCTTTCTTTGAACGCGCACACTTCTGAACGGAGTAGCTTCATTGTTTTTGCCATCACGGTTAGAGTTCGACTGATAGAGCTGTCAAATTTTGTCTGCTGACTCATGGGTTACTATGATTGATGCTGCATCGACATCGTCAGCGCAGTTGAAGGTAAACCCATGAAAAATCGGCTATTTTTGTAATTTTTTTCAAAAGCAAACGTTAGAAGAAACACTACTGAATTTAGCTTAACTATAACTTCCCCAAAGATAATAAACTTTTATTTATGCAAACAGAAAAAATAGATTTCTGATTTTCAAGACACCAGTTTTTCTCGGGATCTTTGTGTTTAGTAAGGGATGACATTCTGGCGAACGTCTTGACATCAACACTTAGATACGGAGGCTGCGCCATGGGCGACAGGGCTCAGAATCCAAAGACACCGTGCATTGCTAAGCAAACCACAGAGACTTATGGCCATGCGAGTTGCAAGCGCATACAGGACAGCCTCGTCGGGAGCAGTCTGCGTCATAGCTGGCATGATCCCCATATGCATCGCACTAGAAGAAGACACAGCATGCTACATGCAACGTAGTACGAGAGGCATAAGAACAAAAACGATGACCAAGTGGCAGCACGAGTGGGACTTCTCGGAGAATGGTGGAAGGACATATCGATTAATCCCAAATGTTACCGAATTAACTTCTATCTGACGCAATTCCTGTCAAGTCAGGCTGCTTCAGGAAAAACACCGGATAGGACACGCCAGATCTCCCTGCTGTTCGGAATGCAATGATACGGAGGAAACACCAGAACATAAGGTATTCGACTGCTGCCCATGTTTCGAGGTAGTCCGTAGTGAAATGGTCACCGATAGTGGAATTGAAACTACTCCGGACAACATAGTCCAAAGAATGTGCCGCGACGAAAACACGTGGAACGCGGTCAATGGAGTGATAACGCAGATCATGCTTGAACTACAACGAAAGTAGTGAGATGATCACCAAGTGAGAAACAATGATTGACCACAAAACTGAACGAAGTGTAATCGAAACGCTAACGGTAGAACTTCCACCGTCGAGGAACCCTCCGGCGAAGTAGGCTGGGTCCACCGCCGGGGATCAGCTGACTCGATGGTGTGAACACGTGTTCGAAAAAGAGACAAATTGTGAGGGAGAGCACGTTATGACAGTTGGCTACTTTTTATAGGTCTCATCTCAAACGCGCGCAACGACCGCTGGAAGAAGGATGCTAAACAATATAGCTCATCCCCGAAATAAAACCTAACGGTGGTCCCGGGAAGGACAAGGGTTCGAAGAACAAGGATGGTTTTTTTAGTGTTTAACATATTTGTGCAACTATTAATTATATTATTGTTTTGTAGAATTCGCATGAAATACTGTTGACGTCGTATATGGTTAAAAAAAAATAAGTCATGCTCATAAAAATTAATGATGTATTTGGGTCGACACGTAAGATTTTCCCTCGTTCAACTACAAGCCAAAGCAAGTGCGAACAACGAAATTGTTTGAAATTTTTTCGTACAAAAACCCTGATTTAGGCGGTATCTTGCTCAGATTTACATGAAATACCGCATGAGTTTAGACGAAATCTTGCATTCGATATGTGCAGAAGACAGAAGACGCAGAAAATTACATTTTTATTTCAAACTGAGCAGGATGTAATAATGGTTAACAAAAATGATGGTAAGAGATGATTCAACAGGATCAATTTGACGTATTCAGGTTTTGAAAATACTTCCGCTTGCCAATAAAATCTTCACCATCAGCGTAGCTTGTCTACCAAGCCAAAATGAAGGTCTTTATGTTGAAATCAGTTGAAATGTAGTAAAAATTAATCTCCTCTTGTTTACGTCGCTATTGTCAATGTTTGCCTTACTTGGCTAAAAATCTAAACGATTCATCAATGCACTATCCTATCCTCTTTCTACCCGATCACCATCGTCAGAAGTATAGTAGGTGCTCTAAAAGCACGAATCATGCCCTCCCAACATCGGATATCGATCCGTTGCTACCGAATGATTCCCCGAGCAATTTCCGATCCGACGAGCAAACGGATGGACGGAGCTGGTTGCGTGTGTTGGTGCAATAAATTTTCGATGTTTTCGTCACATTCAACCCCCACGGCATTTATTGGCTAGCGGAGGAGGCGAAACTGGGTGGCAACTGCGCCCGTCAGTATTGACAGTGGAAAATACTCGCCCATTGGGAGGATACAATTTTGGCTGGCAAATGACAAGTTGGCGGCGTACGCACTGTCAACTGGACATTACTTCTGACCGCAAGAGACTTCAGTGAGTGCATGGACGAGAAACGCGGAAATATTTTTGACACCCAACCCTAACCCTACAATTACAACATATTTGGTGAACTACCGACAAACAACAATAAATTTGCATTTCCACATTCCACCGTCCACATTCGTAAACAATACGGCAAGGCAACCAAGGCTACAGCGAATTCCACCCAACTCTCTTCCAACAATGTAGGTCACGTATAGTAACACCTGTCAATTGCTCGTCACCTCATCCCACCGTTATCTCCACCCAAACGGAAGTTCGAAAATTCTCGCACCTTCCAAAAACGAAAACCCCATTTTCCATGGTAACCTTTGTAACGAGCCTCAAATAAACAACCACTTCAAACGGAGAGTGAGTAAAACAAAACAAACCCGATTTCCCGCTCTTTCACAATCCTTTACTGGGGCCCCTGGGGTCGCATTTGAATAGAAGAAAAGGCGTCATGAAAATCGATTTGATCACTGGTAAAACCTCCAGCCCGCAAAATGCATACTTACACCGTCAGTCTTTGTTCGGATATCCTTACCAGCCGCAGCCAAAAGTGCCCGTAAAATAGCGGTTGCAGTGCCGGTTTGTCTACTAGCTACCAAATGAACAGCCGTTTGTTGCCGTGACTAATTGGGAGAAAGAAAAAATGCATAATTAGATTAATCGACAGCAGTATCTCTAGCCTAATTGGTTGTAAACTTTTATCATTTGCGGGTAATCTAGCTTGAAGTAACTCACGAAACCGAATCCTGCAGGAGTTTTTTTTTTCGTTGGTTATGGTATAAGGTTGCACTTGAAAATAGTATGAAACTTGCAACTTGCAGCGGATGGGAAGGATACTTACCCCAGAGCCTAAGAGGCCCTCTGGCAACAATTCACCTACATATTGCTCATCTTCTAATACCAGCCTCTGGAAGATTTTAAAGAAGGCATCGTCCTTCGCTATTTGCAGCTCTTGCTCTACTTCCACCGCATTTAGGATGGCTTTCTGAAAGGGAAATATGGGGTTGCGGTTCATTGGAGTTTACCTCATCAATACTACCGATCGTGTTGATGATACCTCGCCCTAGTGGATTGCTTTGAAATGTAGATAATTAGTTCAGATCAGTGGCAATATCTCAAAGAGGCGAAAATGAAAACAATTTCTCACAAACAAAAGATTACACACATACATTGAGCTCACTGTCGTAAAGACAAAAGTTTTCTCTACCAGCTAGAATCTTCAATTCAAATGAATTAACTTCGACTTCCAAGAAAGTAGCGGATAAAGTCATTGTTTGCAAAAGCAGTGACCCTCTTACGAGATGTTGGCTCTGAAATGTTATATTAATCTTTTCAATTTTACTGTCAGATGATCGACTCTTTCATTGGATGTTGCTTAATAAGGTGGGATTTCCCAACCAAGCGCAGAAATCGTTTCTGTGACCACTTTGGCTGAATGCGCAGGAGCGTTGTCATGCTGCAGAATGACTTTCTGGCCGTTTTTCGATTAATGCGTGGTTCAAATTGACTTGTTTTTTGTCGGTAGCGGTCAGTATTAGCTGTTTTGCAGGGTTTGAGAAGCTCCCTTCTGATTCCACCACACATACACAGCATAGTCCTCCTCCCAAAGCGATCCTCGCAATTTTCATCCCGATGCAAGAAACCCTTTCTATCGTGGTGTAATTGCAGCATTTCGCGCACAGTTTTTCGTTTTTCCATCTGTCGTTTGTTCAGTTTGTTCAACCCGTTTTCCAAAAATTTTTTTTGAATCTTTCCCATGGCTCTGAAGCGATCGGAAATGGTCTACCTGTTGATATTTAACTGCTCCTCCATCATTTGTTGTGTTTGTGGTCGTCTTCATGCAATAATGCTTGTAGTTCGCAGTCTTCAAACTCTTTTGGTCATTTTCGCTTTGTCGCTAGAGCTAGAGGACGAATCTTGATTTCAGCGTTAGAGATCAGCTCTCAGCTGATGGTTTGACCGACTTTGCCTTCACTTGGTTGCCATGGTTCACCTGATTGTAGCACGGAAGACAAAACAAGGCCGGAGAACCATTGCTTGCTAGAACTAGTCTAGCTACTACGATGAAGTTTCTGTCCACTGAAATCCGCAAGAATAGGAAACGCCGTTGTTTGTGATAACTGGATTACGAGAAGTATCCCACGTATCATGCAATCATCATCTAAACGAAGGAGGAGCTTAATAAATTTCTCTCCGGAGTGAACTTAGCTCATGATGGTATCCGAAAAACCGGAAAAAGATTTTAATGAATTCGGGCGTGTCGATCAGTGGAGTTAAATTGATAATAAGTTACAATTACAATTGATTAACATATTTTTTCAAATCATGGGATGGCTACAAAATATCAAAATAATTGGCCAAAGCAGCTAGAGTATAACTATCAAGTATCAGGTAGGTTAGCTCAAGAGCCACGGCTTGCAATGGCACGGTCCCCTCTTTGATGGGAGAATTGTGCCTAGCAACAGGAACCTTCTCATCATTACACGACAATAAGGGAGGAAAGGTATGGAGGTAACCTAAGTAACATTGCCAAAACCGCCCAAGTTACATTGCTAACACCATCCTGCTTTATTATGTTTTATTTAAGTTTTATGAAAGCCACTAGAAATCAATTTGGTTTTATTATGGCACCAAGAGTTGCCAATAGGTTCATATTTTAGTCAGGTTTATGAGAACCTACACAGCTTGTTTACAACGATCTTAAAACCTTGTTTCTCAAATTCCTTTTACTCCTATAAAAGGTTTTATTTCGACTTTATGAACTCGTAAAATGCTGTATTGAAATGCCGTTTTTGGACTCATTGATATTATCTTATTATGGTCAGTTAAAAAAGCATTTTAAAACCATTTTGCCTCCAGTAAATGAATGAATCCGCAAATTGGCATTGAAGGAAGTCACCATAAGACCAAATAGTTTTAAAATAGTCATTGCGATGAAAAATTGGTTTTATGGCAAAACTAGGAAATATTGAAACATAAGAAATAATTGAAATGTGGAAAAATAAATGCATCAAATTTTCAATGGAATGCCAATAAACTGTAGATCGGAGACTAATTTCGGAATACTTTTAGATAATCTCATCCGATTCCAAGCTCTTTTCAGGAAATTTTGATTAATTTATCGAATATATTTGTTTTAATTTGATGACTAGGAGGCAGGATGCAGGATAGGTCAGTCAAGGGGATTTCCTCCCCTTGCCTATCCTGCATGGGGTAGTATGGTAAAGGGTTATGTGCCTGATCGGATACTACCGTTCAATAATGCCCTCCGCTCGTTTTAAAACTTGATCTTTCAATTTTCAAAGCCTCTCGTTGCCCTATACGAAACTATCAATACACTTTCTCTTCATGTCTATTCGTTCTAGCAATAAATTACCGTCCACTCCTAGCGCTTCGCATGGAGATGAGAAATTATCTGCTTCTGACAGAATATATTTGTTGTAATTTTGTTTTTGTAGTCGTTAACTCGCATAATTTCCGAGGCGCATTAATTTCCGGCCCTTATCGTGCCAATATTCACCATAAAAGTTAATGCGCATAAGATTTGGAGCATGATACGCTGTAAAAATCTCCATTTTTTGTGGATATTTTGCTATCAATAAAATTTCCCGCCACACAAAATCTTTTTTCTTGAATGTTATTTATTGCTAAATGAATCAGAAGAGCAGAAAATCGAACAAAGCAGAAAAACAAAAACCAACAGTTTGACAGCTGTGGTCATTTGGACGTATGCTGGTTTTCATGGCAGCCAATAGGTTTTATGAAGGTTCTCATGTGGTCATAACATCTTTCAATAGAACATTTTCAAAATCTTTAGGTCTAATAAAAGTTTTATTAACTTATTTTCACAACTGTCTATAGAGTGGGCCACATTGTACAAATTTCGACTTAATAGAAGCATAGAGAAGGTGTTGGTAGACACAACAGCTTTGAATGTAGTTTTATCAACAAAGCTGGGAGGAGTGCTATACGGCTGGAATAAAACTGATATTGTTACTTGGAAAAGGAAATAAGGAGAAGCAAAATAATGAACGTGGAAAAATAAGGAGCTACACTTTCAGGATATTATCATCCCTGAAAGCTGTGATTTCTGAGTCACAATTGCCTCTGAATGACGACATTATTTTGGGTTTTATTACTATTAAAATTATGATAAGTTAAGTTGGAATTGAATTGAAGAACATTTTTAAAGTTGAGTTTTCTAAAATTGGACTCATCAATAAGATGACGACCGGAAATACCTTAACGTAGTTGAGCAATTGCAGGACAACTGCATGTTTGTTAAATGATAGTTCAGGATACAGTGACTCGTTAGAGCCCTAGCAAGGATTCTGCAGTTATTTTTTGAGAGATTTAATAGATAGTTGCTGACTTTAGGTGACAGCTATAAAAATAAAACAATTTTGACAAAAAAGCTCAAGAAGAAATTTTCCGCTAGATCCATCATGCTAAAATCGGCACATCAGGTTCAGGACCTAAGAAATTATTTGAGGTACCTTCACGGGCAAGTACATCATTTCCAGCAATACTTAAATGCCCAAGGACTCATACAATATGGACAGCATTTGTAGAGCCTGAGATATGCGCTGAAGATGGTTCAGCTTTGTCTAGAAAGTTCTCAACTCGCCTTTCTGCCACCGTTAGAGGCTTCCGTAAGCTAGTATTGGTCTAATTATTGCAGTATAGAACCAGTTAATGTACTTTAATTTAAGACCCCGGGTTTAACCTGTAGTTTGTCTACATTGTACATAAGCCATAAATGCTTTTTTGATTCTACCCAGGTAACCAATAAGCATTAGCATATGCAGTAAATCAACCCTTAATCTGCATTTCAGATGCTACAAGCATTATATTAGCATTATATCAGCATCTTGAATGCTATCTGTTGTAAAGTTGCATTTAAAATGCTATTTAAATGCTTGTAGCCTGTAATAAGCATTTCGAATGCAAAATAGCATCAATGAAGCATTATCATGGCATTGCAGTAAAGCAGCCGTATATTGGGCCAAAAGTGGCATTTATGTGGCATTTAAGGCGACTTAATTGCTTAATAGGCTGTCGCAAAGGCGCTTTGGAACTGCTTATTGGTTACCTGGGTAGAGTACAGCAAAATATCAAAATAGTTTGGCTAGAGCAGCTAGAATAGAACTAGGGATTTGAGACATTATGGACGAAAAATTTACTTCCTCCATAGTAATTTCCATGGGGACTTCATATGGTTTTTGAGGTTGCAGTTTTGAACAATATTAGTTCAAATTTTAGGAGGCCAAATAGGATGTGTTTCACAATCTTTTAAGCTCTAAAGAACCAAAATTTTAAACGTTGCAC
The DNA here is from genome assembly GCA_024533555.2 of Aedes koreicus. Taxonomy (NCBI): domain Eukaryota; kingdom Metazoa; phylum Arthropoda; class Insecta; order Diptera; family Culicidae; genus Aedes; species Aedes koreicus. The sequence continues at coordinate 56,020 of JAHHFK020005689.1, read as the reverse complement.
CTTCTGGGTATACCTCTCCCAGTATGATACTATATATTCTGCAAGTCTTTATCGATATTTAAACATTTTAAAATTCTGAGGGTTTCCGCCATTCAGCATTTCACAAGCTCAAATCATGATCTACATGACTTTCGTAAAACCCGTATTTTAACTTGAGCTAGGCTTTCAACCACCTAGCGAATGCTTTGAAGATAGTCAAAGCTGAAAAAATTTGTTCTGCGTTCCCAGAACCAGAAGGGGTTGAATGCGCCCGTTTCTGCCATCAAAATAATTATCCTCTCTGAAATTCATCAACCTTGAGTTACAAGCTTCAGAACAGGTTCTTTTTTTTTTTTCAATAAACACTGCTGGTCATTAAAATAAGTGTGCGGCCACAAGTTTTCGATTTGCATGAACAACGCACACTATTGCATTTATAGCGTTACCATACCCTCCCATTCAGTACAGCATCTTATCTCATAAACATTGCTGTATATGTGACATCTTTCTCTGTTTGTTTTTGTGGAGTGTAAACAAGGCAACTTCTGGTTTTTTAGTTGTCCAATTTAATAGGTGAGTTGAAAATATCACTTGATTTTAACTCAAATATTTGTGTATACGAGTAATATTGTGAAAGGTTTTCATGCAGTTGCTAGCTACAAATAACTCAGATGTTTAATAAACAAGTTTTTCTCTTAGAATGGGTCGATCGCGCCATTGAAAGATTCCTGGTTCAGAATTTGCGCAAAACAGGTAAAACGTATAAGTTCATCGCAAATACTCTAGGAAGATCAGTCAATTTCGTAACTAATGCCCTCAAACCATTAAAAACGAAAGAAACTCGTGGAAAACCAAGAAAACCATCAACAAGAACTGATAATCAATGTTATAAGTTCACGGACTGGGAAAAGGAACTATCAATGCTTTCTCTTAAATTTTCTTAGTTCTAGCAATAAATTACTGTCCACTCCTAGAGCCTCTCATGTTGATGGGAAATTATCTGCGTCTGACAAATTTCATCATTAGATATCGTTACTCCGCGCATTGGAAGAATACAATCAAAGTGAAGAATATTTTAGTTTTTTTTTTTCGATGCGTTGATTTCAGTTATTTAAAGCGCTGAATAGTGTTCCACTCAGCTGCCCGAACTATCTTTTTGTGAACTTTGCAAGTTGGTAAGCATGCTGTTAGAAGTTTAACCGTCGAATGCGAGAACTTGAAAGCGTGGTTAATTACTCAAAAAGTAAGTAGAATAGCATTCTGTAATCACGATCCCTTCTTTAGCTGATTGGGCAAAAAAATCCTTTTATCCTAACTTTTAATTGCTTGAGTATCCTTTATCTAAGAAGTTCGTCAGTTGCACCGAAAACACGAATGTTGAACCAGGTACGCCTAACATGATGGAAACAGCGCGTCCAGGTGATGTACAGTTAATATGTTGTTTTTTTTTTTGGTTCTGTATTATCGAGATTTTCAGCCTCGGGTTGCTTCATTTCCCGTCGTAGTTACTGAAACACCTCTTTGGGTGTTTTTCGTAACTTGTCCGGGGGTGATATTCGAACTCGTGACTTTGGCGTGAGAGGTATGAATGTTAACCACTACGCCGGGGTCGCCCCCAGTTAATTTGTATGTTGGTCATGGATTGTGGAAACTCGTCATGAACTGGGATTTAGCCTCTTTGAAACTGTATTGGCTTAGATCGCGGTGGTCTGGAGAATCTCTCCTTAGCATCCGCAAGAAGAATCCTGTCCGGTGGCAAAGAGAAGTTTCCCTACTGGCTGCCAAAAAGATTGAGATTGACGTCAAAATTACAGCTACTGTTGCGGCATGTATTATGGGTTGTAATATTGCTGTTTTTGCGTGAATTCTTTTAAGCCTTCTTGCATTTTCGGCCTGTTTCTTGCTGCTTTCGTCGAAGCAATTTACGTTTATTCTAGTCTGACCAGTCATCTCTCCATACTTTTCCTATATCAAGAAGGCACCAGCATGATTTGTTAGTGGCCTGGGTGTTAAACACATCATTTGACTCGCTATTGCTAATTATTTTACCGTATTCGTCGACATAATCTTAGTGTGTAGGGTGCCCATTATGATCCGATTTTCCCGGCCAACCCACTTTACTAGCACATTTTTAATTTTGTAGTTTTCGTTACAAAATTACATATTTATAAACCTTTTAAGCCAATGTGTTATGCATAAAGAATCGAATTGAGAGAAATTTTTTTTCATGATCGCTATTTAATTTGCTACAAATGGACATCCGCTTAGAGTGCCTTTTATGTCCCTTATACAGTGACGGACAATACAATAAGACCAAAGGCTGATTTTCATACAAAATGGTCATGTTAGGGGGCTTGCCTTTCATTTCCTCGCGAACCAATTGAGCTGAAATTTTGGCTGTGGTCCAGAAGTAGCCTAAATTCTCATCTGCATTAAATTCATCATTTTTCATTCACCACTTTAATAGTTACAGACACCGCATACGACAAAACAATAAGACCACTTTTTGATTTCCATAAAGGATGCTTGAATTTGAGGATCTGAATTATGATTATTGATGCACGGGTCATTTTAAAATCAGTATACTATAGATTGTAATTCACACTCATCAACATGACCTAAACTATGGATATCAAAAGGAGGTCTTATTGTTTTGTTGTAGGTGGTGTCTGTAGTTTCTGAAGTGGTGAATGAAAAATTATGAATTTATTGAAGATGAAAATTCAGGTTATTTCTAGGCTATTGCCAATCAGTTCAATAACTTCACGGGAAAGTGAAAGACAAGCCTCCAAACATGACCATTTTGTATGAAAATCGAGCTTTGGTCTTATTGTATTGTCCGTCACTCTGTATACCTAATTGAAATTGATCAAAAAAAATCAAGAAAGTCAAAAATCCAATATTTTCACATTCACAGCACTTACAGGCAGAATATGACAACAAAGCATCATTCATTGAACCCACAAGCTTCCACACCAAAGTTGCAAGTTTCAGAATCAACCACAAGATAAAACATATTTACATCGTCAATCACTCTCAAAATCAATTCCTTCATGTTTGCTTTGGCTCGAAACTTATCCATGCTTTCGTCTCGTACTGGTCGTAGCCACTTCTCTTCCACAAAGAGTGCCTTCAATCACCTCGATCCGTTTTCACTTCCTTTAAAATACCAAGCATCCGAAAATCACTTGTGATTCTCTCGTTGGTGAGAATGGACTATTTTGCATTCCCTCGTCATTCACAGGAGCACCAACAAAGGAATTAACACATGGCCAATGCTCTCCATTTTAGTTCCCAATTCACCTCAACCAAAAATTGAAAGTACGATAGGGTGGATCTATTAGTTTCAATTCCAAATTTAAGATGCAGCGAATGAGATTACAACCATATCGTGGAGCAGCCATATCCACTTCAGAATGCAAATAGCAAGTCTATTCACAATGAAGCAACAGAAAAATGATAAATTCCCAAACTGCATGACCCGCTTTTGGTGGATGCATGCAGTGCTCAGTTTCATGTTCGACAGACATTTATTGACTTACTGAGTGGTTCGAATGGCAGCGGTAAAGTAACAATAGCACAGATATCTCACAACTATGCACTTCACTGGGTGGCCACCAATTTACTGATTATTATTAATCTAAAATGTTGGTGGGTCTTCCGGAGAGTTAACATAAGCTTACTACCAAACGTACGCTCATTAACACGATCCGTTAGCAACTGAACGCAGTACTTCTTCTTACCCAGGTTTCGGCTTGGTGCAGATCAAACAGTTTGGAAAATAGTTCCATGGCGTCCTGGAAATTACTGTACGAAACTAGTTTCGTGCCAACCAGGATGCCCCGGGTTAACGCCGTGGAGGAAAGTTTTTCGCTCTTTCCTGTGTCGGGGAAGCGTACTCTCCTATTTACGAAATGGAGGAAATTCCTTCCCATGCTGCAGCTGTCCGTCATTGATCTATCATCGTCGAATGTCGCGGAAGGGGTAAGGAAGAAAGGAGATGGAGGTAGAAGTTTTTGTCTGCAAATAAACGAAATTGAAGTGCCATTATTTGCTGCCAGCTCGAACTCGTTCTCGCCGGGAACCGGAACAAGTGTGCGAGCATTTCAATCAAACGTGAGGCCACTTTCACTTCTTGATATGTTTAGAAGAAATCGTGCTGTTATTGTGAGAAACTGAAGGTTTTTGCTAATACGTGGAGGCTTGTACCTTCCACTCAGAGGCAAGATTTGTGGCATGTAAAAATTTGAAAACAAAAAGTTTTGCAATGTGAATTTTCATGGGGACTTGATTTTTTTCAATGCAAGAAAGTATCAGATTTATCCTTTTAAGCTTTAACGTAGAGCTAAATTTTCTTTTCTATACCGGATGTTATTTAAAAAAAAAAGTGAGAGTGTTACCTAGGTGAAATGTCTTTGAACGATAATAACTCTCGTGTGACTGAAGATGGAGAGTAGGCGGTGTTTGTAGCAAATTTGACGTGCATTTTGTTCCACTGTATTTTCCGATATTACAAAACAATTATTATCGGAGTAATTCAAGTCGCTAAAACGAATGTCGATTCCTCAGCTAGAGCTAGAGGCCACCGTCATTGGAGTGCGACGGATGAAATTTGTCCAAACGAACCATTTATTGCCAATCAGCCGTCGTATAATCTGGGGCGACTCCAAAACTGTGCAGTCCTAGATTTGGTCAGGCCACCGAAAATACGGGCAGTTTGTGGCAGGATCAGTGAAATTTTGAGTGAACCATGCCTGGACGAATAGAGATGCGATCCTACGCGATTAAACATAGCAGATGAATCTACGAAATGGGGTAAAGGACATATCTTTCAAGCTGACAGTCGTTGGTTTGTTGGACCGCAATTCTTTTATGAAGATGAATCTAAGTGACCGATTCAAGAGTTCTCGCCACCAGATACATGACGAAATGCGATCGGTTCACGCTGATCGTGCTACATATCCAGAACCCCTTGTTAAAGATTCTCTTGGTCTCCAAATATCCACGGTTGCTTCAAACGGTAGCTTACGTCCTTTGATTCATCGGTCGATGTTCCGAAAAAAGTGGCAGTGCTCTCACAGAAGGAACTACTGAATGTGGAAGTTATACTTTGGAGGTTAGTGCAGACCAAAGTTTGTCGTAAGGAAGTGTTGACCATTCGCAAAATCAGCATTTTCCACTGAATCAAGCTAAATGGGTTGGCGAGAAGCAGCCATCTAAGGAATGTAACGGTGTTTCACGACGACCAGCGATACGCGCATGAATATGGGGAAACAGTTAGCAACGAACTTGATAGACCTACCATATTTCCAATACAATGACCGTTGTTTGAATGGTAATAAAACGGTGTTCATGGTGCGTCGTTTATTGTGCTCTTCCCAAAGTTGCCCAAATGGTACCCCTTTTGGGCATTGTTTATTGCGGGCCTTTTCTAAAACGCTCCGGAAAGAGCATCGGGAAACGATGGGTTGTGCTTATCACCTCCCTGACTATACAGGCCGCAGATCTAGAGGTGGCTAACAGCTTGTCCAGTGAGTCATGCAAGATCAGGCGGCTTACAGCCAGAAAAGCTGCCCCGCAGGACATAGTGATCAGGACACGAATCCACCCAGTGGCGTTTCAACCCTGGGTGGCGTGTGGGAGCAGCTGGTGTGGATGAAGCCGTCTTTGTAAACATTGTCGGTTAGCAAAACGCCAAATGAAGAAACCTTCCAGACGCTCTTGACCAAGATCGAAGGAATCATCAATACCAGGCAGTTGACATTTGCACCTCTGGGAGCGGAAGACGATGAAGCGCCTATGGCCCAAACCAAATGATAACGGAGGGCAACGGCGGTGGAAACGCCCGATCTGCGTTGGCTGCTTGTTGGAAAGAAAACAGGCTCGATCCAAGCGGATTCTAATTGGACATATTGATGTCATTTGCAACAACTGTCAAACTTGCCGTTGCCTGCTTGTTGGAAAGAAAACAGGCTCGATCCAAGCGGATTCTAATTGGACATATTGATGTCATTTGCAACAACTGTCAAACTTGCCGTTGCCGTTCCGTTGTCGTTCCTGATGCTGAGTTCAGGTGGTGTAGTTCAGTCAAAAGAGTTACCGAAGGAAGCCATTGAGTGATCGCTTAGGGCTAACTGAGATCAGATACAGAGTTTATCAGATGCATTTTGGACAAAGTGGACCAAAAAATATCTTCATAAAGATTGTACTCGAAAAAAATGCAACAGACAAAAATGATCACTAAAAATTCATTTTCAGTCGGATATTTTTGAAACTCTCAGGAAAGAAATACAGATTAGCTATGTTTTTGCAAAGTTGGTTTGTTCAACCTCCTCTCCTAGGCTAAATGCCCGCACCTTGGACTTAACGCTAACCATCAAACCTGTGCAATACTTGCCCCATCTTTCTTACACACTTTCATCCACTCTTTCTTCAAATCCTTGTCGTTTTTCGTTTTCCAGAGCTTGCCCTTCATAATTGCCCAGAATTTTTCTACTAGGTGAAGTTCTGGCGAGTTTGGTGGATTTGCCTTCTTCAGCACAAAAAACAACATCGTTTGCTTCGTACCACTCCATCACCGGTTTCGCGTAGTGGCACGATGCCAGATCCGGCCAAAACAGAGTGTCACCTTCGTGGGACCGGAGGAAGGGCAGCTGGTGCTTCTGGACGCATTCTGCTTTATATGTTTGGCCGTTGATTGTGCCGGTCGTTTTGTACGGCTTGCTGAATTTGCCGCACTCACATATCACTTGCCACACCAAATACTTCTTGGCTAATATGTCGAGCTTCTTCTTCCGGAACTCTCCGGAATATCCACGCGGGACGTGCCGACGAAATACTTCAGACTTAGGATCTGCTTGGCGTCCACTTTAATGTACGTCTCGTCGTCCATTCCAATGCATTTTGGCTGCACTCGCGGAATAGCTTTCTGACGCGGAATTTGGCCACCGTATTCTGTTTATCGGTTCGGTTAGGCGCCTTCCTTACCTTGAAGACATGAAGTCCTAACCACTTCATTGGCTGCTGGATGAATCAAACGAAAGAAATGACTTTCTTGGCCACGTCCCGAATCTAATGGTTCACCTGTAGGACTGGTCTGAGTTTTCCAATCCCGCGCCCATTATTGTTTGTCGAAGCACTTCTTGCTTGGAAGCCTTCTTGATAATGACTTGATAGATTGTGACGAAATTTTGCACTTTTTGCATGTATACATTTCACTTTAAACTAGTTCTATCCAAAATTTCATCAATTTTTTCTCATGCAATAAAAAGTTATGCACAAAAGAAAGTGTTGCATTTTTTTAACGGCAAAGTGTAAATGCACCCTTCTTTTTGCGGAAATGCTCCTTAAACTTTGGAAAAATGCTCCTTAGATGCGTTTACCCGGTATAATGCAATCGGAGGTATTAACCTTCTGGTTAGCGCTTGCCGGGTGTTTTGACGGGTCTTCAGTTTCTTCAAGATTGTATAGTTTTGACGGGTTTTAAGTTTCTGAATTTAAGACCCGTCAAAACGAAATTAAGACTCGTCAAAATGAAATTAAGACTCGTCAAAATGAAATTTAAACCCGTCAAAACTACCTCGAAAATTGTGGAGCGAAGCTCCGCTATACGATCTTGAAGAAACTTAAGATCCGTCAAAACAACCGGCAAGCGCTAACCAGAAGGTTAATACCTCCGATTGCATTATACCGGGCAAACGCATCTAAGGAGCATTTTTCCAAAGTTTAAGGAGAATTTCCCCAAAAAAAAGGGTGCATTTACCTTGCTGCCTTTTTTAACGGCCTAAGAATGTGTAAGATGTTTGGTGGTTATTGGGACTGACAGACTTCTACCAGCGTTTCATTGTCGACTACCGTCTAGTTGTGATTTCAGATTTATTGAAAATATCGATAAAGAAATTTGTCAGGACGGATGCAACAAAAGCCGTGTTTCGAAGTTTGAAGGCAGCCCTGGAAGCAGCACCAATCTTAGGCAACTTATACTTCTCCTTGCCATTTTCCATAGAATCTGATGCATCGGATGTAGGAGCAGTGCTAATATTAGGTGCGCAACTAAGTTCCCGCTGTTTAGCAATAGATGGCGCCAGTAGTAAGTGCTGGTCGAATGTTGTACATCTCAAGCGTCATAAACCAAGCTCAGACATATGGTAAACAAGCCGCTTTGCCAAATCAGTGATTTTGGTTTAGTGTTATATATTTTGGTTGTTTGAAGATGTCTGATTTCGTCCCAAATAATCGTCATTTGCGGGAAGTGTTGATTTTCTTCTTTCATTCGAAGAAAACGGCGGCTGAAGCACATCGAGAGCTCCAAAAAGTTTACGGTGATGCTGCTCTGAGTGAAACAACGTGTCGTGATTGGTTTCGTCGCTTCAAAAACGGTGATTTCAGTGTTGATGATCGTCCGCGTGAAAGAAGGCCAAAAAACTTCGAAGACTCTAAATTGGAAGCTTGGTTCAGGATTAGGAGTTTCCCGCCAAGCCGTTTCTAAGCGATTGCATGCGTTGGGAATGATTCAAAAGCAAGGAACTTGGGTTCCTTACGATTTGAAGCCAAGAGATGTTGAGCATCGTTTTTTCGTCTGTGAACAACTGCTCCAGCGGCAAAAAAGGAAGAGTTTTCTACATCGCATTGTGACGGGTGACGAAAAATGGATTGATTACAGTAACCCAAAACGGAAACATTCATGGGGACTGCCCGGGCATGCTTCAACATCGTCGCCTAGGCCGAATATTCACGCTGCGAAGGTTATGCTGTGTATTTGGTGGGACCAAGTTGGTGTTATTTATTATGAGCTGTTGAAACCAAACGAAACCATTACCGAGGAACGGTATCGAACTCAATTGATGCGATTGAGCCGAGCACTGCACGAAAAACGGCCACAATACGAGCACAGACACGAAAAAGTGATTCTTCAGCATGACAACGCTCGACCTCACGTTGCGAAACCCGTGAAAACCTACTTGGAAACGCTCAAATGGGAAGTCCTACCCCACCCGCCATATTCTCCTGATATTGCACCGTCCGATTATTACTTGTTCCGTTCGATGGCACATGGTCTCACTGGTCAGCAATTCCACTCATATGATGACATCTCAAAATGGTTTGATTCTTGGATAGCATCAAAAGACGAACAGTTATATCGAAATGGTATTCACGTTCTACCAGAAAGATGGGAAAAAGTCGTAGCTAGTGATGGGCAATACTTTGAATAATTCGTTTGTAACCTTTGTTTTCAAAATGAAGTTCCTTTTTCACCAAAAAACAGCGAGAACTTAGTTGCGCACCTAATACAAGAACAAGACAGCCAACCACGAGTTATCGCTAACTGTAGCAAAAAATTAAGTAGCACGCTACGGTAGTATTCCAGCGTGGAGAAGGTGGCCATATAACATTTCCGTCACTTTGAAGAAAGCACAAGATTCCGAGTAATAGGGGATGTTCGCAACCTCTTATGGTTATTAACAATTGGCGTGGAATCAGGAAAGGCCTAGTTATTGAGATGGGCTTTAGAAATAAGGACTGTGTCGTTAATTATGGTTTTTTTTTCTTTTTGGAGTGTAAATTACAGAAAATAAAGTTTTTAAGTTATACAATGATCAAAAAACAATAATTTTTTTTTTTAATCTTTATTTTACGTCGGCCTATTTCCTCACATGGTGACAATCACCGACGCCAGGAAGACGACTCCACCACCTGGACCCTACCTAACGACTCATGAATATGAACCGGGACCAACGGCTTTACTTCCCTTCCGAAGGAAGACGTGACCAGTTTTTTCGCCTCAGAAAAACCACCGACGTCGACTGGGATTGAACCCAGACCCACTGGGGTGCCAAGTAGCAGTCACGCTTACCACTACACCACCGACGCCGGCTGTAAAAAAAAAAAAAAAAAAAAAAAAAAAAACAATAATGTTAATATTTATTTAGATACTTGTTTACTTCGCCAGGTCACGATCTTTCTTCTTAATGATCCTCATTCGGTTTTGGACAACTGTTCCATCGATGCTTCTGCTCACATTTACCCAATCCTTTTTGAATTTGTCGACATCAGTGACATCCGTACCTTTCTTCCGAAGCTTTGCTTTCATTACAACCCAAAACTTTTCAATGGGCCCTATTTGTGGACAATTTGGAGGATTCATCGCCTTCTCTACAAACTCGACTCCATTTTCGGGATATGTCCATTATGGAACGCGCATAATGGCATGACGCCAAATCAGGCCAAAACAATGTCTGACCTTTGTGCTTTCGGATGAGAGGTAGCACTCGTTTTTGAAGACATTCCTTCCGGTAAATTTCGGCATTTATGTTCGCAAGTGAGAAAAAAGGCAAAAATTTCATACCACATTGCCAAATTGCTTGCCAAACCAGTACTTTCTTTCCAATTTTTTCACAAAAACTTGACTTTTCTGAGTTTGGCACATCGGTTCCTTGCTTCACAGTGTAAAATTGTACCCCTGGAAGCGTTTTGTAGTCCAGCTTAACATACGTTTCATCATTCATAATAATGCACGTTTCCTTTTTGCTCAAAACCTCATCGTACAGATTACGAGGTCGGGTTTTCACGGAAGTACGCTTGGGAGATTTTGGCTTCTTGTAGATCTTGAGAGAGCTACGTGCCTTAGCGCGCTGAACCTTTCCGATCGATGCTCCACTTTTTTTTGCACAATCTCTAATCGACAATTTCTTTTTTTTTAAACTGCTCTCCAATCTTTTTGTCCACATTTGGTTTCGATGGACCAGGTTTACGTCCAGGACAAGGTAGAAGCAGCGTTTTGTTTCAGCGTATTTTGAACCGCATGAACGCTAACTCCTCCCTGCTTCGCTCAATCGTTTAACGTTTTTCTCTGTCATTGTTTCATTGTTGCACTTGAGTGAAAAAATATAATTTCAGCTGCAAAAGGCTCGAACGCAGTGATAACGGAAGCGGAACGGCAACGTCAGCGGAAGGGCCCAATCTGACTAAACCTGCTTGTCGGATAGAAAACTTATTAGATCCAATTTGATTCCAATTGGACATATCGACGTCATTTGCGACAACTGTCAAACTTGCCGTTTCCGTTCCGTTTCCGTTTCCGTCCACATTGCGTTTGGGCCTTAATTATCTTGTTTACTATGCCGAGAACACGCGTAAAATGAACAGCTGTAAAATTAAGTCATATTCTTTTTCGCAAAGCAGCTTCAAGGTGTACCCATAAAAACGATTCGGTCTTTACAGTCCCTTGACATTCAGCTGGAGTATAGGAAAGGGAAAAATAACTTGTTGGCAGATTGTCTGTGGAAGCCGGTGGAAACTTAATTTACTGTTGGACTGGATAAGGCCTACCATGAACTGACATCCATTATTGAAAAAAAAATTCTACGCAGTATTTTAATTTCCGTGTGGGCGGTGGAGAGGTCTTACGATATTTCCAAGCTGCAAATAGATTGAAATATGAACGATTCTGTTGGAAACGTACTCGTAGATTACAAACGGACCGGGAATCGAACACACCGCCTACGGCTTGGTAATACCGTGCCTTTACCGACTAAACAATCTGAGGCCCGTTCCTCTTAAGCTACTGCTGACGACTCGTCACGAGCGAACCTACAGACTCCGCAAGCTGCATAACCACGTTAGTAAAGGGTGTTTCGATCAAAATTTGGTCGACTTAAACTTGACGCATTTCCTTTCATTGTGCATTAAACAATTTCGCACACCCCTCATTTTGAAGATGTGTGCGTGTAGCATCATGCCACTATTTTGATTTTGGGATTAGCACTTCACTTATCAAAATGTCGTCGAATGAAGAGAAGCAACGCATCGAAATTTTGCACTTGCAAGGCGAAAATCCAAACTACTCTCACACCAAGTTGGCTAAATTATTGAAAGTGGCTAAAGCAACTGTTACCAACGTATTAAAAGTGCTCGGTGGACGTTTGTCGACAGCCAGGAAAGCTGGATCGGGGGGAAATCGAAAGTCGGAGGCCACAGCGACGACAAAAAGAGTTGCCCACTGTTTCGGGCGGAACCCTAACCTCTCCGTCCGAGATGTCGCAAAGAAGCTGGGAGTGGCGCCTTCAACCGTGGATAGAGCTAAAAAACGAGCTGGACTGTCTACTTACAAGAAAGTGGTGACTCCAAATCGCAACGATAAACAAAACACGTCGGCCAAAGCACGATCGCCAAAGCTGTACACGACGATGCTGACGAAGTTCGATTGAGTGGTACAGGACGATGAAACTTACGTCAAGGCGACTTTAAATAGCTTCCTGGACAGGAATTTTATACGGCAACCAGACGGGGAAAGGTGGCAAATATTTTCAAGCACAATAAACTGTCAAAGTTCGCGAAGAAATATCTGGTGTGGCAGGCCATCTGTTCCTATGGCTTGAAGAGCAACGTTTACATTGCGACCGGAACCATCAACCAGGAAATTTATCTGAGCGAGTGCCTACAGAAACGTCTACTGCCTTTCCTGAAGCGACACAATTGTTCCGTTCTATTTTGGCCGGATTTGGCATCTTGCCTTTACGGAAAAAACACCAACGTTCAAGTGGTGCCCAAGGACAAGAACCCTCCCAACACTCCAGAGCTCCGCCCAATCGAACAATATTGGGCCATCGTCAAGCGAAACCTTAAGAAGACTCAAAAAGCGGTTGTGAGCGAGAAACAGTCAAGGCAAACTGGCGTTCAGCGGCGAATAAAGTGGACAAGGAGACTGTACAAAATCTTATGGCAGGTGTTAAACGAAAGACCCGGCAATTCGCATTCGGTAAAAAATTAGCTTAGCTGGATATTTCTCCTGTATTCTGTGTTAACTGAACTTGAAAAAGAAAAAGAATTTGACTTATTAATAAAAACTTTGATCGACTCACACACATTACTGCTTGACCAAATTTTGATCGGAACACCCTTTAAGAGAGAATCAAAATAGGGGGGTTTACCTATTCTAGACAAGCTAAGAACCCGAGCGAAGGATTATACATAATTTATAACAAATTCTAATAGCAGGTTACCATTGTTTTATTACTGAATATGTTATCATTGGGGCTGAATAAACAGCCAAATTAACAGAATGAATAACAAATGAATACTCATTGAATATCATAATAAGAAGCTTATTTTATAATCCCTGAGAACATTTTGATAACAAATCCTGTATTGTTGGCAAATTTATTGAAATATTTTCAAATTATTTCATAAATTTGGAATCAAATTTTCACGCTATATCTGATATAATTCTTTTGAAAAAAAAAATCATAATTTCTTGTTCAAATATGCTGGTAATATTTACAGTTTTGCATTCCACTAGTAACGCTCGTCAAAAATGTACGTTGAAAATAATAACATATGATAACTAAATTAGCCAATGGGGATAACTAAATTTGTTACGCATTAACAGCGGAAATCAAAAAGATATATTGTTATTTACATGATATCAGCTGGTTATTTGCCTTTGTTATGGCAGAGTGAGAGGCATAAGAAACCGTTGTCTGGCGATAATTATCGATATTATAATATGCAGCTGCTAGCAAAAGAAGCGGTTCAAATTGAAAACGGCAATGAAAATATAAATGTTTAATAATAATTGAAATAAATATCAGTTTAATTATGGTAACATATAATGAATACAAATATTGACTAAAAATAAAATGTAAAATTCAGCAGAAAACAATGAGTTTGAAGGTGTGGTTACCATGACAACGCAAATTTTTGTACTGTTTGAATCATGAAATATAGTAAAACCATCGATGTTTGTTTTGAGCATAACTCTCCAGCAGACGGTCGTGCACGGACTAACTAACCACCACTTGAACGCTATGAAAGCTCTTATAATATACTATTAGATGCAGTCAACTCTATCTGCTCCTTCCTGCTCCTAAGTGTGGTACAGCCGTCGAAAATGCGACGAAAAAAACGGAAAAACGTTCAATAACTCATTCCACTGAAATAATGCAGGTATAGTATGTTCTAGAAAGTTTTGTATTTTGATATTGCAAATAACTTTGTACAACATTATGTTGTCCTTAAAATTAAAAACAAAATGTTTCGGTGAAAAATTGGGTTTTGGAGGTTAGTTCTTATCAAACGCTCTCTATCTCCAATTGAGTGAAACATAAGATGTATATGTCTTCAGCAAAGTTGTTTGTACTGACTTTTTCTACAATTTTACTGAAGACATCAACTCTCTATCTTAAGATCCTAAAAAAGTTGTATCTCACTTTTAGGGGGATTGATCACAAAAATCATGCCGTCAAAATATGAGCTATCAGTTGAGAGCGTTAAAATTGACTTTTTGACCACTGTGCACTGTGCAATGAAAACAGCAGCATTTTCGGGTTTATTTGAAGTGTTTGGGCTCATCAACCCCTAAACAAGCCAGTGGACGACTCTGCTGCTGCTAGACAGTCAAGAAACCCAGACGATATTGTTCTCCTCGATAAAACGGTCGATCGACGGACAATAGACTGCTGCAGCTGTAGCCCATGGCTATTAGGGCTGGATGGATGAAAGGTCGATATTTATCCCTGCTACTCACACTCCTAAAAATAATGAATTTTACGAGTGTTACAATCCTTGTTTCACTTAAATACTTAAACACTCCATGATGAATATGTCTCAATCGTAATTTTTATTTGATGTACTGTTAAATCCTAACTTGAATCCCAATATAATAAATACTGTGTGTGTGTATGTGTGTACATATACAATCCAACGCCCACCGTCCGGCAGTGTTTTTATGGAAGAAAAATGTTTGCAGTTAAACGAACATTTTAAGCCCGGGAGTTGGAAGGTGATAGCTCTGTTGGGTTCCAGTGACCCATTTTAGAATGCCTGGTTACTCACGTCCATTCCGAGGTCACTTTCACTTCCAACAAGTCCCGCATATGCACAGTACAAACATCAAATGGATATAGGTACTGTGCATACACTTCCATCATCAAATCTTATTGTTTTGAGGATGCCACGTATTTAGCAGAATCTCAAATTTAGTTATAATCAGATAGATCTCACCAGAAATTGTTGCTGATGTACAGTCTTCATTTGGACGGCTTCCCTGTGATGCTAAAGGATGCATTAATTACTCTACAGAAGTAGCACTCCGCTATTCGGCAAATATTTTCACATCATCATTTTTGAATGGAACAGCCCGAATACAATTTGTACTTCGCGCACAAAAGCAATACAATGAAAATCACAGGTGTAAAAAGCGCATCACAAATTTCGGGATAATAATAAATACTGTTCCACTCAAAATCCCGTTCCGGAGACTGTATTTTCAACAGCTTCTACAATATATTTGGAAACCTCAAAGTTAAGTCCGTAATGCGCCACTAGACTAAATAATGAGATTTGCAACCCTGAAACTTACATGATCGTTGCCCTTGGGTATTATAACAACAGACGTCACGACAAGGTACAAGTTAAAATTTGTAGATGAATGAAGGCGGAGATGTTTCATCTGAAGGTGAAGAAACAAAATTAATTCTACAGATAAGATTGTGTTAATCTTCACCACAACAAAGCATGGCCTTGAATAACCTTCTGTTCTTTGAAATTTGATTACCGAATCTTGATTTTTTCTGATGGTAACGAGAACTAGATCCTTAAGGTCAAAACGGGCATTATGAAGGCATCATGCATTATTAGCAGCGGCATTTGGAAAATATCGTTATGTGTTCCGTTAATTATTTTTAGGTCATGTCATGTAAGCAGTCATTTTGAGATTTGAGTGTCTTGTAAATTTAAGAACAGACGCAAATTTCTGTCTACAAGAAAATGTGCATCCAAGAAGATTTAAATCTATATAAAATTTACAAGAGTGCATGCGATCGTTGCTGTTTGCTCTTTTACGCTACAGCAAACGCGAAGGACGATATCTGAGCTATGGATGGAGGATCGACAACAGACGGAAAATGATCAGCTGGCGGGCTCTCGCACCGACCAGCCGATCGTTGAGTGACGTCACTGATATCGATCATCAGAGCACGGTGCATGGATGGATAGCTCTGATGAACGATATCATAATCAGTTCGCTCTATCGCGACGGCGTGATCGGTCATTAATTCCGCGGTCAGTAACTTTTAATTTAGTTTACTAAATAGTGATAGTTGAATAAAAGGTGTTTGTCTTGCCACTGATCCGAAAGTGCCGCGTCCGCTCGTCATCGGCCCAAGGTGGTGGTTGCACTCAATCTGGAAAACCCCAGAGAGGTTAGTCGACTTCTGGAGCCTATGATAAGGGAAAGGTTCCTTATCTGCCGAAGGTAGGTTTCGGAGTTGACATGAAGAAAAAGACGGCTTTACAAAATGGTACACAAATAGGTAAACAAATGAAAGCAAAATAACCAAGCTATAGTTCGCATATATTCAGCGAAGTCCTTTGATGGAGAAATATACAGAATAAGAGGTTAAAAAATCGGTTGCCGACCCTGATAAAAAATTACCTTAAACGAACGATATCACAAATCCTCCAACCATTTATTTAATGGTTTGGATGATACCCCAAATAGGTCGTTAACAAAAATATCTATACGAAATGTATTAGGGGAGAATAGTCAACATTGCCGATACCAACGTTTTCCCTATTCCTTTATTTAATAGATTCTAGGGACTTTTTTCATTAGGGCGAATCTAACAATGAGAGATCCTCTCCTCTCTCGTTCTCTTTCAATTATTACACCGCTATTATAAACTTTCGAGGGCTTCTTTAGTACAGATCGAAACACAACAGTGCTGGCTAGCATACTCTACAAATAGTAGAATGAAAAACGTAAAGGTGATTGGAATATGAATGAAAGAGAAAGTAATCAAAGAGAGTCCCTCAGTGTTAGACTCGCTCTAATGAAAAAAGTCCCAAGAGATTGTGAAAGAAGCTACATTGAAAAAGTGCACTTTTTTCAGAATCCTCCTGAGCCCATATATTCTTGAATACACTGAAACCAAACATCCTCTTTTTATCGAATGAATCCTCCGTCGGTTCATATCGAGACATTAAAATCGCATTTTCAAATGATATAGACTGTTCCAGAAGGTATAAGCACACTTTCAAAATAACAAAAGAAGTCATTTTTCTTTTAGTTTTAATAATTTTATTCGGTAAATCATATTTTTATTTGTGTTTTATATGATATATTACTCTCGTTTAATGAAAATATTTAATCATAGCCAAGACTCCTAACTTTCTCGAACATGAACCATTAGCTTCTGCACAGTGGTACTTCCCACCATTTTGACCACTTTTGGCCAATCTTTTTTAAATTTTTGGATGTCGTCCGCTGGTTTTATGAATTTTCGAAGCTTTGCTTTGGTTAAAGCCCAAAAAGTCTCGATTGGCCGTGTCTCCGGGCAGTTCGGCGGATTCATGTCTTTCGGCACGAAACAGACATTTTGACTTTTGTACCATTCTAAAGTGTCCTTTGCGTAATGACATGACGCCAAATCAGGCCAAAACACTACTTGACCTTCCTGCTGCCTGATCATCGGCAATTATCGCTTCTGGAGACATTCCTTAACGTATTTCTGAGTGTTCATCGTCTCCGTTGTGATGTACGGACTAGATGTTTCACCACACTCGCATATTGCCTGCCAAACCATAACCTTCTTACCGAATTGTTCGGTAAAAATTGCCTTCTCCGTTTCGGGGATGTTTTTGTCTTTGCTTACGGTATAGAATTGTTGTCCGGGTAGCGTTTTGTAATCTAGTTTCACATATGTTTCATCGTCCATTATTATACTTCCAGCATTTCTACACAATAACGAATCGTAGAGTTTGCGGGCCCGTGGTTTCACGTACGTGGCCTGTTTTGGGTTCCTTTTGGGTTTTTTCTGCTTCCGGTATGTTTTAGGCCCAAGTCTTTCTTTGGTACCCATGACGTTACTCGACGAGGTCCCTAGTTTTTTCGCAACATCCCGAACGGAAGTCGCTGGTTTTCGCTTGTAGGCATTCCTGATCTTTTTATCGATATCCGGACTAAAAGGAACGGATTTCCGACCACTCTTCGGCGCATTTTCAAACGTACACTGTTCTCTATATTTTCAAATCGCAGATCGTACCACTCCGACGCTTACACCCTCTTCCTTGGCCAATTTTCTCAGGGAGAGTCCACTCACAGTGCACCATTTGTGCACGATACTTTTTCGTTGTTCCGGAGTAAGACCGCGTATTTTGATAGGTAACACACAACTGAGCACTTTTTTGATGCTATGTCATTCAGAAATGTGCAAACAGAAGGACGCAGTCAAAACATGTTGAAATATTACATTATATTCATAGTGACCGTTAAAATAAGGTGTGTTTATACTTTCTGGAACAGTCATTAGATGCAAGCGGACGATGATTTTCTAGAAACCAGAAGCTGAATATCATTTCATTTTACATCATTCGGTAAAAATCTATCAATCGCTATCAGAACTAGTACCAGCATGAATAAAGGATGGAAACCCGACCGCTTCCAATGATGTGATGGGGACATGTTTCCATCTCTTCCAATTTTTGAGCACTCATATCAATCCATGATTGAACGGCAGAGGGAGTAAAATGTGTAACAATTTAATGCCGCTGGATTATATTCAAACCATTCTTGTATCGCACATAATGTACACAGTTTTGGAACCAACATCATACACTTAGTAGCAAAAAAAAAGCCGAGCAAAATTTTGCTTCCAAAAAACGCCATGTTCAACCTTCTATAACTTTGTCAAGTATCAATATTTTTGACTAAAAATTTGACAACATTATGATCAATGTATAGACCTTATTTGACCAAAATTTCATGTTGATAGAGTTTATTAATTTGAAGTTTTCATAAAATATGTGAAAAAGTCGTGATTTGGAGTCACCACTTTCTTGTATGTCGACAGCCCAGCTCGTTTTTTAGCTCTATCCACGCTTGAAGGCGCCACTGCCAGCTTCTTTGTGACATCTCAGACGGAGTGGTTGGGGTTCCACTCGAAACAGCGGGCAACTCTTTTTGTCGTTGCTGTGGCCTCCGGCTTTCGATTTCCCCCCGATCCAGCTTTCCTGGCTGTCGACAAACGTTCACCGAACACTTTTAATACGTTGGTAACAGTTGATTTAGCCACATTCAACAATTTCGCCAACTTGGCGTGAGAGTAGGTTGGATTTTCACCACACAGAAAAAAATAATGAATTTTAACAAGCGCGTAAAATTTCCCCTCGTTTAATTCTAAACGAAAGAAGGCGTAAACAACGAAATTGTTTGCAATCTTTCATGCGCCATACATCAATGTTCGCAATATTTCATACAACAGGCTAGACTCAGGTGTTATCTGGCTTAACTTTACATGAAATATCCCATTATTTTCTGCCAAATCTAGCATTCCCTTTATGTGCATTAGATGACGCAGAAAATTCAATGTTTCTTTTTATCTGTGCATGCACGTACAAAATTTTGATGCGTTCCTTCTCTTCCTTTGACGACATTTTGATAACTGAAGTGCTAATCTCAAAATCAAAACAAAGGCATGATGGTACACGCACACATCTTCAAAATGAGAGGGGTGCCAAAAAATGTAATGCACGATGAAAGGAAATGCGTCAAGTTTAAGTCGACTTAATTTTGATCGGAACACCCTTTATGTCCCATAAAAAAATGCGAAAGTTTTCAATACTTATTTTTGGGTAGCTTTAAACAATATTTTAAATGTTTCAATGCGTGTGTGTAATCATCTGACTGTATACTCTGAGACGATGTAAACAAAACATTGGTTCGCGAGTAACAAAGATGAGAAGGGAACCCTAGTTTGCTGCTCGCCCAAAAGCCCGTAAAACAAATTGCAACGGTTGTGGGATGCCACCTGGCTACCGTTTACCGTATCCAACGTTGACTCCTTGATGGACCACGTCCACGGGAAGTGGCCGTCCACGGTCCGCTCGCACACCGAAGGTCATCAGATCAGTGAGAAACAAAGTGAGGCGAAATCCTATCAGATCGATCCGGAAATTGGCTAAGTAAGCCGATATTTCAAAAACTACCATGCAACGGTTGGCCAAAGATGACTTGAAATGTTCGTCCAGGGCAAGAGTAAAGCGCCACCTTGTAACGGACCGAATCAAACAACTACGGCTGGAGCGCTCGAAACGTTTGGTGTCATCATTAAAAAAGAAGCATACCATCATCGTATTCTCCGATAAGAAAATGTTCACCATCAATCGCGTATCTAACCATATATTCACTGCCAACGGGAAGCATATCGTAGACACTCCGTGTTTGCTTTTCAACAATGGGAGTTGGCTAAGCAAAGAAGCTACGAACCTATCTCACCAAGGGTTAGTGATCAAATCCCACGATTGGCTCGTTTTTGGGCATATCAATTTCAAAAATCCGTGATTCTGTGAAAAATTTAGGTACCATATTAAAAATTTCACCATAACTTAAAAAAAACATAGGAAATAATGTGGACAAAATTTGAACCGTTTCCATCAAGTGCTTTGGACTACAGCTGGCGTCAAAGTTGACGCACCAACATGAGTATTTACCCTTTTCATCCGACATTGACCTTGCTGAAATATCGGTGCAAAAAAAGCCGAGGTGAATTTTACTAATAATACTGTATAATACTGTATACGTAGTTTTCACAAACCGATTCATACTGTGTGTCATATTTTTAAGTTCTCCGTGGGTTACACTAGTTATTTGGGATATTTCACGCATAACAAATCAGGTGTATTAATAAGATGAATTCACCTCGGCTTTTTTTTGCACCAATATTTCAGCATGGTCAATATCGGATGAAAAAGGGAAATACTCATGTTGGTGCGTCAACTTTGACGCCAGCTGTAGTACAAAGCACTTGATGAAAACAGTTCAAATTTTGTCCACATTAAAGGGTGATACGGTCAAAATTTGGTCAAGGGAAAACGCGTGTAAATCGGTGAAATCGTTTATTTAAAAAATCAAATTAAATTTCTTTTTCAAGTTCAATTAGTATAAAATTCAGGAAAAATATTCAGTTAGGCTTCCGCTTTTCCAAATCCGAATTGCCGGGCCTTACGCTTGACCCCTGCCATCAGATTTTGTACTGCCACCTTGTCCACCTTCTTCGCCGCAGAAAGCCAGTTTGCCTTGAACTGCTGCTCGTCCTTAGCAGTTTTTTTGGTCTTCTTTAGGTTCCGCTTGACAATAGCCCAGTATTTCTCAATTGGGCGGAGCTCTGGCGTGTTGGGAGGGTTCTTGTCCTTGGGAACCACCTGCACGTTGTTGGCGGCGTACCACTCCATGGCCTTTTTACCGTAATGGCAAGATGCCAAATCCGGCCAAAACAGTACGGAACAACCGTGTTTCTTCAGGAAAGGCAGCAGACGTTTATTCAAACACTCTTTCACGTAAATTTCTTGGTTGACAGTCCCGGAAGCTATGAAAATGCTGCTTTTCAAGCCACAGGTACAGATGGCTTGCCAAACCAGATATTTCTTTGCGAACTTTGACAGTTTCGTGTGCTTGAAAATATCTGCTACCTTTCCCCTTCCTTTTGCCGTATAAAACTCCTGTCCCGGAAGCTGCTTGTAGTCGGCTTTGACGTAGGTTTCGTCGTCCATTACCACGCAGTCAAACTTCGTCAGCATCGTCGTGTACAGCCTCCGGGATCGCGCTTTGGCCGTCGTATTT
Source organism: Aedes koreicus (assembly GCA_024533555.2). NCBI lineage: Eukaryota > Metazoa > Arthropoda > Insecta > Diptera > Culicidae > Aedes > Aedes koreicus. Next base: position 34,425 of record JAHHFK020005689.1, on the reverse strand, counting down.
TGTTTATCATCGCGATTTGGAGTCACTACCTTCTTGTAAGTCGATAGTCCGGCTCGTTTTTTGGCTCGATGCACGGTTGTAGACGATACACCCAGCTTATTTGCGGCATCTCGGAGAGATAGGTTAGGGTTTCGCTTGAAACTACCGGCAACTCTCTTTGTCGTCTCAACGGCTTCCGGTTTTCGATTTCCCCCCGATCCAGACTTCCTGGCTGTCGACAAACGTTCCCCAAACACTTTAATTACATTTGTAACGGTTGATTTGGCAACTTTTAGCGATTTTGCCAACTTTGCGTGCGAGTAGCTCGGATTTTCGCGATGCGCGAGCAAAATTTTGATACGCTGCTCTTCTTGCTTGGACGGCATTTTGACAACTGAAGAGTGAATTCCAAAATCAAAATAGGAGCAACATTCTACACACACACACCTTCAAAATGAGGGGTGTTCAGGTTTTTTAAATGCAAAATTGAAAGAAATACGTCAAGTTGATATTGACCAAATTTTGACCGTATCACCCTTTATTTCCTATATTAAGCTATGGTGACATCTTTAGTATGCTGCCTAAATTTTTCAAAGAAATACGGACTTTTGAAATTGGTATGTTAAAAAACGACTTTTTTCACATATGTTATGAAAACTTCAAATTTCTATACATTGGTTATAGTTTTGTCAAATTTTCAGCCAAAAATATTGATAATTGACAAAACTACAGAAAATTGAATATGGCGTTTTTTGGAAGCAAAATTTTGTTCGGCTTTTTTTTGCTACTGAGTGTATTTAATTTGGCTGATTGTCATACGAAATATGGATGATCGTCATTCGAATCTAACCATAAGACAATCATCTGATTTTCGAATGCTTTTCGTTAAAGGGCGCAAACGATTTACTTTTCAGGCGATCTTGGGATGATGTTTGGGTTCAGTGTACGAGGATGTTTCTCATGCATCGGTGGTAAACTTTCCTGTCAAATAAATAATGCTCCTCATGCGTCCGTTGTCATCAATCGGATAACACTTTCAAAAACGCAAAATTACAAATATCTACAGTACTTTCTAACCATAAATATATCTTTACGTTAAAAGATTTGAATTGGTAGAAAATGAAATCAATCATCAAAATCATCCACACATTTAATATTTTTTAAACGCATTGCGTTAGGAATGCCGAATTAAAACCACCCTCGGAACCTCCATTTTCATCCAATCAAAAATACATTATTGCGGATGTGTACCTCCAGTTTATAACCTATCAATCACCATCAACTATACAACAGTGGCAGCTATTTCTGCAGACACTCCATTTTGAGGATTATTTCATTTACATCGTTCCTAGTGAAATACGCAGCCTTTGACGTCGAGCGTAAGAAACATGTTAATGCACTGAAAGGTTCTCAACTCATCAATCCAACACGATCGGCATACGCTTATGTGATAATTAGACATGGCCCCATACCTTGATCTTCCAACCCTTAGTGAGCGACATACCGCGCTGCTGCAGTATTCTCAGTGCTAGACAGTAATAATAAAGTTCTTGTGCATATCTCCTACAATGTTTACAACAGTGTGCCTCGGTCGAGTCCTGAAACACTGCCGGCACCGTAAACCATCCGAGACAGAGCATTAGGGCCACCTTTTCGGATTGTGGCAGTGCACCGTGTGGGGGGTGTTCGCGCACGACACAATAAACACTCGCGAGGCAAAATTCACAATCGCACCGACATCTACTCGGAAATAGCACCAACCAAATCGCTGCGCTGTCGTACGTAGCTTCCTAGATGGCACTCGGGTATTTCTTGGCTGGATTTCGAACTAACTGTGAGGGTTTATTTACTGGTGCAATGCATTTCGACGAAGTCACATTCGCACTGCTCATGTTTGTTCCATTGCTTTTGGATGAACTTTCATTTCGTTAATTCTAGCTTCGGTTATGATGAGTATGTCACTATTTCACTACGAATGAATCCAAAATTACGTAACTAGTTCTCACCAGAATCTTTGCCTGTTAATAAAATTCCCCGATTCGTTAAGGTACTACATCGCAACTTCCCAGTTCGTCTACTAAACATATCAAATTTGAGTCGTAAACGGTGTGAAAAATTTCCCGTACGTAGTACGTCCACGGTTAGGAAAAGCCAAACTTCTACTAAAATGGGAATTCGAACGAGCCCATCTTCCGACATTGAGGAACAAGACGCAATATATAGAAATATAAACTCCGTAGCATCGCGACACGAGTAGCAAATCACGAATCTACCGCTTGCATACGAATAAACAACAAATGAAGGGAGAAAAGCGGCTACATACAAAAAAAAACTATCAAACGGAATCATATATTTTTGCACCACCCCCAAAGCCCCTTCCACCTACCCTGCCAGCATAAAAAAAACTCATAACACTACGAACGGCACTAGTATTTGTGATGCTCCTGCAATTTCGATTCCTCGGATGGCGATTACACTTCATGAAATCGGAGAATTACCTTCAAACCGTGTCATCCACCGACAGACAGTCAGAATGTCACGGAGCTTCGAGTCGGGGGAAGAACCTCCAAGCTGAGCAGTTCCGAGGAAGAAGAAGAAGTGAAACATGTAGTGCTGCAAATTTTTCAATTTTCGCCAAATGAAACCACAACCATTCTCACCCCCCAGGAATCTAGCGATTGAGTCGTTTGTTGGACTCCACGTTATGGAAAGCAGGCCGCAACAATTCCGGTTGCAGAGTTACTGAGTTCAAGAAATACCAAGCTGTGAATGAGGCGTTTCGCTTGACTTGAAGTGAGTGTAGAACATTTTCCAGGGAAAAAAGTAAAGAAATCTAATATGACACGGGGCAAAGGTTCAATTTCGATATCCCGTTCTTTGTTTCGGGGGGACAATTAGAAGATGGGGACTCTCTCGCTTGAACCCGTGGCATGGCCAATGAGGTTAACTAAGGAAAGCATGACTTTGGAAAATTTGTCATCAACTTAATGTACACTTCCCTCTGGTGGGTCTTGATTGGAGAATAGAGTTGTCTGATTGCCCCTAGCTCTGCTTTGTTTCGGGGTTGGAGCTTCAACTATTGGCAAATGTGTAGATGATGGGTTTATGGGAACAGTCGGAATCCATGCCAATTGCTGATTGTTGTGTTTTGATATAAACTTTTATCAAATTATTACAGCCAGTGTCTTGCTTCGATCATGAATTCTTGGGCAAGGGAATGTATGCTTTTGAATACCTACTATTAGCGAATGATATTATTTAGGTATAGGTGCCAGCCACGGCGTTTTGTCACCAGCAGTAAATGACACTTCCGAACAAAGAAAAATCTTTATCACTTTACATCATCAATCACAGTGTTCAATGGATTTCAGTAACCAATGAAGCTTTGTAACAATACACGGAAGGCAAGAAACCTATGAAGAGTCTCAACTAAATTATTAAGGTGCATTTTGGAACAACGTTCTATGCTATTAACCATGAAACCATGAAACTCCATAAAGCCAAATATGATATCCATGACATCTTCAGGCATACGGGAGTAACTTTCAATGCATTGAGGCATATTACAGTGTTTTGAAAACTGATTACCAGCTCACCTCTTTTTACCCATCTTACGCCATATAGGAATAGGTATGAAGATTACTCCGACTTTATTTTCATACAGTGCTATTAATATTTTTTATATGTACGTCTAACTATGTAAGGGAACCCGTTTCAAAATTTTGATTGGATAAGGTGCGTGATATTTTGAATATTAATAACTTTTGTTATACTCAGCGAATTGACTTGATTTAAGTGCTAAACGCTTGAAAATACAAGGAAAAATGCAAAACTACATATATGGTATTCACTTTCACTTTTTTTTAAAACACTATTAAAAAAAACTTTTTGAGCGTATTAGTAGAACTATTGTGATTGGGAAACTAGGAGAATTTAAAATTAATACTTCATATGATCACTTTTAACAAAATAAAAATAAAATATTGAAGCACTTTTTCAAAATTATCACTAGTAAAAGCGAGCGAATTCCTTTAAATTCCACTAGAGGAAGCTTCCCTTTTGGAGATAGGCCTATTTCGTCTGCGACTTACAGATTTCTTCAGTGTCGAGTGCTCGACTTGAAAGGGAATGTATGAGGTAGAGTGTGTGAGGGGGTATACTGAATGTGTTTATGTTTGTACCTCAAAGGTTGTTTGTTGAAATGAAAGGATATTAATTCCTACTTCGTTTGAAGGTAGTCAAATTGCCGTTGTGTTGTTTTTGTGATGTTGGTAAAAATTTAAACAGCCACGAATATCCGTTTCCTTGATCTTTGTTAAGCAATTTTTTGGAATTTTTTTTTTGTTGGTTTGTTTTCCTCCACATTTTTTTCCCAGGGGTTGTTAAAAACCCTAAAAAATAATATTTTTTTTTATTTAAAAAAATGTTCTTCGTTGAATATATGTTCAGCTTCTTTTGATTTAAAATGGTGTATGATCCATTTTTCAGTGTCTTTGTTTGCTTTAGTGACTTCTGCAATATGTTCTTTGAAACGTGTTGGATTACCGGACCCTAACCAACACCGATTGGGGGGTAATTAATTTACACTGCCAGTTGTGGGGTAGAAAATACTGGGCGTCTCCATAAGTGGACTGTATTTAATTTATTCGGGGTTTCTTTTGGCGTTCCATTCCATCATACATCACATCACACATTCCAGTCACATTTGTACGGAACATCACGCAGCACATATAGTTGTCCAACACATTTTATTTACAGTTTATTTACATTTACTACAAACTACTACATCACAAACAATTAACACAGAACATTCCGTTTCCATTGTGGCTCTGCTCCCATCCATCCTTCCTGAGAGTCAGACCCGACATGACTAATGCACAGCAGATCATCTACTATCTAGCAACCAGATGATCCCTGCTGTGACGTCACCGATAACGATCGCCTGTGATCGTTGTCGCTATCGGTCGATGTGGTAGGTAGAGTGTCGTCTCGATTCGGTGGAATGATCGTGCGAGAGAAGTCCTCTCATTCAGCAGTGGCGTAGCGAGGGTAGGGCGATGTTACTCCCGAACATATGGTCCTTCGAGCCGGATATCGAGCCCACGGTAGAACAAAGCTAAGCCAACTCAAACACGTCATCACGGACAATCGATCGCCATCGCGAACTGGATCGCGCAATAATAGCCACACCGCCATTCTACGCTATTCAACTATTTAACTAAACGCCATCCTCGCCCCCCCTTTAAGCCCCCCCCCCCCTTTTCTTGGTTTGGCCATCGGGAATCAAAGGACGCCTTGTGAGGTTAGATATGTCCATCCAAAGCTAGGATTTCTGGATTTTTTACTAATACACACTTCTACATCGGTAACCATATGGAGCGCATACGACTATGAACGGATCACAAATCGAAATTGTTGGGATTGGTACTGGAAGCGCATCACAGACAATTGGATCATCACATTCTTTTCGACTGGTTTTGAAGACATCGCTATACAATATCTCTTAGATCGGATCGCTGGACTAGTGAGCAGAAATTATCGTACAGGTAAATAAGCTGCAGTATATGTCCAGCCGAAATAATCGTACGACATACTAACGCCACATTTCGATTTTCCCAATTACCAATATTCTGCGAGAGCCACCCTCGTGTATAGAAACATCTATTACCAAATCGGAATCCCCTACGTCATCGAGACTCAGCCTATACAATAGTCGTCTGGCAAGCATTTTGGCCGTCATCATCAATACGTTATCGATAATACCGTCACGACCGTCATCATCATTGTAATCATCGGATACCGTCGGCTGTAAAACGAAACGAATCCATCACACAACGGAGAGGCGGTCAGCTGATCTTCACACTCAGGTCAGTGCTTTAGAGTATGTGTCTACGAAGCTAGAACTTCAGCAGATGATGGCAGCAGGAACGTTCCATCTGAGAAAATGGGCATCCAACTGCCCAGAGGTTTTACAAGGCGTTCAACCCCAAGACTTGACGATTCAGCAGGTAGAAGGCATCGACTTGGAGCAGCATCCATCAGTGTCAACTCTCGGCTTGATTTGGATTCCTGATCAGGATAAACTAAAGTTCAAATTCAAGGTCCCAGTATTGGATTCTAATGGTCAACTCACGAAACGAAAAATACTATCCACAATTGCAACATTGTTTGATCCAACAGGACTCGTGGGTGCAACAATAGTAGCAGCGAAGATATTTATGCAACGTTTATGGACCTTACAGGATCAAAATGGTGCAAAATTGGGCTGGGATGACCCTGTACCTCAAACGGTGGGTGAGGAATGGCATCAATTCTATGCAAACCTACCATTGTTGCGTGAGATTGAGGTTGAACGGTGTGTCATCATACCTTCGGCGATCAACGTAGAAATTCACACATTCTCCGATGCTTCGGAGAAAGCATACGGTGCTTGTCTTTATATACGGAGTCAGAACTCAGAAGGAGAGACATGGGTCCGGCTGTTGGAATCGAGATCAAAGGTTGCACCATTGAAAACTCAGTCGATCCCAAGACTAGAGCTTTGCGGAGCTCTGTTGGCTGTTCAACTTTGCAGGAAGGTGAAGGATTCAATCCGAATAGAAGCACAAGTTTACTTCTGGACAGATTCAACGTGTGTTCTAAGGTGGATCAGCGCAGTTCCAAACATTTGGACAACTTTTGTAGCCAATAGAGTGTCCAAGATTCAAAACCTTTCTGAAGGAGCAAAATGGAACCATGTTCCAGGTTCTCAAAATCCCGCAGATTTGATTTCTCGAGGAATCTCTCCGCAACATATCATTGATAACCGATTGTGGTGGTCTGGCCCAGATTGGCTTCTCAAAGAAGAAGAACAGTGGCCATCCAAACTTTCTATGGTTGAAGACGTAGGAGATGACGAACGACGTCGCTCTACAGCAGTGGCAACGAATGCATTGCCGCTAGAAGAGTTTAGCGAATGGTATATTTCTAAATTTTCTTCGTACATGGATTTAATTCGGCGCACAGCGTATTGGCTGCGTGTGATTTATCTTTTAAGACAACCGAAGGAGAACAGGAAGAATGCAAAATTTCTGAGCACGGAAGAATTGAAGAGGTCAGAAGCAGTACTGATTCGTCAAGTTCAACAGGCAACGTTTCAGGAAGAGTGGAAAACCTTATCGAAAGGATCAACAATCGGAAGACGATCATCACTTAAATGGTTCAATCCTTTCATCTGCAAACGTGATGGGTTAATGAAGATCGGTGGGCGATTACATCATTCTTTAGAATCAGAGGAAGTAAAACACCCAATCATATTGCCAGCCCGTCATCTTCTAACCAGAAAGCTAATTCGTCATTATCACGAGAAACTTTTGCATGCCAATTCACAGTTATTGTTATCTACAATGAGGCTCCGGTATTGGCCTATGGGAGGACGGAGTTTGGTGCGACAAATTGTTCACAAATGCGTAAAATGCTTTCGTACACGACCCTCAACAGTACAGCAATTTATGGGAGAGTTGCCATCGCCGAGAGTAACTGTTTCTCGTCGATTTTCTCGAGCAGGCGTTGATTATTTCGGTCCTGTTTACGTGAGACCTGGCCCCAGACGATCAGCGATCAAGGCATATGTCGCCGTTTTTATCTGTATGTGTACAAAAGCAATCCATATGGAGCTGGTTACGGACCTCACAACGGAACGGTTCCTGCAGGCTCTAAAACGATTTATGTCACGCCGAGGAAAACCTAGTGACATGTTTTCGGATAATGGTACAAATTTTGTCGGGGTCAACAATCAAATGATCGAGTTACGTAGACTGCTCAATGACCAGCATCATCGAGACAGAATATCAAAGGAGTGTACGTCGGAAGGGATTAGATGGAATTTCATCCCACCGAGCGGCCCTCATTTTGGTGGTATCTGGGAGGCTGCTGTGCGATCTTGCAAAATTCACTTGTTGAAGGTATTGGGTGAAAATGTTCTACCGTTTGAAGACATGAACACGCTCATTACCCAGATAGAAGCATGTTTGAATTCACGCCCGTTGATGCAAATGACAGAAGATCCGGATGACCTCGAATCATTGACACCGGCGCATTTTTTAATCGGCACATCTCTCCAATCACCACCAGAAGAAAATGTTTCTGATATTCCAATAAATCGTCTTAAACAATGGCAGGTCGTTCAACAGAAGATGCAGCAGTTTTGGAAGAGATGGAAAAGAGAATATCTCTGCCAGTTGCAGGGTAGAATGAAGCGTTGGAAACCTCCAGTTGATATCGAAGTTGGACAATTGGTTGTCGTGAAAGATGATAATCTACCACCTCTTCGTTGGCGAATGGCGAGGATCTTTGAACTCCATCCAGGATCAGACAAAATTGTTAGAGTAGTAACTTTGAAAACAAGCCAGGGGTATCTGAAACGTCCCGTTGAAAAGATTTGTATTTTGCCAATTCACGATGAGGCCACTTCAGGTCAAGGCGGAAATTAGGATATTCAGCTCCATCAATCCAGGTCGAAGAGATTCTTTTTTCTTTCAGAAATTAAAGTAATTTCAGGATGGGTGAGATATGTTGACGTCCAAACTCACTCCTAAATACGGTGATGCAACTGCTACCTGAAATGAAGATCATCCTCGACCATCATTGTCCATCATCGTCCATCATCGCAATCATCAATCATGAGTACTGACCGAGACATATACGGAGAGCGGAGAGTGGAGAGCACAAGTATCCGATCGGTAGGATGATCGTTTCTTATGACGTCACCGTAGGGCTCAGAGGAGTATAAATGTATCTATTTAGGCAGTTTGCGAGTTAGTGCATATAGGAAAGCGAAAAGGTTACCCCTAGGGTCGTGTAGCAAATTTTGGTAGTTTTTAAGTAAATATAGTGTGTAGTAAAAATAAATGTTGAGTTTCATGTGTGTAATCGTTTGGAAATAAATGGTGGATGAGGACGGCGTTTTTTATTGTACGTGATGTGTTAGTCGGTCTCTCGGGAAGAAAATAGATCCATCAAGCTATTGGGAAAATAACTGCGTGTCGGGATAGCCTGAACAGTCCACCGCGAGCAGCAAACCATAATTCCACTGGAACACGAAGGCACGGTAGGCTATACCTAGACAAAAAAAAAAAAACAACCAAAAAAGAAAAAAAAAAAAAATAATAATATATTTAAAAAAAAAAAAAAATAAAAAAAAAAAAAACAAAAATGGTCGAATGAGAAGTGGGGTTATCATATGTCATTGCTATTCTTTTAAGTTGGGGTTGTGTTTCTGTTAGTGTGGTGAGTGATTCTTTGTATTGTTTTTGTGTTTTTTTGTTGATTATGTTTTGTATTAGTTTTCGGGAGTAACCATTTAAGTGTGTTGTGTTAAAAAAGTATTCAAGTTCTTTAGTTATGCCGTTTGGACTTAGTGGTAATGTCTGTATTCTGTGAATCATGTGATTAAATGATGCTATTTTGTGTTGGTATGAATGATTAGACGTATGTGGTATTGTACGTTGTGTATTTGTTGGTTTTCTGTAAATTTCAAATGAGAGTTTAGATTGTTCTTTTACTACAAGCAAGTCCAAGAATGGTAATTTATTGTCATTTTCAATTTCATAAGTGAATTCAATGTTTTTATGTGAGTTGTTTAATGTGTTTAGGGTGAGAGGTAGGAGATCTTTCTTTAAAATGCAATACACATCATCAACGTATCTACACCAAACGGTAGGTAGTTGATTCGTATCTTGTAATTGTTTTTCGAAATTTGCCATGAATATTTCGCTCAGAAAAGGGGAAAGGGGGTTACCCATAGGGGCGCCTTTTAATTGTTTATAAAGTTCGTTTCTGAAAGAAAAATAATTTTCTTCCATGCAAAGTTGTGTAAGTTTTATGTATGAACGTACTTTTTTCTTCCATGCCATGTCGTCATTTTGAAAGAGTAACCAATTTTCTAATAAGTTTAAAGTTTCTTTTACTGGAATACTAGGAAAGAGGGATTTGGCGTCAAACGATACTAAAATTTCATCCTCATTTATGTCTACGTTATGGACGAGCTCTGTGAAATGTTGTGAGTTTTTAATTGCTCGACTGAAAAATTGTTTTGGCATGTTTTTAAATTCGTTAACTAACCATTTTGCTATTTTATGGGTGGGTGATCCTATTTGCTGAAATAATTTCACGCATTTCATTGCCAGGTTTGTGAACTTTTGGAAGACCTTCAATAGTAGGCAATGAAGGATTTGATTCTTTAAGATTGTTAATTTCATTACCAAATGATAATTTTCACTCTTTGAGTGTTTTTTCCACACGTCTTATCATTCCCGGAAGGGGATCTGATTGCTGTTTTCTGTAGGAGCCATTATTCAATTTTTCTAACATGATGTTTTCGTAGTCTTTTTTATCTATTTTTACTGTACAATTTCCTTTGTCTGATCTCAAATAGTAGACCGATTTTCGTTTTAATTCTTGGAGTATTTTGTGTTCTTGTGTAATTTGTTTGTTTTGTGTTGTGTGTGTATTTTTAAGGATATTAGCTGTTTCTGTTCTGATTTCTTGTATTTGTGAAGTGTGTAAGTTGTTAGTATTGATTGCTGTCTCTATACCGATTATTGTTCGTGTATTGTCAGGATTTGAATTTATTGCGTAATTGAGTTCTTTGTTAAGTAAATTTAGTTGTTCTTCTGAGAATTGTTCTGGAGAACGGTTTATTACTAAGCCTTCTATATTTTTAACTATAGAACTTTTTAGATTTTTTAGGTTGTGACTTTTTGAGTTTTTTTAATTTTTTGTCAAGTAATTTTCTTTTTTTTTCAGATTCGCAACGTACCGCGACTATTACTTTTGTGAGAAATGTTGAGAAACTATCTGGGTACTGTTTTGCTAATTTTAAATGTAATGAATAACATTCTAATGTTTTTGTGTTAAGTTTGCTGTGTAATGCTTTAATACTGATACGCAATAGATCCATTTCCATGTTTTTAATTATTTTGGTATTCGTAGCAGTTTTAACTGTAACCTTGTGACTTACTGGTGTGATCCTTTGTTGAGAACACCGCGTTAAAAACGCGATATCCTTGTGTAGACCTGCGATATTCTTCTTCAACTCGATGAACTTATTCGGCTCCGACTTAGGCTTGGTTGCCATTTTTCACTTTCACTTTTTTTTTATATGGTATTTCTTTCAAATCCTCAAGACAAGCCGGAAGCTAGAACACCCCTTTCAAACGTAGTCCTCCAACATCAACTGTCATGTGCGCGTTATGGCAGACCTCAGGGTCTTCGCACTAGGGTAAGATTTTTTGTAGGTTTGTGCTTCAACATACGCTCAAATCGAATAATCCAACGGGTAAAGGCCTGGACTGTTGATAGGGGTGGTGGGGGGGGGGGGGGGGGGGTTACAAATCATTCAACCAAAAACTTCGTGTTTTCCATCAGCCATCGTTGGGTCTGATTTGACGAGTTACACGGAGTCCCATCCTGTTGTAGGACAACGTATTGATTCACAGAGAAATTGGCCTTCACCCAGGAAAGCAGTTGGTTCTTCAAAATACCGATTGATCGGTATTGGTATTGGTTCGGTATTGATTTTAATATCAACATGAATGAAAACAGGCAAACCGTTGGAATCCACCAAGCCTATCATCATGAAACCAGTTTGGTTTGGAACTTAAACTTCACATTCTCCGGAATAAAGATTGTACTCGAAAAAATCGGAATACTTTCTTTTGTGTGCTACATTTTATTGCATTAGTAAAAAATTATGAAGTTTTTGATTAATTTAGTTTAGAGTACAGGCAGCATGTGCAAAATACTTGATGGCAGGCTTTCTGTGGGTGCGTCAAATTCAGCAAGCCGTACTTAACGACCAGCACCATCAACGGCCAAATATATAAAGAAGACTGCCTCCAGAAACGCTTTCTGGCCTTCCTCCGGTCCCAAGAAAGTGACACTCTGTTTTGACCGGATCTGGCATCGTGCCATTACGCGAAACCGGTGATGGAGTGGTACAAAGCCAACGATGTTTTTGTGCCTAAGGAGGCAAATCCGCCAAACCCACCGCATTTGTGTTTTCAAGTACAAACTTTATCCTCAAATTTCGTTGGTTAAATGAACCTGCCTATGCAGCTGTTAGACAGTGATATTAAACAACTTTTTGTCGGTGAACAGTATTATCATTTTCCCTGCTTCAAAACAATTTTTTTCTAGCGAGTCTCTCGTATACCATTTACCCGCTCCGTAATCAAAAAGCGTTTCACTCTTACTCTGGAAGATGCAAGCAAGGTAAGAGGCGAAGAAGTGCATGTTAAAGTTGTTTGATCAGTTTCTGGAACTCAATATTGGAGACGGGTGATAGTTATTGCCATTCAAAAGCCTGGTAAAACCGCGTCCTACTACAATTCCTATCGAGCCATTGCAATTTCACAATCCTTTTCCGTCTGTACACATGGGTTGCGACGAACAACTTAGTTTCAGATACTCAATAAGGAGTGTATCGAAAATAAGTTATCCACGGACATATCCCAAGTAACATTGCCAAAACCATCCTGCTTTATTAAGTTTTATTAAGGTTTTATTAAAGCCACTAGAAATCAATTTGGTTTTATTATGGCACCAAGAGGTGCCAATAAGTTTTATATTTTAGTCAGGTTTATGAGAACCTATAAAGCTTGCTTACAACGATCTTAAAACCTTGCTTTCTCAAATTCCTTTTACTCCTCTCAAAGGTTTTATTTCGACTTTTGAGCTTGTAAAATGCTGCTTTGAAATGCCGTTTTTGGACTCATTCATATTATCTTATTATGGTCAGTTGCAAAAGCATTTTAAAACCATGAAGCCTCCAGTAAATGCATGAAACGGCAAATTGGAATTGAGGGATGTCACCAAATGATCAAATAGTTTTATAATAGTCATTGGGAAGAAAAATTGTTTTTTTTTGCAAAACTGTGATTTTTTCCAATAGCCATTACATAGAAATATAAGAAATAAATGAAATGTGGAATAATAAATGCACAAAATTTAAATGTAATGCAAATGAACTGTAGATCGGAGACCAATTTTGGCATTTTTTTAGATAACCTTATTGAATTCCATCAATTTTCAAGAAATTCATGTTGTTCATTTGTTTTTGTTGTTGTAAACTAATAAAGTATTAGTTTTTGGCTCTTATCGTGCCAATATTCACCATAAAATAAAATACGCATATGACTTGGAGCATGATACACTGTAAAATACTCAATTTGTTTTGGATATTTTGCCATCAAACAAAATTTCCCGCAGCTCTTGAACTTTTTCTTCGATAATATTTACTGCTAAATGAATCAGAATAGCGAACAAAGCAGAAGAACAAAATCCAACCACTATATCACAGTGAAGTTTGACAGTGGTGGCCATTTGGCCGTATGCTGGTTTTTATGGCAGCCAATAGGTTTTTTGAAGGTTCTCAAGTGGTTATAACATCTATCAGTAGAACATTTTCCAAATCTCTATGGTCTTAGAAAGGTTTTATTAACTTGTTTTCACAATCGTCTATAGAGTGGGCCACTTTGTATAAATTTTGGCTTCAATGAAGCATAGATGAGGTTTTGGTAGACAAAACAGTTTTGAATGTAGTTTTATCAACAAAGCCGGGAGGAGTGCTGGAATGAAACTAAATTTGTTACTTGGTATGTGTGGCAACCGTTGTTGTTATTTATTCATTTATTTTAAGGAATTCCTGTTATGTATGAAAGACATTAACTTGGTGCTCAAATGCCTGAAATTATCATACGGGAACGACTTAAGGCTGTACTACGTTATAAAATGTCCAGAAGACACCCACTGTTTTCAGCAGGAACTACAAGTCTACTACTACTGGTGCTGGATCAACAGAATATCCTTGAGTGTATCGAAATGCTCGGCTATCTCCTTTGGCCGAAAACGTGCGATGTTTCTCCACGAGTACATGACACAACAGTCAAGGATCTGGGAGTAATGCTCGACTCCAAACTGCCATTCGAGAACCACATTTCCTATATTGTTTCAAAGGCCTCATCACAGCTATGATTCATCTTCCGCTTCGCAAAAAACTTCAAAGAAATGTATTGTCTGAAAGCACGATACTGCTCTTTGGTTCGTCCTTTTTTGGAGTACTGTGTTGTCGTTTGGTCCCCTTTTTATCAAAATGCAGTCCGGAGGATCGAATCCATTCATCAAAGATTAATAAATTTTGCTTTGCGACATCTTCGTTGGCAAGATCCTCGCAGATTTTCAAGTTATGAAAGTCGGTGTCCAAGCTATACAAAACCGTAATAATTGGTTAAAATAACTTTATTGTGACTAATTGAGTCACATTGAAGTTATTTCTACTGATTGGTAACAAGTGTAACTAGTAATAAGGAAACGGCACATTTGAAGCGGGACTGAACCAATTTCTTTATACCCAGCACACATGTTCGTATATGACAGTGGATAAGAGTGCAAAGTGAAGGCGATATACGTACATTTTACATGGAGTCAAATGGACGCATGTATGTATATCGCCTCCACTTTGTACTCATATCCGCTGTCATATACGATTTTGTGTTTGCTGGGTAGTTTATATTAGTAACAGTGTTCACGTAAGGCATATACTTAATCATAGATACATTGTTTTCATATCAATCTCCTTGTGAAATATTGTTTAATTGAGGATGCGGATAGTGCCCAAGCTAGAAAAGAAGTAGGCGAGAATTTCAAATGGTGACAACAATTTAATCGAGTGAGTAATTGTTTTGCTCTTATTTGATGACATCGCCATAACTTCAAATACAGAGAGCAGCTGTAAAATACAAGGACCTATCCAAGTGTGAGTGAGAGAGAGAGAGAGAGAGAGAGCTGCTCAGCTCTGCCCTGCATGCGGATCTGGTTGTTAGTTTTTGGAAAGATAGAGGTAATTATTAATCAAAAATTATTAACAATTCGTATTCCATCGTAAACTGGCGTTTGTGGTTGGGCTCGGTACGAAATATCAGATCAAATGTTTTATTACACTCAGCGAAACAAAAATAGCACCACCACGTTTTTTCCACATTTAGGAACTGTATTCGATGAAATTTGGACACACAAAATACGTCACCGAAATTTTTCCTTGAGCCCGATTCTTTTCAAACTTTCTAGAAATAAAGTACTACTAAATGGTTGAGTTTTGACATCATTGGTTTATTGAACCTTTTCTCCCAACCCAAATTCACACACCTTTGCCTTGACCCCTTTCATCAAATTTTGGGCAATGATAGGACCGACTTGCTTACTTACTTTTAACCACACTTTCTTTAGTTCAAGTTCATTTTCTATCAGGTTTGGAGTTTTAACGAGCTTTGCCTTCATGATTGCTCAAAATTTTTCAATTGGGCGAAGTTTCGGAGTGTTTGACGTCTTTTGGTACAAAAACTACATTATTATCTTTGTACCAGTCTAAGACGGGCTGGGCATAGTGGCAAGATGCCAAATCCGGCCAAAACAGTGTCGGGCCATCGTGAGATCTCAAGAAGGGCAGAAGTCGTTTTTGGAAGCATTCGTCCTTGTAGATTTGTCCGTTGACGGTCCCAGAGGTGATGAAGGGCTGACTCATTTTGCCACATCCGCAGATCGCTTGCCAGAAAAGGAATTTTTTGGCGAATTTCGACAGTTTCTTCTTCCGTACACTCTCCGGAACGGCCAACTTAGAGGTGGCGACGTAGTGTTCCTGTCCTGGCATTTGTTTGGTGTCGGCTTTAATGTAGGTCTCATCGTCCATCACAATGCAGAACGGTTTTGTGAGCCACTCCCTGTACAGTTTTCTTGCACGAGTTTTGGCCACCGAGTTCTGTTTATCGCTCCGATTCGGCGCCTTCTGGACCTTGTACACATGTAATCCAGAACGTTTCATTGTTTTCTGCACAAAACAACCTGAAACTTTCGCCTTTTTCGCAACATCCCTGATCGAAATGTTGGGATAACGCTTAAATTGGTTCAATACCATCCTGGCCTTCTCCGGATTTGATGTGCCACGTTTTTTGCCACTACCATTTTTCCGCTTGGTTGTCTTACGGTCCTTGAACGTTTTGATCACATGAGATACGGTTGAATGTGCGATTCCGAGCTGTTTTCCGATCCATCGATGAGAAGCGTTTGGGTTTTCGAAGTGAGTGCCCAAAATTTGTTGGCGCACTATTTCTTCATTCGAAGCCATCACTGAAATCACTCGACCGATTTTCACGAAACTCATTACACAATTGACACAACACAATTAAATACATTCAGTTAAAATTTCAATAATTTTTACCCACACGCTAAAAAGTTACGAACAATTGCGTGTGTCCAAATTTCATCGAATACAGTCTTTAATAGCCGATTTTAGAAATGTGCAGATCAATTTACTGCCACAGGAAGTAAAAGAAAGTTCACACGTCGATGGCAGCCTTGAGTCAAGAAGAAGACAAGAGACAAGGTCTTGTAATTTTGGAGGACAATGGCGAACAAACAATATAATTTCGGAAGGCCGTGTATTATTATGATATTTAGATTGACTAGTATTACTATTTATAACGGATATTTGAAATACCCTAAGTAGAACATAAAGATACAGCAGCAATCCATTACGTCGATCTAAATTGTGAGATTTTTTTCAAGTTGCGTTCCATGTAATTTTCATATGTTTTTAGTGTGTAAGTAGTGACTAATATTTGTCTGAAAACTAATGTAGATCCTAATTTAAATCATTTTTAAAAAGGCATATTCACAAAAGCTATAATTTTGTTACAAGTTAGACGGGCAGTTAGCGTAGAAGACAATGAATTTAAGCAACTTAAAATTACAAAATGCAACATTAAATTAAATAAAAGATACCTTTCAGCTTAAAGCCTACTCTAGCCAAACAAAACTGGTTTGCTATTAAGTTTCAGAATCGTGACCGTCATCGTTACATCATCATATAATCATATCATTAGTATTCTACCTGATTAATGGGAATTGCTGCTCCTTTTTTTTTCTTATCTTTTATCTCTCTCTCTCTCTCTCGCAAACTAACCTCCCTATTTCATTGATAAATGTCGATTGTTAGTGAATGAACATCGAAACGAACTCCATCAGATTGCTCACAGCAAGTAAGCATACAAACTGATGTGATTAAATATTCAATATCTAGTACAGATTCTGAGTTATATCATTTCTAAATTTTGAGGTATTGGCTGTTGTCGAGAATGCTTCAGCGTAAGCCCTTAAAGGAATTGATCAACGTTTTATAGAAATATTTTTTTTTAATTCCTTGATAATCGAGATTTTCAGCCCTGGTCTGGTTCATCTCCCGTCGTAGTCACTTAAATACCTTGTGAGTATTTTCGTAACTTGTCCGGGGGTGAGACTTGAACACATGATTTTGGCGTGAGAGGTATGGATGTTAACCACTAAATGTTTTTTTAAAAACGCCAAACCCGATGCATCGATTAAGATAACATATATGAGTCAGAAATCAGAAATCATTTGCTAATGTCTCAAACATTGCAGTCAATATTAGCAAACTGAACAGCAAGGTGACATACTTTTGGCCAGTCAAAGCTTTAATGTGTCCACGATATCTCCAAATGAGCATTACAAATTAAAATCTTTTTAATGTTCTGATTTGATAATACACTAATTTACTGATGAAGGTAGATTTTAAAACGGGATAAAAACTGTACGGGACCTGTAAAATGTTTTTCAATGCATCAGGAACGGTTGATGATCTAAATGATATTTTTACTCACCTATAGATTGGCAAATAGCTCACCAATCATCAATTTTTATTAACCTATAACCTACCACCAATCTGACTCCCCGCAGGATTCGGTTCCGGCCGTCGTTTTTATCGAGTATAATCAAGCTGAGTACTTTTTAATATACGGAAAGATAAAATACGCCATATGACCTATAACCGATCTAGGTCACCGAAAGCAATCAAAAACTGCTGTACTTACCCCGCCCATCGAGTATGGATCGACGCCACGCTTATTTAAAAGTAATTTAACTACATCTTCTCTAGAGTACATGGAAGCAATATGTATCACATTGTAATTGTCCTGAAACGATAAAAAATAGGTGTGTTAATATATCAAGCACAACGCAGGAGAATAAAACTTCCGATGATGATTGGGCTCTTTTCTGTTATTTACCTACGATGATTAATGATTCTGTTTGACGCGAGGAATCTATTTCCGTATTTGCATAATCAGAACACCGTTTTCAGATTTCGTTCATCACGCCCAATTTCAGGAACTAACTCATTATCAAATTCATAGGTTGATTGGCTTTTCGCTTGAGCATAACAACCGAACACACCCTATCATTAAGGGAAAACATACACCTTTACGTCGAACGGCAACAGTGGCAGGTTGGCGAAGGCTATGAAGATCATATTCGATATCATGAGAAGAAATAATAACAGGCGAAGGCTAGGCTTTGGAATGTATGTGAAAATTTATGGTTTTAGGTCACCTTAGTTTCAGGTTAATTAATTTAAATATTTTATTTTTGATTTTGCATAAACCGGAAGTGGCATGAGCATAGCAGGTAAGCCGACTTTACTGAGTACCTCTACTTATCTGAAAAGTGAAAACCTCCAAGCATGTATCCACAATTCAAATTCTTTGGCCATCGGATAATTCGTGCTTAAAACCCACAGGCCACTCTTTAAAAATTTCCATTATATCTAAAACCTTGTACACGAGTACCCGAACCTATCCATCGTTCGAGTTTTATCACGAGGTGTGGCCATAAGCACCCGCTAACATGCAATTTTCTAAGGAAATATCCGACCCCTTCCCCCTCCGCTGCACTCTCTTCCTCTCGTCGAGGGCCGCTTATCGCGATGATTGTGCACAGCGAAGAAAATGAATTAGAGAATCATGCACCGCTTGCACTGCCCAAAGAAGCCACGGCGGCACCAAGTTCCACACCCAACTGACCAATTGACCCTGACCCAAAAGGCGATCAGAGCCAACAAGCAGTCAGTGCTCGGGAGGAAGATTTAACTTTAACTAGAAAATTCCACAGGTTAAATGTTAAAGTACCATTACTACGATCCGGGTGCAGCTATGCAGCAACAGATAGCGATCAAATTATTCGCCGACCAAGACAAATAGTCAGGGAGGGGGGGCTAAATGGGGAAATATAAAACAAAGCAGATGAGTGGTTATTTATTGTTGCAGCATTGCCATTAAATTTAAATACATTTTTGTAGGCATAAATTCAAGCGGGATGAATGTTGAATTCAAACGAAATTTGATGAAGTGGTTTTTATCGTGCAAATAACTGCTTCCGTCTTAGAACGAAAGCGAATCCATGAAAGATGTCGATTCCTTTGTTCTATCCCCGCAGTAGAATCACAAACAGCCAACTAATGAACACATCAGACGACGATTCAACAATTACAACCCTTGCGAACTTTAAAAAAAACCTCTCTCGCGTATGCGGCAAGGGTTACATTTGCGGTTAAGCAATTGAACTGCCAAGTGGTGTGATGCCATGTCAAACCACAGCGAACCATAAGGTAAGCTGAAAATAAAAATAGCAACAATCATTAGTTCAAAGTGTAGGGTCACTCGTAGAAAAACGACATCATTAACGTGGGAGGAAGAAATTCAGGGCAGCTTGGCACGCAAAACTTGTTGCTTCATTCCAGGAGCTCAACACCACGGACGAGGACGACGACGCTGTGCGGATATTTTAAATGACGACGACGATGATGATGATGATGATGATGATGGTTGGTATAGCGTTTTTCAGTTTCAGGAAATGCCGCCCCAACCCTACCGGCCGACGTTGTTTGGAAGTGTTGGTGAAACAAACAGGTGTGAATGAGGTCGTCTTTTTCTGACACCTGGGAGAATGCTACTTCCAGTGGAGCTCCCACCCCCACGCCAACGACGACTGAACACATGCCGGTTTGATTCCCAAACACCTGATTGGAAGTGGAAATTGTTCATAGAAAGTGTTTGTTTACGTTTGGTGATGGTGAATGGTTACGATTCTAAAAAATAATGTCAACTGCACATACGACGTTAACATAGGGATACCATCTGGTCGTGATCAAAAGTCAGGAAAATATTCTAAAGTGATTCAAGATTTGCGAATCTATAGTATCGCAAATGTGTAGCACCCATCTCATTTTGCCATAGGCATTTTCATGTCCCCGATTTCGCTCTACCTCCACTCTAATAATTCTATACAAAAAGATAGAACATAGCTACTGAAATCTGTTCAGAAAGGTTTCCCTAAATTTTGTTTTGGATTAGATAAATGAGATCTGTGGAGGCACTTACGCGAACTCCCATAGCATACTTTCGATGATTTTACATTTAAAAGCTTCAAATGTCTCATCACATTACTCAAGATGGCGCCCGAGCTACATATGGGTAGAAATGTACCGAAGCAAAGACGTTCACTGTAAATTAAAATTCGCGTGGATCAGATATGATTAAAAAAAATGTTTTTCGTCGATAAAACATCGAGATATCAATTTCAAAAACTAAGAATGATCTATCATTAAATTTCAATATTCTAAGGAATCGAAAATACAAATTATTAAACTGATGGAACGGGAGACATGTACCGTTACAGTGTGATACATTCAGGCGAGCAGGAAAAAAAGTCTTCCCAAATGATGATTGTACTTTAGATGTGGAAAATACGCATAATCAATTCTCGTATGAAACACGAACATTCCATCATGTCATTACCATTACCGAAAAACCTCTTGTTATTCTGAAAATTTACATTTTATAACCTGCAAGCTGCTTACCTTTCCAACTCGCAGAAACCCACCACACCGGCGTAATAATTCAGAGTTCTAACGAGACAATAACCTGACCGATAACGACGCCTGGTCGGTGACCTTACAGGATGTGAGAAGTGAGGGGGATGGTTAATTTGTGCGACGGATTTGTCCTTCCCAACGCACTTTGACTTGCCAGACTGGAATAAACGACTTCAATCCTGCCAATTCGCCACGTGGCCTGTGACGTCATTCAAGGTGTTGAATTAGGTATTGCCCTTTAGTCTTTCCCACATTTTCTGTAGTTCCGTTTCCACTGCTGGGACAATTAGTCAACAAAATTTCCCCCTCGCTTGAGTGAGACAGAAGCACAAGGAACGCCGGAAAAATCGAGATGGTCGAGTGACGCTACGCAAACCCCATCACACCGCGTCAGATGTGATTTCTCGAAGTGGGACGGGAAAAGGAGGGCTGGTAATGGAATATATAAAACTGTTGGCCTAGGACACATGCCAACGCTTGGCTACTTGGGACACAAGCAAAAGTGAAAGAACAAAAACAGAAGCAATAATAACAGTGGCAGTAGTAAAGCTATCGTGTTGAAAGAAAACTATGTAGTTCACGCCGAATAAACGGGGTCATGGTCTGCGGCTGAAAATATACTCCTATGGTGAATTGATGCGAGAAATAACATGGGTCGAAATCTGGTGTCTCCGCCGGAGATCCAAACAACGCGGACTTCCACTGTCGGTTGCCAAACACAGCGTTTTCTTGACACCTTGTCTGAGACAGAGTGTTTTTGCTATGTTCGAATATCAACTAGCGCCAAATAGTAAAACATCGTAAGAATTCGATACATTTTGCCTCATTGAATCCAGATTTAAGCTCAGAATTGTAATAAGGTATCCAGTTAGTGAGAAAAACGAGTTTTTAGGTGAAAGTTACAGGGAAAAATAAAAGCCACCAAAGCCGGATCTGCAGCACCAGTTCGAATTTTTGAAAAAACAAATTTAAGCAACTTCAAAAATTTTAAACTCATCGAGATTCGTGTGCTGCAAAAAAAACAAGAATCCTATTCAAGTTGGGCATGTGAAATCTCTGAGGTTTTCCAAATTTGTGTTTTGAAAAATTCTAAAAGGCTGCAAATCATCCATGATGGCGACCATTTTTGTATTTAAGCGACCTTCACCAGAGCTCATTTTTTCTTAGAAACCTGATATTTTTGTTTGTCAAGAACGATTTTATCTCCGTTCTGAAGACGTTTTTTTTTAAATTACTGTGTACTTGAACGATCCGCCCAAACGCCAACGCTTTGGTGGTTGATTAAAGTCCAGGAAAGTGACCAATCTTCGTAGCTTCGTTTCTGCCTTGCAACAGTCAAAAGTAATATTCACCCCCCCCACCAACGATTCACCCACTCCCCCCAAACCTCCCCCCACCCAATCCACACCCAGCGCTACCGCTCGCCGCGACCAACGCACCCAACGCAGGCCCCGCACCACGCCCCGTTTCGTACACACACGTAACATACATAACAATCAAAGGAACCCCCGACACCCGCACAAACCAGATTTTTTGTCACCTTTCCCACCCCAAAACTTGTCACTTTCCTTTTCACGCCCCAAACCCCCGCGCACACACTCGAGAGAACGAGACCAGCACCCACATTTGGTGCTCCTCCACATCCTCCACACCTTAAAATTGTGAATTTTACACGAGACATAATTCATGTTTGTAAAAAGTCGAGGACTGTTGCGTAAGCAACAGACAGACCCAAGAAGAAGACAAATTTCCAATTTCGTAACACTTTATTAAGAGTAGTGTTATAAAATTCCTTTAGGAAACAAAGAAAACAATTTAATTAACCTAAGGAAATTTAGATACGCGATTACTAGAGCTTTATCAAAATAGCATTATTGGTTCAACGACAAGGCCTCTGCCCTAGCTAACGCAGTGGATTTATAATCACACGCATAAACACATCAGAGAGTGTTTTTGTACCTTTCAGTCAATATTGTTGTTACTTACGTTTAGTGTTTCTTGTAATCTGTATAATCTGTCCGTGGCTTGCAACCCGCATCCGCACTTAAATCTTCTTCTTCTTCTTCTTCAGCATTTCAAGCTTATTGCTTTCACACTTAGCTTATTGCTTGCTCTCAACTTAGTGTTCTAGATGCACTTCCACAGTTATTAATTCAGAGCTTTCGATGCCAAGTACCATTTTTGCATTAGTATGATTGTGTGGCAAGTACAATCATACGCTATGCCCAGAGATCCCCAAAATTTTCCTTTCCCAAAATACCCCGAGCAGACCGCGAAGCGAACCCAGCCACCTCCAGCATGGTGTTGCTTAAATGCAATGTGTAAATAGAAAATGCAACACGTAACTAGAGTAGGGAATAGTTTTAGAATTTAGGTTAAGTTTTTACGTATTTGTGTATCTACCTTGTTTTAACGTTGTTTGTTGATAATGTATATAATATTTTATAACGTAAGTATACTTTCCACGAATTAAGTTAAATTTAAGCTACATAGATTTTAATGAAACGAATAGTATTTATATTCTAAATTGCTATTTTCACTACCGCTTGATCTCACCTGCATTCAACACTCTCACTTACTTAAGCTTTGATTACTCATACAAAACTGCCCCGTCACCCAGCACTCGGCAACTCTTTGACAGCTTAAGGAACAGGAGCAAGGTGTCTCTCGGCCTCAAGGTCGTCGATGTTTAGAAGGTGCGTTACATCCCGCTGGGTTGTGACAGGGACCGTAAACAAAGATTTCGTGTAAAAATAAGTCTCCTGAAACTGACACATACGCAAGTCGACAAAAGATGAGTTCCAATGAATTTATTTTCTCATCTCTTTCAACTCAGTCGTATGTGCTAAAGGACGCTTGCATGTGTCTGTTTCAGGGCACAGAAATTTACATGACATTTTGGTAGTGTGTATCTATCGCATAACGGCATGACGGGTGTATCGAAGGCAAACGGTGTCTAGCGCAACTTAAATTGCATTGAGTTAACCGTATTTGGAAGTGACTTTATGTTGAGTAGGAAGAAGAGGTATAGTACATTATATATTTCAGTCGAAAGCTTTTATAGGGAAGCGGTACCTATCTTGAGCTCAATAAGCAGACCTCCAGTGGAAATCGGTGAATATGCACTGAATACCGAACACTAAGTACACAAGTTATTCACAATTTATTCGTCCACTTACCGTTAATCGTTTAGCAACGCACAAAACATTCGATTCTGATAATTTTCTTCCAATTTAATACGGAAAAGTTGCCACTGCTATGTACCTATTTTAATAACATCACGAAAAACATTAATCCCCATCTGTGTACATATGTTAATCGTACTGATTTTAATCATGAAAAAATATAAACAAGTTAACGCTCTCCACTACTACACCCAAAAATTAAATTTCTCGCATGAAGTAGATCACTTGTGAGCGCACTTATATTGTTGGGGAGAGCCCACATAAAACCGACACAAAGAAAGCGGGTGTTTTGTTATTTCTTCCTTGAGAATATTGACAACAAGACTCACCATAACGTTGAGCATAGAATTCTCTATGAATTGAACTAGTGTGCGTGTTGATGTGTATGCTATACAGTATGTGAGCAGTGCCGCCAAATTCAACAGAGATGGAAAAATATTAAATGTGGGATTTTATTTCTCGGTAAATATTGAAAAAATCTACAATAATAAGCATGTTATTATTTATTTAATCTATGGAAAAATAAAATAGTTTAACTTTGGGCGATTTGTAGCACTCCCACAAAACAGGTGAAATATTGATGTACTGCAAAACCCATTTCATTCGAATAAGAGTCATAATAAAAATAGTTTGGCAACATCAAGCGTCTACGTCGATTGTAAACACGGTTCAGAATAGGTGCAAGTGTATTTAAATTGTTGTGAAAATTAATCCCATAGTTTTCTCGTATTTTATCACGTATTCGTAGATTCTCGTGTGGCTAGTGTAATAAGTGAAGTGTGATTTTTATGGTTTGTGCTATTACGCAACGAAAATGTGTGAGGATAAAGTGCAATTAAAGAGAAAACTTGGAGTCTGGCTCGGGTATATTCCCTAGTACGGTTAGATCAATACGACGAATTTGTAGTGCAAAGGTAAGAAATTGTGTTGAAAATCTGACTGCTCATTATTTTTTAAAATTTAGATTTCCCAAAGATTTTTTTGTTTTTTTGTATTATATACGACATCTTATTTTTTACGCCAATATTATATTTTTTATTACACCGCCTGCTTATAGTAGAGAAACAACATATTTTGTTTCATTTGGGGTATGATCACTCCTCTATTTCCAAAGTGCTTGGAAACTCTGCTAGACTGCCTGTCATTGCCTCAGTCGATTAGTGGGCACCATGCGAAGCTCTTCTTTTGAGAAATATAGCATTGATAAAAAAAAAACATGGGCTAGAGTTACCGGTTGAAGTACATAATCCGACATTGGGTTAGCATCATTTTATGTATATCCACTAAAGGTTGCCACGGTAGAACACATAATGTGATTTGCGGAAAATCCATCTATTAAGAAATTGTGATGAAATTTTCGGAGAGTCATATATAACATTGTTGCTAATTGGGAAACTAGGAGAATTTAAAATTAACACTTCATATGATCGCTTTAACAAAATAAAAATAAAATATTGAAGCATTTTTTCAAAATTATCACTAGTAAACGCGAGCAAATTCCTTTAAATTCCACTAGAGGAAGCTTCTCTTTTGGCAGTTTTGCTAATTTTTGCCATGCTCAATTTATTAAATTTGCGCTTCAAATCCAAATGGCCTAACTTTTGTCTTAAGACCCTTCATGAAATTTTACACAACATTAGCACCGACAAGTTTTTTATACATTGACCTATTCAACTCCCGATCTGTGTTGACTGACTAAGCATGTTTGCGTAATTTATACTTCCACCCAATTTGTATCGATTGGTCTCAACTCTGGGGTAAGTATTAAGAAGTTTAAGGTCCTTGGGTACGAGGGGGACCTTATTTTCCTTATACTATTTCAGTACCTGTTTTGAGTGTCTTGACGCTAATTGCCAAGATTTGTTGCTTCCGTTGGTGCTCTGTGAAATCGAATTTGTCTCTTTCAGTGTAGAACTAATGACCTGGAATCTGCTGAAAGTACGCCCCCCCCCCCTCCCCCCTCCCTTCTCCTTTCCCCCTCCCCTCCCCTTCCCCCCCCCCCCTTTATCCCCCCCCCAGTTGCCATCCCGCCTGGCCACCCCCCCATCCGCCCCACCATTTATAGGGTTTTTTCCACCCCCATACACTTCGCCAACAACTACCCTCAATGCACCCTAACCCCTCGTTTTCCCTTTATTTTTTTCTACCCGCACTTATGCTGATACTGTCTATAACAGCCATGGCCTGTCAGAATCTGCATCAAGTGAACGTTTACTTCACCGTGTCCCGACAGTCCCATCCGGATAACTCCGTAATTAGTCAATGGGTCCACCGACCTTTGGTAGAGCTGTTCCATTCCCTCGGCCACTTGACCATAGATGTGGCTCTAATGGTCTTCCGGATACTTCTTGTGCCACGTTGTTCGAAGCAATCTACGCCCTCTGTTATGATGATGTCTATGGGCATCATCCCCGCTAAGACGCAGAACGCGTCGCGCAACCCTGTGCGGAATGCACTGAGGCACGTTAGCCTGTGCGTACTCTCGAACTTACTTAAGTAGCTCTTAGTACTTAGTATCTAAGTATGGACAGGGCGACACTGGCTAGGACCCAAGTAGCACCGAAAACATAAATATTTAGGTTTTATTTTTCATGCCATCTATAACCGTGTGATTTGACTAGTTTCTGACTACCGCATATGATTAAAGCCGGTGGAGGCACCCGCTAGAATACCAGCGAGAGTAGGAGTACGAACCTGGTCATCAAAACCGTGTGGGCGAATTTAAAGCACCTTTTTGTTTATGACAATTGTCTGACAAACATTATGTTTCATAGGCTCCACCTCCTGCGCTATTTCAATTCTATAGTAGTACCCAAAAAAAGGTTTACCATCACCGGAATTGCAACATCATCATTTGTCACATTTAAGCAAATATGCATGCAATCAAACATTTCGTGTTACTTGGGGAGCTTTTGCTTGCTATTTTGCACCGCCGAGGTATTTGACAACATGCTGGATAATGCCAATATGGCCATGGCGGCCTTTTTGCAGGCGAAATCGACGTGGCTGAAAAAGTACAGCTTATCGTCCATCATAAGCCCCAAGTTCCTCGGGGACCGCATTAAGGTAATGGTGCAGTTGCTTGCACAAATCTTCACCTGTTCCTCCGATTTTCTGTTGCTGACCACAGTAATCTCCGTTTTGTGGTGGGCTACTTCAGTTTTCTGGAGCAAATCCATCCCTCCACTATGCCAATGGAGTGCGTGGCCGTTAACTCCACATCTTCTATGGATTCAGCGTAGACCTCTGGGGTGATGTCGTCTGCGAAACCGACGATGCTTACCCTGTTGGGGAAAGTATGTCGCAACACTTCCTCATACATCGTGTTCCAGGGCACCGTATCAAGGGTCGAACCTTGCGTTACTTCTGCGGTAACCTGTACACGTTGCTGCCCCACTTCTACGTTATACAGTATCCGATTTTGGAAGTAGTTTCCCAGAATCCTGTATAGGAACCCGGAGGCGTTGGAGCGAGTTGGCGATAGCCTCCCAACTGGCGCGTAAAGAACGCGTTTCTCACGTCAAGGGTGACCACTTCCCAGTAGCGGACTCCCCGCCTCTTACGCTGGATTGCCCCCTCTGCCGTCTTGGTGACGGTCAGTATAGCATCCACCGTTGACTTGCCTTTGCAGAAGCCAAACTAGTTGTTTGACAGGCCACCTGTATCCTCCGGGTACTTTGATAGCCTGTTGAGGATTACCCTGTCAAGCAAGCACCTTACCCGCCGTCTCCAAAAGGCATATCGGTCGATACGCCGATGGATCACCTGGTGGCTTCCCTGTCTTGAGTAGCAATACGAAGATCTAGCGTTTACAGGTGTCCAGGAAGACATCTTCGTCCAGACATCTCTGCATTCCGGGAAGATAGCAGCAGAATAGCTGTCTTGATGGCCTGGTCACGTTTGGTATACCGCTTGGTTCTAGCGCTTTGTTCACCTTGAGCGACTTTCCTATCACGCTGTACTCCAGGCCTCCGCGATGCCGTTGTCAATTTCGACTTAATTTTGGATGTTCGGCAACTTGGATGTATAACTTTATACCACTCTTACACCGGTAAAGAGAGGCATTATAATCGTCCTTACTGGATGGGGTATTTTTGCTTACTCTGTCCTTCTCAGCCAGAGCTTATTTTCTTCCTGAGGGACCAGTATATGCTGGTGATCTCCTTGGTCTGACATTCCAAATGATCACTGAGAAGCTGCTTTTCCTCGTTGGGATCCGGTTTCTCGTCGTCGGACAGGGGATCAGTGTCAACTGCCCAGGATGTTACAACATCCTCACCCGTGCCACCAGCAGTGCTGTAAATAGTCATTTCGACCCAATGCGCTAAATTTGCCAACAACTCGTTCCAAAAGCTGATTTTCACAATAGCATGTGTGAACAAATTGTTGTGCTTGATTATTTTCATAAATTTGGTTCACAATGTATTGTGCGAACTGTAAGAACTTTAAGTGCGAACCTAAGACGTGAGAGCGCAATATCTGAATATTCAAATGATATTCATCATTGAATATCATTTGAATGTAACAGTGAATATAACACTTTCTATTTACCAGTTAGCACTATTGCACTATTGCACTATTAATGCACTATTAGACAAAGTTGTAGAATTTGTCAAAAACTACAATTTTATTATACACCATATGCATAAATTCAGCTGTTGATCCAAACTATCGGTAAATTTATCCAATTTCACGAAATAACTTTTTACAGCACTGGCCACCAGTCTTACCACAAGGCGACAGCATGAAGGCTACGATTCAACCGCGACTATGGACGTACCTCTCCAAACCAAGCGAATTTAGCTGGCAAAGGATAGAACTTCTTAAGACGCAAACGTCTCATCCTTAACTTTTCAGACTGGTAGGCTAGTATACCTAGTTCCTGACGGTGGAAGGGCAGAGCGATAGAATGTATCTTATCGAAAAAAGCTTTCGTTCCGTCAAAATAACACGACACCTAGGTGTGTAGTCTACAATCGAAGGGAACGAAGCGCTTATTCGAACTGAAGTGTCTTTAAGAGACCTTTAGAGTTACCCACTGTTATCTACGTCTTCAGACTGATAGACTAGTTTGGCCTAGTATCTGGTGGTGGAAGTCGAATAATAAATTGAACTCCTTCAATCTAACTAATATCCGTCGAAATGATACAACACCAAAGTGCGTACTCTACAATCGAAGGGAAATTAGTTGATCGGTCCGACCTAGAGTTTTTTCAAAAACAACAGAGACAAAATCGCTCCGAGTTGGTTAGAAAAGTAAGTGAAGTATATTTCCATAAATTTGTCTTATGTTAGGTTTTCTTGATTTACAATTATCGATTATTCCTAATGTGTAAAAGAGAAAAAAATCTTCTTATTTTATAGCGGTACCAAATATGCCTACCACCTATCTCCACACGCATCCTCAATAAGCTTGGTATTTAATTACCCTTTGAAATCTGTGCGTAAATCTTACATTGATTACAACTGGTCGGGTCTTTTGTGCATCGAAGTGCATTACTCGTTCTTTCTCGAAACATGTACTATCTCTGAACATTTCTTTACAGCTGATTATGTGCCTTAACTTCTACGCATCTTCGTTTCCCTTTGAATTGTAATTAGGTTCTCGAATCAAATTGTTTTTAACACCTTACTCTTTTACGTGTCATACGCATGAACAATTTGATTAGAATTTATGATCAAGAAACTTTTTTCGATACTCCTTCCTTTCTTTGTACTCGCTCATTGCGCAAATGATTAGCCTACACAGAGACAAATTTGCAAGTTTAGTTTTCTATTGTGGTAGGTAGGATTATGAATAGTTATTTTGCCTGCCAAACGAACGAACAAAACACAACCCCCCCCACCGATTTGGATGAATCTTGCATGCTTTTCGGAATTGGAGGCGAGGATTTTTTCCCGGGAATTTTTTTCAAAGAAAATTTTTTTATAAGAAGGTTTTTGTTGTGTCATGCGTATTTTTCAAAAAATCATAAATCGAAAACCGTTGGTTGTAATCAAATTGCGTCTGAGAAGAAGTTGTAGTTAATTAGTTTGACTTTATGAAAAAAATATGTACACTGTAAAAAAAAAATTTCTTCAAAAAAAATCAAAAATTCAACTTAAAAATCAATTAGCAAATCTGTCCAACGTACGATTTTTATAATTTTTTTTTCAAAAAGGCTTTGAGTCATAAGAAGAAAAAAAAAAGTTGTTCTACGATGAGACAACTTAAGATAAAAAAGTTCTTAGAAGTAAGAAAAATTAAATTTTTTTTTAATTTGTTGTTTTTGCATAAATAACCATATTTTAATACTATAATACGATTCTTCTAGTAATTTTAAACAAAAATGCTCTTGGTAAGCAACATTCTAAATGTATATGTTTTCGAGATAATTTGAAATTGATGTCGAAAAAATGGCTTTTTCCATGAAAATATTCCTTTTTCAAATGTTAGTCGTGATTGTCCATCTGCAAAAGTATTCTTTTCAATTTTCTACAATATTCTTTTTATTACCAAAATACCAAACCAACTATCCCAAAATTACCTTAAGTTACACCACAAAATTGCCGCCTTTTTTTACAATAAAATAAGAAAACCAACCCCAAACCAAAAAAATAATATCAATTAAAACAACCGAATTTGGTCAAGTAAAAAAAAAAAGGAATTAAATTGTTAAACCGGTTAAACCAATAAAAAAAAAAATGTACCCCCAATTAAAACCAATCCAGAATCCCCTTGGTGTCCCCCCCCCAACCCTACTCCCAATAATATCCCCTCCCCCCCCTCCCTTTTTTTAATAATCGTTTATTTTTACAGGCTCAATCGAATCAACTTTACAGAGCCAAATTTTCATATTTATATACATCATTTATCTTAAAACTAAAGTTAGGAGGATAGAGCCGATTACTCGCGGCCGTCTCGAGGTTAATAGGAATTACAAATTACGGATGGGAAAGAGGGTGGGAATTTAAGGTATGGGTTTACATAACACATTAAATTTAAATTCTAAATTATCTAAAAACTTATAACTATACAATTTATGGTTTACTTTTGACTTGAACATTTTTTGAAAAAGAAAAAAAAACACACATACACAGATAAAAAAAAAAACTTATAGTAAACATACAGGTTAAACTAACTACAATCTAAGGCTAATGTTAGTCAAAAACACATAAATGAGTTTCATGTACTCCAAATCACGTACAGCCAAAATATCTCGAATTGGCACATTGAGCTGTCTACCTAGAGCCCGAAGGGAATCACAAAGCTTAGATCTGACTCCACGATGCTCAACACAAGACCAAATAACGTGATCTGCGTCCTGATAGCCTTGTCCACACTCGCAGAGATTGCTGTCGCTCAGCCCAACCCCGGAAAAATGAACCTTCCAAAAAAAAAAGTGGAGATGAGAGGAGACATAACACAAATGAAATAAGCACCCACAACCATCCCCCTAATAAAACAACATGTATTTCTTCCCCACTTTGATATTAGAGTGTGGTCCTATCCCCACAACTCCCTTTCACTCCATATACTCCCCCCTCATTCGGTTACCTTTGACCAAAAAATAGGAAAAATTCAGTTGAAGGCGATTTGTCGATCACAAATATCGCCTTCCATAGCGCCCACCTTTGCAAGCGAGTCCCCTTCTCATTTGCCCGGAATTGAACAATGAGATGGGACCCATACAAAGGTGATGATAAAATAACGCGAAGATAAAGCACTTAGAAACTCCTGTATTTTCATGAGAAAATACGAGGAGTGCTTTACCAGCCTCAATGAGCGAATAGCCTCTATAGAACTGAGACTATCCGTGAAAATGAAGTACTGATCCGGTGTTAATGAGGCAACCATTTCTAGCGTAAAGTGTATTGCCGCTAATTCGGCGACATATACGGAACAAGGAGCTTGAAGTTTACGATTGGCGCTATAAATTTCATTAAATATACCAAAGCCTGCTGACTCCTCTATCAAAGATCCATCAGTGAAGAACGATTTAGTGGAATTAACTTGGCCAAACTTTGCAGCAAATATTACCGGAGCAATCATAGGACGATGATGCTCTGGGATTCCATGAAGCTCTTGCTTCATGGATAAATCAAAATGAACCGAATTGTCGAAATCGGAGAAGCAAACACGATTGGAAATGTTCGGCGAAGGGCTGACATCCTGTGTTATGTACAAATGGTACAAGGTCATGAAGTGGGTTTGAGTATTCAACTCAAGGAGCTTCTCAAAATTTTCGATCACCTGGGGGTTCATAACGTCACACCTGGTGAGGAGCCGGAGAGATAATTCTGAAAACCGATCCGAGAGTGGCAACATGCCAGCCAGCACTTCAAGACTCATGGTGTGAGTCGAGTGCATGCAACCTAACGCGATACGAAGACACCGATACTGAATACGTTCCAGTTTAATGAAGTGCGACCGAGCCGCTGACTGAAAACAAAAACTACCGTATTCCATAACCGACAAAATCGTTGTCCGGTACAACGTTAGAAGATCTTGTGGATGAGCTCCCCACCAGGTCCCGGTAATTGTGCAGAGAAAATTGACCCTCTGCTGGCACTTTCGCTTCAGATACTCAATATGGGATCTCCAGGTGCACTTAGAATCGAACCAGACCCCAAGATATTTAAATGACATAGAATGAGTTATCGGCTTACCCCAAATTTGAAGCTTCGGTTGTGCTGGGTTATGCTTCCTAGAAAAAACTACCAACTCAGTTTTCTCCGTAGAGAATTCGATACCTAGCTCTAAAGCTCAAGTAGACAAATTGTCTATGGTATCCTGTAAGGGTCCTTGCAGATCGACCCCATTGGGTCCCGTGACAGACACTACGCCGTCATCTGCAAGTTGTCTCAACGTACAGTTGTCACTTAGACAACCGTCAATGTCTTTGACATAAAAATTATACAAAAGGGGGCTTAAACATGATCCCTGGGGGAGCACCCACGAATCGATCAGAAGCTGTAGAGGTTCCATGAGAGAAGCTCATATGTTTCTCTGACAGCAAATTGTACAAAAAATTATTCATTAATGGTGAAAAGCCACAAACGTGGAGTTTATCTGAAAGAACTTCAACAGATACTGAATCAAAAGCCCCATTTATGTCCAAGAAAACAGAAGCCATTTGCTCTTTTTTAGCAAAAGCTAACTGAATATCTGTGGAAAGCAACGCGAGACAGTCGTTCGTTCCCTTACCCCTACGGAAACCATATTGAGTATCTGAAAGCAGGTTGTTCGTCTCAACCCATTTGTCCAGACGGAAGAGGATCATTTTCTCCAACAACTTTCGAATACAGGATAACATCGCGATGGGTCGATAGGAGTTGTGGTCGGACGCGGGTTTGCCAGGTTTTTGAATGGCGATAACTCTCACCCGCCTCCAATCATCCGGTATCATCGTTGAGCTCCAAAAACTGATTAAACAAGTTCAACATGCGCCTCTTCGCGACGTCTGGAAGGTTCTTAAGCAAGTTGAATTTGATTCTATCAGCTCCCGAGCCGTATTGCCACACGAAAGGAGCGCGAGAGAGAGTTCTACCATTGAAAAGGTTGGCTGATCTCATCTATCGGATTCTCGGTTTCGCGAGGAATGATCCGTGCCGGCACAGAATCTGGGCAAACTTTTCGCGCGAACTTGAGGATCCATTGGTCCGAGTGCTCCTCGCCCTCGTTGTTCGTAGTTCCGGTTACGCAATCTTCGCGCCGTGTTCCAAAGAGTACTCATCGACGTCTCGCGCGATAGCCCGTCCATGAATCTTCGCCAGTATCCGCGTTTTTTGGCCTTGATGAGGCTCTTAAGTTCGCGTTCGAGAGCCGTGTATACTTCGAAGTGCTCAGGTGTTCCACGTCTACGGAAAACTTTAAACGCGTCGGACTTTTTACGGTAAACCTCGGTGCATTGCTGATCCCCACCATGGAGAAGGAGGTTTCCTGCGAAATGACGTCCCTGGAACTGGTCGAGTTTGAGCTTGAAGCGCGCTGTCTAAGAACAGGTTGGAGAGGAAGTTATATTCGTCTAGCGGTGAAAGCCTTTCACCGTCGTTACGGCTTCATCTACTGCTATCCTGAACTTTGTCCAATCGATGTGACGGGTAAGATCATACGTGACGTTGACAGATTTCGGCGGATTGAACCCGGTGGCAACCGAAATTTTTATGGGCAAGTGATCACTACCGTGGGGATCTTGAATCACATTCCATGTGCAATCCAACGACAATGAATTCGAACAAAGTGTGGGGTCTAATCTACTGCCAACTGAGGATGTTCCAGCCAAACGTGTTACTTCTCCATTGTTAAGAACTGTCATATTGAAGTTGTCACAGAGGTCATATATCAAGGAAGACCGGTTGTCGTCGTACAGTTCTCCCCAGCCTGTACCGTGAGAGTTAAAATCTCCTATGATCAACCGGCGGAGCAGGAAGAACCGAACAAATATCTGAAAGTTGTTTTCGGTTTATTGAGGCTCTAGGAGGAATATAAACGGAAGCAATGCAAAGGCTTTTTATTTTTAA